>JAUCBN010000016.1:19807677-20407677 GCA_035048815.1 Abelmoschus esculentus | reverse complement strand
ATTAAATTAGA
This sequence comes from Abelmoschus esculentus, assembly GCA_035048815.1. Classification (NCBI taxonomy): domain Eukaryota; kingdom Viridiplantae; phylum Streptophyta; class Magnoliopsida; order Malvales; family Malvaceae; genus Abelmoschus; species Abelmoschus esculentus. Next base: position 20,407,666 of record JAUCBN010000016.1, on the reverse strand, counting down.
AAATATAAGTTTAAATTTGTGTTTTATGTATAATACAATAATTAATAACTTAATTTGACCATAAATATTTATTGTAACGGTAACTAAGTTTTAGCTTAATGATAAAGCAATAGGAATTTTTAAGATTCTAAATTTGAATCGCTATATAAATAACAATTAGGGTGGGAATTAGGTGACATATCAGCACGTGTAAGTAAATCAGCAACCATAATCAAGCAGCTTCAAATTACACTACCCAGCATATACCTGAATCATAAAATCAATATTTCCCCTTTAGAAATTAGAATTTGCCAAGTTCCAGCTCTTCTGTTTGCTACTGGCCACCATTGGTGCTGTTGTGGGATAACACATGGTTTAGCACCTTCTGAATATGGGGTTTTCTTTTCTTCATAGACTATGGGTTTATTAGAATTATTACTACTAGTAATTTTGGTTAAAGTAAGCGAAAGGAATATCATAGAAAATGAATTCTTCGGCCCCATTTATATTTAGCTGGGGACTATGATGGATTCAATGAGCTCCTGAAGAGGAGCTAGCTCTTTCTTGTCGATCAGACCGAATTCCTGACGATGTGAAAAACATACACCAAATTAAACCAACAACTTTTTATGATCGAATCTGTAGATTCTAGCATCCGAGGACGGACGATGACCAAAGAACGAATCCTTGCATGCTACTGCTTTGGAAATAAGGAGAAGAAAACTTACAGAGGTGAACAGTATGAAATGCTTGAAGCATGTGTTCAAATGGGCTTCTTCCTTGAGGCTCACGATTTTCTGGAAGTGCGAGTGGTAGATGTGGGCATAGACTCGGAATAGTCTTTTGAATATTGTTTTCACGACCTCCTTGAAGTTGGGAGGAAATGGTACACCTAGAAAATTCGAAATACACGGTTATAACACAGGCAAAACATTTAAGACGAAGTACAGATGTTAGGAAATATGTTAACCAACACAAAGAATTAAAGATGATGAAGGAAATGGACGATGAACATTTTACCAAGCTTTTGAGGGAAAATGGATTCATCATCAAGCTGTGATTCAATCCAGTCCATTAAGTATTCGACGTATTTTGGGGCGGAAACCTCGATGGGTTTCTTGATCTGCACACCATCTGCCCATCTATATTCATACCTGTAAAGTTTTGTCAGGCAGCAAATACTCAAACCCCAGGTAAAAGGATAAAGAGCCTTAAATTCAGGTAAAAGGAGTCCCAATTATCTTGATTCCTTGGAGACTCAAAGCATCCATCATTTGATAGAAATGCTTTTGATATCATCAACTGAACAAAACATGACAGAGTCGTACGGCAAATGATGAAAGTTTTACGATTTTGTAATATTAATTTGTTGAAAAGGGCAAAAAGAATCTAGTTTGATATGCCATACTTGGGGCCTGCAGTCATTGTAGGACAGTTCTCGGCAGTACAAAACTCTGTCAAGGTACCATAGAGCAGATTCACCTGATTGAAGAAATCTACAGCTGAAAAAGATACAACATTATATTTAAGCAACGAGTTTCAAAGAAATCAGATGGTGGCCTAGAAACGGGAATGAAAATGTACTAAAACATTCTACAAAAAACCAGTTAATCAATTAGCTGTCATGAAAGTAACTTGCAGCTAATTGATTAACTGATTTTTGATAGAATGTTTTAGTAAGCATGGCCACACAATTTGTGGATAAATTACACATACAACTTTAAAAAAAAAATACATGTAAGGAATTATTCTGAATTTTTGCATGCGTGTGCAAGGTGTATGTGAGTAAGAAAGAAAGAGAGGGCGCAAGAGATACTGTTGACGGCGAGCCATTCATTTAAATCCTCCCCTGGAGGTAGCCTTACTGCTTCCCTTAGGTTTCCACTTCCCAGGGTAGAATCAATGTGCTGTTTAAGCTGTGCACCCTGTATTATGTCGTTACAGTAGTTGGATGAGAACAGAAAATTCTTCTAAATCACTAATATAGCGGAATGAAGTCCAGATAGTATTTATATAAAAGCATTATAAAGAAGCCAGCTCTGAAGAAATGGAGGGAAGCCTCTAAAAGGTTATACAATCCTTGTCAAGCTCAACACACAGCAGAACTGACCATGTTTAGAGGTAGATCCCCATTTAGTAAAAAAACATAATCACATCTAGTATGTATATACAAGACTCAAAATCCATGAGTTGGTCCTACAGTGGTAAAGCATTGAAATATGCAGTTGCTTTTTAAGTAGAGCATCATAACTTAAACTTGTTTCTGAATCAGTGAATTTTTGCTTTACAAATATAAATAACAAGTTTCAGAATTAGTGGAAACCATTTAAGAAGCTAAAATGCCAACCAGAAAAACAATTAAATGGAGGATTAGGGAGATTCTATACCTAGTTTTCTTTGCAAATAAAGCCAACTTTCCAGTGTCTTGTTTATGATTTTGACGCATTAGATGGTAGCAGTTAAGGTCTGCTTGTTTTTATTTTGTTTCTGTTTCTGGACATCTGGGTGATAAAGTTGCAAATTCCACTCAAGAAACTCTTGGTCATAAAAAAATTGGAAACAATTTATTTACCAAGGGGATTAATTGGGAAGGTGATCATTGGTCACATTAACAATCCAAAGGACTAGAGCACAATAAAAGAGAACAAGCAGATATGAACGTTACTATTATTATTTTTTGTTAGAAAAAGGAACAAAAATAACCAACCTTACTTCCTGAGGGTGCACTTTTTTTGGGACGAAATGTTCGCTGATTTCTGTTTTTAGAGCAATCTATTATCAGGAAAATTGTTAACCGAGAAGATACACAAATGGTTAAAGCTATACTTCTCAGGCAAGGGAGTGGTAGTAAGAAACACACACATTCAACAAAGGTAAATTCAAATTGTCTAAATTTGTTTTTTAGGATATAAAACAGTTTGCATACATTAAAGGTATTTCATAAATGTACATCATGATAGATAAGGATAAAGATTCAAAGCAACATAGTTCAGAGGAATAAAATCTAAGCAGAGTATCAAATTGATCGTTAGCTAACAAAATAGAAAAACAACATTTACAGGAATTGAAAAGGGAAAAGGAAAAAAAAAATCTTTTTACGGCTTGAAATACTAATCACAATTCACACATAGATGGAAACATAAAGCATGACCGTACACAGAGCTCCTATTTAACTGAAAACTATGGAAGATCTTAAGCATCCATTCAACCTGATTAATGATTTTTTTTAACAAACCAATTAGCTTCTCATAGAACATACTTGTTCATTCCTATTAATTTTCTCCCAGTTAATTCAACTTTCCGAACTTCATTCCACTACCTTGATCGAGTCTTCTAACAATGGCCATAAAATGTCCAACAGACCCATCATGCAACTCGCTTGATAAAATCCAGCTTGTAGATGCAAAAGTTCATCAGTTACAATTACAGTCATATAGTTTCTAAGGTAGAAAACCAATAATTTAGCATGTCACTTTCTACCTTACTACCACTGTCATTCCCGAAAACCGCCGGGAATGGCACGGCTTTTAATCGTGATTCTAAAACCGAACCAACCAATCGCAAGAACTCAGAACAAATCGTTAAAAGAGAACATGCATTAAGATTCACATTCATTAATGTATAGCCTAGTCTTCCATTTAATTAACATAGAAGACAGTTAAAAAGAGTACAATTAACGATCAACGCGATTAACCTGTTATAAGTCGAGAATTTATAATAATCGAAAGATCACATAAGAACAACCATTATTAGTCAATTGCTCGAACAAAACAATAGAATTGCAGCTAACGGTAACATATAAACAAAGGAATCCGAAGTCAAATTAGGAAGATCACATGTTTTCAGAAATTTAAATAAACATAACGACGGCGAACAAGATGAGTCGATCTCCGATCTTAAACCATGAAAAAGGAAACATGATTACAACAGATCTAACATAATATATCAAATCACGCATAAAATTAACTGATAATATCATAATAATAATTAATATAATAGGAAAGGGAAAAAAAAAGTTGAAAAGTGTGAGTCACCTTCCCAGACCGAATAGACTCATGGCTATAGAATTCGAGAGGATTTGAACTTTTCCTTTCTTCAGGTGGAGGAGAACTGAAATCTGGACAGGCTTTTTCTTTCGTTTCCTTCCCTTTTCCTTTCTATTCTTCTATAAAAATGATATATATTTAGTATTCCTGTTGCGGAATCTCAGCTGTTCTTGTAATTGTTTGTGTAGCTATAAAAATAAATAAATGTAGGAATGTATATAGATAGACAAAGGAATTATACCACGAACTGTTTGCTTTTTTAATAAGTTAGTGCGATTATTTAAACTCGGCTTATTTATTATTTTTATTATTAAGATTATTCTCTGGGTTTAATAATTGTCTTAAGTTTATTGTTTTATAATTTTATTTTAAAGGCTTAGAATGAATTTTGATTTAAGATTAAAACTTAATATTTAAAGTTTTAAGATAATATAATTAAGAATTTAAATTTTAACTATAAATCTTAAATTTTATCCATATTTCTTAAATTTAAAATTATTATACTTAAATCTTTAAAACCTAAATCATGAATGAAATCTAAATCTTAAAACTAGGTGTTTATGAAAATAAATAGAATAATAAATTATCCATGTGTATGTAATACGAGTTTTTATCATATACAAATTGTGTATAAAATATGTTAAGAATCAACTGAAATAACGAGATAAAATATTAAATTTTAATAAAATAAAATTTATATCATAATATTATAAATAAATTAAATAAAAATAATTAAATAATTAGAAAAGAGAATTATATGGATAAATAAAGTGTTTAAAATATTTATTTTTGAATTTTTTTAAAGAATAAAATTAAGTAACGTTGAATTCAGATGATTAATTTTGGGTCAAAATTCCGACCTAACCTGACCCAACTTCTACTCATACCTAGACCCTAAGCTTGTTTGGGAGGGAGTTTAATGGAATTTCGCCGTTTGGATGGAATAACTTTTGGGCCGTTGTATAAAGAAATTAATGGGCGGGAAAGCTATTTGCTTCATAATACATATAAGTAAAAGAATTCATAATTAATAACAAAAATATATTTAAATAAAATTTACAAATAATATAATTAAATCCGAATAAAATTTTAATTAAATATTCACATAATAAAACTCAAATCTAAAACATTAAAAAACTCAATATCTTAATTTATATTTCTAATTCTGTTTTAATACATAATATGTATCAAATAAATTTACCAACTCTTTTTATTTAAATTATATTATTTAAAATTTAAATCTCTAACTATAAAATCTTAAACACTAAATTACAAACTCTAAACATTCATTCCAAATTCTAAATCATACGATCTAATCTTTAAACTCTAAACTAAACTTATCATAATCGTCTCGATTCGGAGCAAATTGGTGCAAAATTCACAAGGTGGTCGGATTGTGCCATCCCTCCAAGAACATTGATCAAATAGAGCAACTAGAAAAGCTAATTCAAAAGAGTTAGAATGTTGATATAATCCATAACAGCGACATCAAAACAGAAACAAAACACATACAACAACGTTGTTGACTTTTTAATCAATATAGATATGTCATCAGACACAGAGAGGATGCACTAATTTTAGCTGCTTATGTTCGGCATCCCTGTACTCGTGCACCGAACGGTCGAATCTTCTACCGCCACTTCTTCTCCGATAATGATATGAGCTGCAGAAGAGAATACGACAGACGTGTATTTGGTATTATGATAAAAGAAACCAACTGTAGATTTTCTGAACAGAAATCAAAAGGGAAGTAAAAGTAGAAGCTAGATATGGAACTGGGTTGAGACAGAGAGAAGACAAATCCGCTGGATGGAATATCTTGTATTGAACATACCGATAATCTATGATACACGATAGTAAACTGGATAATATAACACATCGATCTGACTCGGATATGTTTCTAGAGACTCGGAAGAAGTTGAAACAAATTTACTGATAACTAATAGATCACCATCCATGGAAATGCCATGCTTACTGAATAAAATGTTGTCTGATTGCAAACAGGTATTCAATGTTATGGAAGTTCAGAACTTTTTTTAATCGACACGGGTAAATAACCAACTCGCATGCAAAAACACAGAAAAAAATAGGTCCTTTATGTGAAGGTGAAAGTGGTAAGAATTAAAAGTGTGAGAACTGACAACATCCCTATTAAATGTAATGTGTAAAGAAGCACAAATGAGAATTGGTAACCAACCTGGCGAGCCACTTGTGCTAGTCGTCGACTGTCTCGAGATGATTCAGATGTCAATGTGGATTTTTGGGAGTCTAGAGAACCATTTTGTTTATCTTCCGTCTTCGTTTTAGAAGTGTCCTCTTCAAGTGAGCACTCTCTGTCAGGGCTGCACAAAGAATCCTTCTTCCTTTTTCTCTTGAAAGTGTACTTGAGATGATTATTGTTTACCGGCCGAGGAGAAGACCCTTCAGTCACTTCTGACACTTTAGCATCCAAGTTTACAGCAGACACAACAGCCATCTCGAGCTCCAGTTTGCAGGATGCAACCCCTAAATTCTCAGAAGATCCACTATCCGTCCCTGTCAACTCTTTTTTGTCTGTCAGCAATTTATCATCGTCTTTTTCATTATGGAGATCACAAGCTTTCACAAACTCTGAATCATCCTTGTCAACTTTTTCATATCCCAATTCAGTAACTACTTCCACTAAATTTGAAGGTGAACCAGGGATGGAAGGAGAATGAGAACCATCCGAATCATCAGGATTTGCGATCCTACAATCTTCCCCCAATCGAGCATTCTCATCAGCAGAATGTGAAAAACTTTCGGGGCACAGTAGATTATATTCTTGGCATGTGGCGGCAGTCTGATCATGCATATCTATAAGCGAGGGAGCTCTTTTCCTTTTTCTGTGAAAAGGACTCTTGGGAAGTGATTGAATGATGTTATGAGCATCAGTTTCCGTCACTTTGAACTCGCCTATATTTTCCTCAGGTCCAGAAACTTCTGTGTGCATATCCTTCCCTTCTTCATGTTCTCTAGTATCTTCGTTCTTTGCATCATCCACTTGCCCAGGAAGAGATAAATTTTCATTCAGCAGACACCTTTCGAGTGCATGAATCCTCTGAGTGCACCCGTTTCTATACAAATCAGGCTCTTTTCGTCTCATCACTATGGAGGCAAAATCAGGGTTACAAACATAGCAATTGTCCTTACAAGAACACTTTGAACTCTTGATGTCGGAAACAGTCACAATGTCAGTTTGTGTACTGAGTTGAGAAGATATGACAGACTGGAAATTTCCAATTGTATTTTCATTTGACATTTTCTCACAAGCAGCAACATCATGTTCTGATTGTTGTTCGCCCAAACACCGCATCGGATTTTTGTTCAGTCTCTCCAGCTCATCTTGTGCTTCTCTCAACTCTGCTCTAAGATCTCTAACTATATCTTCAGCTTCCCCCAGTTGAGCTTCAAGCTCTTCGATTCTTTTCCGTTGATTTAAGGACATCGTCTCCGCTTCATTAACCTACAATCATGGCACAGACGAGTACTGTAATAACTGGCTTGATGGACCAACTGCTCGTTTATAGAGGTTCGAGTTTATCTATGTCAAACATGTCCTACAGTTATAGTTTAACAGAAAACAATCTTACGACCAAAAGGCAATTCCGATTCATAAATTTCATTCTTTCGATGCTAATCAAATAGAGTAAACATCTTTTTAGCATAACATAAGTAATGCAAATGCAATCAACTAGGCAAATTGAAACAAACAAGAAACCAAATAAATCAATCAAACATCAAAAACATAAACAAAGACCAAACAGTTACCTTAGCATCTAACATCTGTTTCAACCTAACCAACATCTGCAATGCCTCGTTTTTGGCCGCGAACAGCTCCTGCTGGTACCGGTGAGACTTCCTCTCCGACACCATTATTCTAGCCGCCGCCTCTTTAGCAGTGTTCAAAATTATCTCGGCATACGCCTTTTTCAGAGCAGTCAATTTCTGTTCAAAACACAAAATAACCGGAAAACACCCAAAACAATCAAATCGTAAATACTACTTCCGAACCGATAAAAGAATCAAAATAAAATCTTCATTAAAAAAAAACCCATAAATTAAAAGAGAAAATTTATTCAAAAATCCCTATTAAAAAAACTAGATTATGTATAAAATTAGTAGATTTATTTACCTCTGAATCGGTCATTGTAGCAACTACTGCAACAAACTGATACAGTGTTTTTTCAGACCAAATTGCAAAAGAGGAAGAACAACAACAGAATAGAAAGGGAGGTTGTTTGGTTCCCTTTCCCTTGTAGCAGCTGTCAGTTGGGAACTGAAAGTCCTTTGGTTTATTACTCAACTACCCTCTTCCGTCCTTTTTATTTACCAACATGCCACTTCAGCTGACACAACGGTTGAACCGGTGCGGTTTATCAGATCAATTGTTTTTCGTTTTTGTTTGTTCTCTTTTCTTATTCCACAATTGGCGCGCGCTAACGAGGATGGCCCACATTTGGGGAATTTGTATGACGTGGGGGAATCAGGGATGAACAGTTGGCATATAAAAAGAACAATTTATGATATATTTTATTTTTTAAAATTTTTAATCTTTAGAAGTTTAAAAAATATATGATAAAAATATTATCAATGAACATTAAAAAAAATCGATTGAGTTTTTAATCAACTATAGAAAATAAAAATATTGAACAATGAAGTATCCGATAATTGAATGATAAACTACCTACGTATAGAGAATATCCGACGATAAAAGAGATATGATTTGAGAATTTAATTAAAAAATAATTTTTTAAAAATCATATTTTTAAAATAATTAAAAAAAATAACTAAATAAGTTTTGTGTTGCGATATAATTAGAGGTGGCAAATGGGTCATTCGGTTCGGATTATTTCGGTTCGTTTCATTTTAGGTTTGTTTGCATTCGGTTTAGATTCGGTTCGGATCGGTTTTGGTTTCGGTTTTAATTCGGTTATATGATAATTCGGGTCGATTCGGATATCAGATCAGTGATTCGGGTCAATATCGGATCGGATTGAACGTTTTCGGGTCGGGTCCATGTCGGGTCATTCGAATTGGTTCGGGGTCAATATTTGAATTTTCGGGTTAATTTGGTTTGAGTTGGACTTAAGTATAAATGTAATCGTCTATATTATATATAGAATTAATCATATATTCTTGTAAAATATATCTTTTTTATTTCATATTGGAATTGTTTTGAAAATTTTTGCCTCAGCTTTTATTCGAGTAAAGTCAGTATTGGTAATTTAAGGGATAATGCCATTTTTTAAATACATGGATTCATTAATAACATTTTGGTCATTTTTATAACACCCCAAATTTTAACAAAAAAATAAATTAATTTTTAAAAAGAAAATATAATATTAAAAATTAAATTATTATCGGATGTAGTGATCAATTAGTATTATCATAATAAAAAAGATAATAAAATATATATTATTTAATTATTTATCATATTGTTAAAAAATAAGTAATAGTAAAAATATATTATTCATTCACTTTGACTCAATTATCGGGTTAAAATCGGATTGATGTTCGGTTTAGATCGGTTTTGAGCAAGTTAATTTTGGGTTACTTTCGGTTTCGGGTGAAAATCGGTTCGAGTCAAATCGATTACGAGTCAAATCAGTTACAGGTCTATATCGGTTCTTTTAGAATTCGGATCGGTTTCGGTTTCGGTTCGGGTTTCGGACCACGCTAAATCATCAATTTCAGTTCGAGTTTCGATTCAGGTAAATCGATTCGGTTTTCGGTTCTCGAATCAAGTTTGTCAGGTCTAGATATAATTAAATAATAAAAATTTTAACGATCATTGACTAAAAAATTAGTTTAAATTATAAAATAAAATATTAAACATGGTGAACGGTAAGTGATACGGATGTTTATTGTCACAATATTTTTAATTTATTTTTTTGATGTTTTTATTATAAAAAAGAAAAACTCAAAAGAAATTCATATTAATTTTCATATTTAATATTAAGTATTTTGATTTTATGAAAAAATAGTTTGTTTAGTAAGTGATACGGATGTTTATTGTTAGTTGAAACCGAATAAAAAATAAAATGTAATTTAGATTATTTCTATATTAATTAGTTTTTTAGTTGATTAATGGTTAATATCTTTAAAAATTGATTATCATTTATTGCAGTTTGAAATTGGTTACTTAACCATATTAAACAAAAAATATTAAATAATATATATTAATATCAAATTCATTAAATGAAAAAATCAAATATTTTTAACCACAAACTTAATGAAAATTTCGCGAACGAACCATTTTTTAAATCAAAACAAAATTGCTCAAATTAATATAATCTAACTAATGGAAAAATAAAAACCTTAAAATTTTATTAAAAAATCAATTAATTCAAAAATTAACAAGATTAATTGAATCTCGATCGTTTTGATTAATAATTTTTAAATAAGATTTAGTTTAAATAATTATTATAATATTTTGATTTAATCGTCTAAACATCTTTAATAGATAAGATATATTTTTTAAATAAATCTAATAATTTAAATTATTAAATTATAAATAAAACAAAATAAATTAATAGATTCATCCAATAATGAATATAATGAATATATGCAATAAATTTTTATTCCTTAAAGCACCAAGAACAAGTTACAGATTGCATATTATAAAAATAAAATTATGAGATAAAATATTAAATTAATAATCAATATAAACCAACATTGAAAATTATATAAAAAAATAATATTAATATTTAATTATAATGAACTCAACTTTTCCATGATAGTGGAGAGTGAGAACAAGTAAAGTAGAAAGGGAAAGCTAACCTGACTTGTAGAATTATACAAAGGTTATCTTAACAACCAAGACAGATAATTAATAAAATCTTAATTTAATTAATATTACTGATATTATAGTTTTGGGTAAACTACATAAATGGTCTCTTGACTATACTTCAATTATCTTTTATATTCCTTAATTATTAAATGTTATAAATTGGTCTATTGACTATCTTTTTTTATACAAAATGGTTATGTGCTGTTAAAAATTTGACGGAAAACTGATGTGAACGTTAACATTTTGATTTGGATTATAGAGATTGAGGATGCCACATGATTATCCAAGTCAACATATTAATATCTATGTCAGTTTTCCGTTAAATTTTTAACGGTACAGGACCACTTTGTATCAAAAAAGTTAGTCAATTGACCAATTTGTAACATTTAATAGTCAAGAGACGTAAAAGATAGTTAAGGTATAATCAAGGGACCGTTCATGTAGTTTACCCTATAACTTTTTTAGTTGTTTTTGATTTTTTAGGTTATGTTCTAATTAATTCGGGTCAATTTAGATTACATATATGATTTGGGTGGATGAATCTTCTTGTATTAAATTTTTTACATACACAACACCTCAAGTCTAAAATATTATTTAAACGATTTTAAATTACTTATTATTTAGAGCAACCTCGTTAATATTATTGATATTTTGATGACTATAAGCTAGGATGCTTAAGTTAGATTGAACTATAATCGTCTAAAAATAGTTGTTTAGTCAAGTTGAAGTATATATTATTGTCCCATTTTTCTATTAAATAATATATAGGAATATTATTGATATTAGTTGTAATATTTACTTATTTAGACCTTCAATTTTATTTTATTTAAACTTTGCCTCTTTTTTCTATTTAAAGTAACACATTGACCCTTAAATTTGATTTCCAATTTTGCATAATACTATTTTTATACTATATAAAATAAATTAAATAATTCTTATAAAAAGAAAATAAAAACACTTGGGAAAGTTGTTTAAATATATTTGCAATATGTTAAAAAGAATCTGACATGAAAGATAATATTAATTACAAGTTGACAATTTTTTAAAGTAAGAAAATAAGTTGACTGGATTCATCTGAATTAAATACAAATAAAGCAGGATTGGATAAAATACTATTTTCCCAGGAATTGCTCCATCCACTTTCATGTGCAATGGTCCGTCTCTAATTGCAGAAATAAATTTAAAAAATGGCGCATAATATTATAGTTGTATGTCTTAAAAGAAGTGAAATATATAATTACAAGACTTATTTCAAATAAAAGTTTTTTTATTTTAATTAAAATAATAAGTTTCAAAATTTATATAATATTTTACATTTTTTTTACAAATTTTGATGTTTTATCTAAAATCTTAAAATTTTATAAAAATAAATATTAAAATTTATAAAAATATAACAAGAACTAAAATTTCATAAAAAATGAATATTCAAAATTTAAAATGTAACATTTTTTAATTACTCTCTTACAATACTTTCCCAAAATAAGATTACAATAATTATCTTTAATAATCCTATAAATTAATATATTTGAGAAAGGATATTTTTAATACTACGAGTGCACCATTATTGTGTCGATAAAGGAAAAGCCCACTTCGTTATCTTTTTGGAGATTTACAAACCGACAAGACCAGTAACCAACCATTAAGAGACACGTGTTTTTCCGCAGATCGAAAACACTCACCACAACGTGATGCCACCTCACCCTTGTCCTAAAGTCTCTCCGGTTCTATATATTTTGAATAATATGTTTTCCCCACGCGATTTCGGTATCGGTTCTTTAGAATTGTAGCCTCTCTTATTTGTACGGCCAAAAAATTCCTTCGCAGCGAAAATATCGAAGGCTGAAGAAAAAGACATGGGGATGTCGCCTGCCAACTGTCCTTCCGTCTCGTCATCAACCGTGAACGGCGGAGGAGGTGGAGAGATCATGCTTTTCGGAGTCAGAGTGGTGGTGGATTCCATGAGGAAAAGTGTTAGTATGAACAATCTCTCTCAGTACGAACAACCTCATGAATCGAACAAGAAGAAGAGCAAAGATCAAGGCGATGATAATCTCAACGTCGGATACGCTTCCGCCGATGATGCCGTTCCTCACACCACCGGAAATCGCGAGCGCAAACGAGGTTTATACATGTTTTTTATCTTTACATATTTGTTTTGATTTGATTTTTATTTGAGCTTTTTAAAAATAAAATTTAGGAGTGCCGTGGACGGAAGAAGAACACAAGCTGTTTCTGGTTGGACTGCAAAAAGTAGGAAAAGGGGATTGGAGAGGAATATCCAGAAATTTCGTGAAGACTCGTACGCCAACACAAGTAGCGAGCCATGCTCAGAAATACTTTCTCCGGCGAAGCAATATCAACCGCCGCCGTCGTAGATCTAGCCTCTTCGATATCACCACCGATACGGTATTGGTCATACAATTCCTTTTTCAACTTTTCCCCTTTTGTTTTGCTTGAAAAATCAACGAATCTAGAATTTAAAAGAAAAATCTGTCTGATCGGTTGAATCATAAAGCTTTGAGACTTTGACTCTTATATTTGATATGCAAAACAATTTTTGATTGATTTTCTCCTTTTTCTGGGTAGTTTTCTCGTCTTTTCTGCTACTTGATTTATTTAACAAACAATATCTCACATAAGAATAATCGTATTAATTTCTTCAGAAAACACAATAATAAATTGATCTATAGTTGTACTTTTGATATGGTTGATATGTAGTTATGGATCAAATTGATGAATAGAGATATAATCAAATCTCTAAGGATTTATTTTCGGGATAAAATCGATGGTCGAAACATGGTATTTCTTGTTTCTCCGGTGTAATTTCGGAAACAGGTAATCATGTAGTTTATTAGGAGTTGTTGCATCTAATGTGGAAATATTCTCATAATTCACTTACCTTTATGTTGATCTTTCTATTTTGATACTACTGTATTTGGTTAGGTACAGGCAATTCCAATGGAAGAAGAGGGAGTTGATCGACAAGAGAACGCAACTCAGCCATCCGTGACCAATGGGTTTCCGATGTCTTTTAATCCTTTAGCTCCTCCGGTTCTGGTTGAAAATCTCAGCATAGCGCAGGGGAATCAATCAAATACCAATGTTGCAACAGCAAACCTCTTCCGTCCGGTTCCTAGTTTCCCAGCTGTTCAGAGATCTGACCTTAACACAAGCCCGAATCCGGTTTCCGATCCTTTATCATTGTCACTCAAGCTGTCTTTGCAGTCTGATCAAACTGATTCATCATCTTCAGCTTCGAGGCATTCCCAGTTTCAGGCAATGACAAACTTCAGCAATGGAGATAACAATAGCATCATCAGCGTTGCCTAAAAATAACATAGCTTAAACTGGGGCTTATGGAAAATAAAACAACCTAAGGTAAAAATTAGGTAACTGGTTTTCGAATCCCTTTGTTTTTTTTCATGTACAGACTTAAAACAGAACCGAACGATCACGTCTATCGTCTTTGTTGTATTCTGTTGCTACTAGCCTACTACTTATGTTAGATTGTTGCTCATTTAGTTTTTAATCTGCTAATAATAAAATTAACTGAAAATAAAGTGCTGCCTCTCTGCTCACTCACTGATCTTGCAAAATCTTGGTTGGTCTACTTAGAATTTTCTTGTGGTTTCCATGGCTTAATGTAGGATAAGGAAAAGAAAGAAAATATCAAGGTAGGCTAGTGGAAGAGATGCAATAATTTTTGTTTTGGATTTATTTATTAGGTTGATATGGACAGGTGGGGTTGTTGTTGTTTTTCATCCTAGGATTTTTAGGCAGAAATGGTTGGCTGTCCTGTGTTGTCTGGTTTAGTGTGTCCTGTTGTGTGGTGTCATGTTTATTTGGGGTTTCATTTCTATGGCTCATGACTGGTCTGTTGTTGATTTGGTTAGATTTGATGATGACATTTCTTACTTGCAGTTAGATATGGCAATTTGATTATGAGGTTGAAGGTTGTTTTAAGCTTGATTAACAGATCCGATTCGAATATCGATAGTTGTATAGGTGATAAGTCGAACGATCTATTCTCGATTTAACCGGTTTAATCGATTTAGTCGTGGGATAAAAGTGAGATGATAATAGTCTCTCCTACTTTAACTAGTGGTTAAAAATCCGATCTTTACTCTAGATATAAAGTAATTATAAAACGGGGTTAGTCTTTAACCCTATACGAGCTAATATAAGGTAAAAGAATTAATCATTAAATTTAAATTATCATAATCAGATGAACTCTAAAATTTTTAAATTCATATTATTTTTTAAAATTTAATGATTCTTAATCATTTCTGGACGTCATCTCATTGATCATAACAAATTTATTTATTTATAATATTAAAATTCATTTATCATTATTAAATTATATTTATTAATACAGCAAAATCTCATTATAAGCCGTAAGCGGTGTTGTTGGACATAGAAAATGTTACTTTAAGTCTATGATGACTGCCGAATGAGTTAAATTCAAAATCCAAATCTTTATTATAATTGAATAAAACAATTAACAACTAATATAAAAACAGTACATTCGAGTAGTAATAAGCAGAGTTAATAAAGTGTTAATAAAAAATAATTATGGATAAAATGGAGAATAAATAAAAATAAATAAATATATTTAATTGGTTGATTAAATTATTTAATTTTATATTTATATTTTTTAAATCATGGATTCTAATTAGGATTAAAATAGGTCAAATTATAAATAAAGTGGGAGAACCTCCGCCCTTAAACTTTTTTTAGTTTAATTGTTTATAAGTCCTTACCAGTTTTGAAGATAATCATATTAATCCCAACTCTATTTTTTTTTTATTTAATTGGTTTCTAGGTCCCTACCAATTTTAGAGGTAGTCAAAATAAACTCCACAGAATTCCCTAGTTTAATTAGTTTCGAGGCACAATCATTTTTGAAATTAGACTAATGAAATCTTAACCTTCATTTTTTAAATATTTTTTGAAGGCTAAATCAATATCGAAATTAGATAATTTATCTCTAAGATATTTTATCATGATTTTATCTAAAAAATAAGCAAAATAATTTAAAAAATATCAAATACGACAAACTCGATCTTCTTTAAATAAATGTGTATTATGTATTGCAACTCAAGCAAATAACTTTATAAAGTTACGTACAAATATAAATATATCTATACAATAATGTTTAATGTGACACAAATGATATCATTATTGATCATCTTTAAACTATCTATGATTACGTTCTCTCTATATAACATAGATATAACTATTTCAAGTTTTCATACAACGATTTAACTCGAATTTCATTTTCCTTATAAGATGTATTTATATCCCATAAATACTACTACATAGGCAACCTTCCTGCCATTTTTAGAGATGATCTCCACCCCTAACAAATTGGTAACTTTTTCCATGTAGGCAGCCTTAAATTAAGCTGAATTGGGATCTTATATTTGAAACAATCTAAAAAAACATCGGTACCATTGGTGGGAAATTGCATGAGAAAACCCCATTTTTGAGGTCCAATGTTGTCTTAAGAAACTCAAAATTTTCTTATTAGCATTAGCATTATGTTATTTATAGTTAAACAGACCTCACCACCTTCCTTTAAACTCTAACATTAACCCTAATTCTCATTCTCTCTTTCCTCATACATAAACAAAAGTTGAGAGGTCATGATGCATGCCAACCCTGTCATGATCTCCCATCTCACATCCGAGGAGTCGATCGGGTAAATTTGAGAGGACGACATTTACTTTCAAAGAAGATAATAATATCTTATTATAACGAATTATACGATCGTATATGGAAAAACGATCGTTTAAGCAATTCGTAGAACAAGAACTCGGGTCGATCCCGAAGTTCTTTATCTACGCATTGCTCGAATGGATAATGATATTCATGTTGTTCATTGGCGGGTTCGTCACGTCGATTGCGAATGGATTCGCGAAGATCTTCGACTTGCCGGTCCCTTGCCTGGTTTGCTCCAGGCTAGACCATCTCCTCTTTGGGACAACCAACGATTTCCATTTCAACGATTCCATATGCGACAGCCACAAGAAGAGCGTGTCGAGTCTCGCCTTCTGCCATGCCCACAAGAAGCTTTCCGACATCCGGCACCTGTGCGAGGGCTGCCTCCTGTCGTTTGCGACGGAGAGGGAAACAGATTGTGACAGGTACAAATCCCTTCTGGGGATCTTACACAAGGATATCGATCAGTTGTTGGTCGACGAAGACAACGAAGTCCAGCTCTCGTTGCCTGCCGGTGCTAAAAAGGATGAAGCTCCGGCGGCGAGTTTGGAGAAGAGCAAGGAGCATCGTTGTACGTGCTGTGGTCTGCCGTTGAACGTGAAACCCACCGGTTCCAAGGAAAAATATTCTTCCCTCGCTCCGTCGCACGTTAAACATTCGGAGCCGGAGTTCAAACCGGATGAATCAGAGGCTCCGGATGATCGTGATCGCTCGAGGGGATTAACCCTTGAAAAGCCATGTGAGTTAATCAATAAATCAGATAATTAAATATTCATTTTGATCAAATTTAGAGAATTATTTTTATATTATTAAATTTAGTTAATCAATAAATCAGATAGTTAAATAAAAATAATAATATTATAAAATTGGATGTTCATGCCAATTAAAGTAAATAACTAATTTCAGTATAATTGAGGGACTAAAACTGTAATTAGACGGTTCAAGGATGTTGGCTTTATATGTTTTGGTGATGAATGTTTATATATATCAGTGAAGGAAGTTGGGAAGCCAATGGCGGCGGAGGGGGATGAAGAAGACAAGACCCCAAACGTTACGAAGAACAATAAGTTCTTCGGCGCTCACTTGTCGGAACCCGAAAACAGTCCCCGGTGGGCCCGAACACCGAGGAAGTTACTGCTTCAGAGATCGGAGTTCGCCGCCGAATGTAATGGCGAAGCCCTAATCCCCAACAGTCCTCGCATGGACCGGAAGTCATTGATGGCATTGTACATGGAACTCGACGAAGAACGCAGCGCCTCCGCCGTGGCAGCCTACAACGCGATGGCGATGATCACCAGGTTACAAGCCGACAAAGCGGCGGTTCAGATGGAGGCACTACAGTACCAGAGAATGATGGAAGAACAAGCCGTGTACGACCAAGAAACACTGGAAGAGATGACCAATTTGGTGGCCAAAAGAGAGGAGGAACTCTGTGAGTTAGAGGCCGAACTCGAGGTTTACAGGGCCAAATACGGACGCTTAACGGAAAGCGATTTCCAAAAACATGGGCAACGAGACGAGATCGACGAAGCGAACAACAACAGCAGCAACCAAACGGAGAAAACCCCATCATTGTCATCCGCCAATGGAAGCAAACCCGAAACCGCCTCCACTGCCTCCCCCGGGGAAAACTTGGAGATTCTGAAAGATCAGTCCGAGTCTAATTCCAGTAATTCCGAGAAGTTGGGAGCGGCGGAAGCCTCCGTGGACAAACCAAAGAAAGTAGGAATTGATTCAGATCCGACGGTCGTAGAAACCACTGCGAAAGCGAAGAAAGCAATGCGTCAAATGGATCGGATGAAAATCCTGGAGAAGAAAATGCATATTACTACCGTGGGAAGGTTTCAGAGGCAAACTAATGAGATCGACGAAGACTTTGAAGAAGATCATTAGCGTAGCTAGAAATAGTTTCCAAAATTCCTGCATAAAGCAGGGACAGAAACCTTGGTCTGTAAGCTGGTATAATCATTGTTTTCATTTCATATATGAAACCTTGTTGGTGTAAGACTTAACAAATTCTTGTATCAGTTTAACAAGTATTAGATACTAAATTCCGCAAATAATATCTAAAATTTGAATCTTAAATTAACATTTTAAAACAAAAATCATTATCATAATAAGTTGTATATAATCATACAAAATAATCAGTTTAAGTGTAACATAATTGGTGACTAAATTTACATTGAGCTAGATATAATGGAATTAGAAGTCCCAAAATATAATCACAAGAAATATTTGTCACAAATAATCAACATTTTACATGCATTTTAACCACCCAGAACACAGGAAAAAAGATTGGAGAAGAAAAGAAAAGAAAAGAAAAGAAAAGCTTGTTATTCTACAAATGAAACCTAGAGACTCATATCAATGCAACAACACAGCAACCAAAAGAATGTCAGGGGAAAGAAAAACAATGGTTTCTTTTGTCCTTCAACGAGATGGCATAATTTTATGATTTTTGTAAGACACATCTACAAAAACACAACAGGGAATATGGAATTTTAGCTGGTGGGAAGGAAGCTGCTGGAATTATAAAAAATAATCAGGGGTTCTCCGGGTTGTGTCCGGTTCGACCTGACGAGGAGCCGGGTCGAACTGAAGAAAACTTTGCTCCATATTCTCCCCGATCTCGAGTATTGCTGCCATGTTTCCACAACGGTAGCAGTAATTTGGTGCACTAAACACTGTTACCACATTCTTGTCCTGAGTAATAATAATACAGAGATCAATATGCACAATTTGTGTGACTTAGTTATTAGGAATATGTTTCTATTTTTAAGGGGGATCCACAAACCTGGGACCAATTATAGCCTTCCATTACAAGCTGGTGAGCTCTAGAAATCAGAGTGAGCCCATTTGTGTGGTTGAACTGCCCGGAAATATCCTGTCCGAAGGTATACCCTGCTCCCCGAGGAGATATTCCCCATCCACATCGGTCATCAGGATCAGACCATAGGAGATCACACATTGGACCCTCATGAGGAACCTACACAGCCAATAAATGTGAAAATAGTACAATTAAAAAACCAGTGAACACGAGTGCCGACATGTTTCATAGGTGTTGCTGTTGTGGTGAAATCAACACCATCAATAGTCTCTTTAGGATCGACAATAACAAAGAGCCGCAGCAACCAGGTTAATTCACATTGTATGAGTGATCATATTGTCAGTTAGTGAGTCATGTAAATCACAAGAGTCATAAAAGCTTTACTCTTAACAGTCTAAACCACTTCCTATTTGCAAAAGATAATATTCATTAAGAACTCTACTATGGGTATTTAACACGAATCCATTACAAGGTTTCCAGAAGGTAAACAATCTACTCTAAAACTATAAACATTTAAGTGAAAAGTGTAACACAACTAGAAGTTTACCTCCTGTATACGGTCCAGAGCACGGATGTTATCTAATGTATCCAAAGACGGTGAGAGTCCACCATGCAAGCAGAAAATCTGCAAGGAATAATGAAGAATTATCAGCTCACTGCTCACATCTGAGGTTTGGAAATAATCAACATGGCAGTGTACGAGAATTCAAACCTGACTTTCGATCAAGGCAGTCAAAGGTAAATAATCGAAGAGGTCAGTGAAATACTTCCAGACATTAGCATTTCCATATTTTCTCAAGCATTCATCATAAAAGCCATACCTGAAAAGAGTGGTATTTGGTTATTGATATGAACATACAATGATTTAGCAAAATCACTAAATAACTTCACACCTTAATACTAGTATATGAATGATGTCACATTAGTTTAAGTAGCAAGTGCTGCAGGTTTAACTAGTATCCATACTCCAACTCTCCAACTGGACCAATTCTCTTACAAGACCCATCAGTTTGCCTTAACAGAAGTTACAGTGAAATAATCAAGTACATTTCTCGCAGAAAAACCTCACAATACATTTGCCAATTATCATTTTAATACCATCAACATATATAACATCTAATAAAATAAAAGTACTCAAAAAGCGTGCATGATTACTTTTTGGCTCCAAAGTGCAATAAATAATCAGTTGGCAAAAAACAAGAGTATTGGTGCAGTTACAGAATGAAAAGGAAGAAAAACACTAAATATGTATACCGCACACTTGAGTTATCTGCCTGCTCTCATGATTTCCCCTTAAAATAGTTATTCTATCTCTATAACGAACTTTCAGTGCAACTAGAAGAGTGACAGTCTCCACAGAGTAATATCCTCGATCTGCATGTAACAAGAACACATAAATGAGGACTGATAGGCCAATCAACTACTAAAGATGCATTACTATGTACGATTTGTTGCAATGCTAAGCAAGAAAAAGGCAAGATTAGAACATATCAGAAAAAAACAAACGGTAAACCACCATTACTAGATTGTTCATAAAACTCAATCGAATGACCATCCATTATCTTTCTACAAACCTTGTTCTACAGGTAACATTACCATTTCTGACTCAAATTTAATGCAGTACACTAACTTGAGAAGATCACATATGAAACCAAACAAAACTAGGATCTACCCCTCATTGAACTATCGGAAATGGACTCGGATAGCTAGAATTTTAACCACACTGTTCATGCTAAATAAGGAAATAATCCTCGAAAGTTTACATATTTCTACTTCAACAGATCTAACTTAACCTAGAGAAACAATTCTACTTCAGTTCGTTAGCTGATAAATGCAGTTCATTCTCCAAAATATCCTATATTAAAAAACGTAGAGCTTTGCCTTCTACAAACAAGCAAAACCAATTTCCAGTCACGAAAAAAAAACTGATTCAGTATCATTTCCTTCCCAAATCTCCTTTCTACTCTTCTATTTTCAAACAACATTTATAGTTTAAACTACAAATTCCGATATATTAAAAGAAAAACAAAAATAAATCTTACAAAAAATGATATGGTTTTAAGTTAAACCATTGTTTTAAAAAAGAAAGAAAGTGAGAAATGGCAATTAAATGAAATGCAATGAAAATCGAACCTACCTACATAGTCGCCCATAAAGAGATAATTAGTGTCGGGAGCGTTGCCGCCGATACGGAAGAGTTCGACGAGATCGTGGAATTGGCCATGGATATCGCCGCAGACGGTGACGGGACACTTCACCGGCTGAACATTCCACTCTTCCACGAGGATCGTACGCGCCTGCTCGCACAGAGTCTTCACCTCCACCTCCGATAGCGGCTTGCACTGCATTAAGTGGTCGATCTGACGATCCAGATCCCCGTGAGACGGCATCGTCTAGCAGCTGAGATCTTTGATGCTGATTTTCCTTTTCCTTTTTATTCTATGACGTGGCTTTGATCGGACGGTGGAGGACGAAGGCGGAGATTTTGGGGATTCTGGATTAGGTCATGGTTAGGGTCGGGGGAGATTAAATTTGGACCTCAAAGCTCTCTTTTCTCTCTATTACTACGAAGCTAGCATTATATTTGTTTACCAGATAATTATTGGAATTTACGTTGTAAGCCCCTGAATTTTCGTCCGTTTAAGAAATGCGTCCTTACATTGCAAAAATTGTAAAATAGTGCTTTCAAATACCATCTTTCAAATGAATTCCAACTATTTTTTTTTTAATTTTCCATTTTTTACTTAAATTTAAATTGTTAGGTTCTTTAATTTTTTTGAAAGTAACGAGAAAGTAAAAAAAAAAAACTCAACTATTTATTTATCCCGTCCAATAATAAAAAAAAATGTATAAAATTGACTGAATTTGCACGATGTAAATGTATCGTAACCCTGAATATGTCTATATATTCGTACGAGCAAACGAAAACCATACGAACATGGATGCAATTCAGAAGATTTTGTCTAGTATAACTGATACAATGGAGTTGTCTGAATCTAGCCAGATGGAAAACATATAGCAGATTAGAAGCATCTTCTACAAGATATAGCAACACTAGTCCACATTTATGAAACACATTTTCTGCAACACATGTAAACCAATAGCAATCACCCTTTGATCTAAAAGACATCAAACAGATTGTTGTTGATGCTTTGTAAGAAAACAAGGATTCTTCGAGTTACGTTGATCTTTCGGAATTCCCGCCGACGTGCATCTGTAACCACTCTGGTTGCGATCCTTGATCGTATTCCCTTTCTGCTTGTGAGCCAAATATCATTCCAGCACCATCAAATGACTGCAAACTAAGCTAAAACACCATATTCACATGTTAAGATACTATAGCTTCGATTATTCTACGATTTATACGAAGCGTCGTATATTTGCTAAATTTAACTTCTGCATAAATTCCCTAGAACTAGACATCGTTGACGATCCCGATCATGCATGTTCTTTGCAAGACAATAACTTCGAGTGTTAAACTACTCATTGGAGTTCATCTACCAAGTTCTGCAGTGCCAAATGTATTCTTTTAAAGGCAATAGTAGTTAAAGTTTATTATATCTCTCAAGCTTTACATATACATACATACATATAGCACTTTACTTCACTCGGGCAAGAACTCTGCGGTCAATGAACATAAACATACTTACATCCTTTGAATGAAAGCCTTCCAAGCTAGGATTCATGTGTCTCAAGTTTCATCGACAAGAACCGCAAAATGACATTCATAGAACAGGGTAAGGCTTGAAAAGAACACTGTTACAGCAAGATGTGTAAGATTCATACCTCAACCTGTTGCTGCAGCGACTGGATGTAATTAATAATCTCATCAAGGACAAGTGCCTTCCCTATGACCTGATCGAAAAGTTTGTATCGAGTTTAATATAAGAAGAAGAAGAAAGAGACACCAAAACCATCATGATTTTTCTTGAGACATGGAACAGGACTGACCAAAACATAGAATAAAGGAGTAATAGAAAACAACTAGGCAATAGTAAAAACCTTGTTGCATCCGGGGACCAAATCCTGAAGAATCTTCATCCTCTCACTAATACGCTCTCTCCTGGCCTGTGGAGGAAAAACTTATTCTAAGAACATGTTTGAAAGGGCGCATGAATCCAGATCCAAATTTGTTTTCCGGTATGCGAAAGTTACATTTCTAAGTTTCGATATCAAGATAGGATTAAAGGTGAATTACTCTCTCAGCCAGACTATGGCTATCAGTTGCTTGACCCCTTCTGGCTCTGACATGAATATAGTCTTGCTTAGGCTGTTCAGCAGGTTTACTGGTTTGGCTTGCCACCCTCTCCGGAACTCATCTCCGCCTCAGCTTTTGAACCTGCATTTTCATTCTTCATTCCCGGCCTTTTTATCCGTTTTCCAATCGAATCATTCTGTTAAATATAGTAAACCATAAGACATCATAAAAAGCTAAAACATAAACCAAAATCAACCCATGTGAATCTAAATCAGCTCCCACTTATACAATTTATTTAAAATCCAAGAAATAGGGGCAAATTTTGAATCTTTAAAATCCACACAGAATGAAATAAGCTGATAATGAAACAAAATCCTCACAGAATCCAATCAAAAAAACATAAATTAAAGGGAAAAAGAACTAAATGCCAGCATTAAATGACAGAATTCTAAAATTATCCTACCATCTTCATATCTACCAATGAACTGAAAATCCAAAAACTAAAAAGAGATAAAAACAAGAAGCTCATGCATTAAAAGTTTGAATTTGAAACGGAGAAGAAAAATATATATATAAAAAATCCCACCAATTGATTTGCACTACTAGTAGTAGAAATAATCTTGGAAGACTCGTCTTCAGAGCTCAATTCCTTCCTTTTTCTCCCATCTCCATATCCAACACTCTCCTCAGTCACAGTAGATTCCTCCATGGACCCATCTCGAAGACCCGAAGTCTCCCCAAACCCGCCAGATTACGCATTCGGAGCCCCAACCCAGTCCTGTTACAACAGTCGGGTCGGAGCCTGGGCTGATAGGGAAAGGCAATAAGCTGAAGGAATTGCTGCTGAAAAAGATGACTCATTGATCAGTGGAGTATCCATAATGAAGGACCCTTTTTCATAAGAAATGGATTGGGGCTTGGATCCAAAATGGGTTCCATTTTTTCTTCTTTTTAACTGGTTAAAGTTTGGGTTTCGAGGGGATTGGAGTGTAAAGCGAAAAGGATTCAAGTTTAGTTTTTCAAAGCGGGGATGCGCAATGTGCATACTGTACTTTTTAGCTCCATCTCCTTCCTCTATCTTTTTTCTTTTAATTTTCAATTTAAAATATTAAATAAATGTCTAAAATATCTAACTTTTTGATTGTAGTTTCAAGGGATTCAAAGTGCCAGTTAAGAATTATCTAAAACTGGAAACTCATCCGTTGTTCCGTACCATTGAAGGGTTGATGATAGAGGTCAATATCATCACTCCGGCGGATTTGCCGAAATCTCTGAGTTCCAAGCAAATCGGGGATCATAGTTTTTGCAATGGAAGATGCTGTTCAACACCATGAAAACAAACAATGTATCGGAGAAACCTAGATGAACCAATGATGTAGTCAGGTTCGAGATCAGTTCAGAGAAACCTTAGTGAACAGAATGAAAATGAAGAGAAGGGTCTTCTAAACTGTTCTATCAAATTATAGTTTGTAAAACACATAACGGGGCAACAGTTGATCAGTTGCAATCAGTATGTGTGCCCTAGAGGGGTAAACGAAAGTAAAATTACAATCTCCAAACGAAAATGCAAGTTTAACCGATATATTTTAAGCTTCACTGGAGATATTTTTGCCATGAATCAGACAATCTCATGAACTAGGAAGATCTGAAAATCTGAGTTTAGAAAATTTGCAACGACAGCAAGAAATGTGGTCTCTTGACAACACAATAAGGCTGGCACCGAAGAACAGTAATATGGCTTGTACATTCTGATTGTGCCGATGCCGCTTTTCCTTGACATCTCAACAGTTATTGCAAATATCAGCTATCAAGTGCACCGAGTGCTTTCATATCTTCCAAAAATGCGGTGTACGAGTCATCAATACTTTGTGCCTTTGGAGCCGATGATGTGTTGGTGGATTCTTGCTTCACAATGGTGGGAGCTACAGGCTTGGCTGCCGCTGCTGTCATGGTTGAGAGTGAAGGCTTTGGTTTTGCTTTTGAGGCAATAGTCTCCCTCCTCACTCGAACCGATGCAGGAACCTAAAACCCATTAAAGCTTACAATCAGAAACTTATACCCAGCAGTCATTTTCTAGTGTTTTGGCAATATATCATGTCCACAAATAAATATTAAAGCACCATAAAACTAGCAATAGGAAGTATACTTACCATAGCCGTAAGTTCCGGCTGGTGCTGAGCCAGTGGCCGCTTAATAACTGTAGGTGCGGCAAATTTAACGTATGATGGTTTCTGTGGTAAGGGTGGTCGATATGCAGAATTATAATCATCCACTGCAATAGGGGGAGGACCAGGTGGAAGTGGTGGTCTCATCATTGGTGGAGGTCCTGGTGGAGGTCCCATAGGTGGTCTGGGCACCAATGGGACCATCATTCCAGGAGGAGCTTGACCAGGAAGTCCACTAGCAGATAAAGGTGCCCGCATGTCTGGAGGTGCTACTGGAGGGAATCGTGATATTCCGGGTGGTAATACATCAGGCTGTAGAACTGGGACCATGGCAGGTCCAGGCACCGGAGGTTGTTGCCTGGGAGGAGGTGGGGGTGGCAGAACCATTTTAGGAACCTCTTTTATCGTTAGAAGATGATTGGCATCAGATTCTGATGGAGCACCTTCAGACTGGTTAATTGTCAATTTAGGGGGCATTCCAGGAGGAGGCACCTACGACACACAGACTCTGAAGTGAGCAACTAATTCTGAACTTCGAAATTGCTAAGATCTTTCTGGAATAAAGAACTTTGGAGTTGATAACTCGAAATAAGCTAAATCTGTTGATACAGTTTCAAGGAAGAAAGGCATCATATCCCGAGAGCATGGAGAAGAAGAGCTTACCTGAGACAGTTCCTTGGAGGTTGAGTCATCTGATGTTACAGATATTTTCTCCCCTTCATTTCCACTAGTGACCGGGGGAGGTGGCAGCATAGACTGTGCAAGGGGAGGAGGTGGAGGTAGTGGAGGGCGAACTGTAACTTGCTCCTTAGGTGGGGAACCAGGAGGGGGAGGAGGTAAAGGAATACCCAAGTTTCCTGTGGCAGGCTTGGGTGGCATTGGAGGTGGAGGTGGGAGAGGCAAAGAAGCAGGTGCAACAGAGGCATCCCCCGAGTTCGAATCACTGGTATCTGGCAAAGGTGGTGGAGGCGGTATAGCTGCAGAAATATCCTCTGTCTCAGTCTGTGAAGATGAACCAGCAGCACTCGATGAAGCACCAGACAAGGGAATTCTAGGTCCTGAAGACCAAAACAAAAGCAGAATAAACGCATGAGAGAGAGAGTAAAACCAGCTTAAGTATTTGCAATACCTATTGATGATTTATACATAGGTGGCTTTCCAGGTGGTGGAGCCCCTGTGGGATTCAAAGTAGGATGATAATATACAGAGTCCTGCAGATAAGGAGAAAAAAAGAATAGTACAAATTAGACTCCAAGCTAGCAGGCAACAAAATACAATTGTAGAAGTTAATCGCCTGATTCAGAACTTACTTCAGGTTTAGGATGCTTCGCTCTCTCATCTTCTTCAGCAGTTGTCCTTCTCCGAGGAGGTCCCAGGTGACTGCAGCAGAGATAAATTCTAGTTGGTAAAAAAAGAGAACTTTTGAAGGCGCTAAGACTGAAGCATAAAAGGAACCTATCATAAAGAGAATTGTCTATTTACCTGAACATAACAGGGGTCTCACCCTTCTCCTTCATTTTATCTTCATATTCCTGTGCAAGGAGCAATGAATAGTGTAATTATCTCATGCAAATATCTAACTCTAATAAATGGCAGAAAAATCATAAGCCAATAATTATTTCTTCAAAATAAAAGGTTGCAATCATTAAGAACTTAAATTATTACCCTCCTCTTCTTTAAGACAAGGTTAAGTGTGTCTTCAAGCTGTCTCTTCTTGTGTTTTCTTGCTTTGTCCAAAGCACCTTCAGCCTCTGTAATATAACCCAACAAAGTTATTGACCATAAATGGCAGTCCGCCAGAGTGCAAATAAAAAAAATTACTAAAGAAATAACCAAATATACTAGTGAGAACAAGGTGAACTGTGGAAACAAAAGGCTACTTACAGGAATACATTTTTCAAACTTCTAACAATACCCTATTCAACCTCAAATAACAAGAATGGAAGGAAGAAATAAAAGAGAAAAGAAAACTTGTGTAGGTATTTGTTACATCAAATCTAGAGAAAGGGAAAATTAATCATTTTCCATCTTTATGCTGCATCCGATACAAGAACTTCATCAAAGGAAGATGTACAGCAAGATGTTCAAACTTCAACTTAAAAATTAAAAAATGGAAAGTTACTTAAAAGAAACTGATTTTTTCCCAACTTGTTCTAACAACTATGTTCTTCACAGTAGTTAAGAAATGCCACAAAGATAGTTACTGAAACCTCCTTGAAAGGAAGGCAAAACAGAGCACAAAAATCAGCTAGCAATTAAGGTTTGCTTAGTTACTGAAATTTTCTAATTTCAAAGCACAACAATCGCCAAGAAGCTCTGATCATTTCAACTAAGTGCTAATTAGCATCCAAACAGATACCATATGATCAATCAATCAAACATCAAAAATAATAGAATGACTTACTCATCATTTCTAACTTGTCAATCTGCTCCTTGATTGCCTGCGGATCCTTCTTCAGAATCCCTACCTCTCTCACCTTCTTCCTTTCCTTCTTGTTCTGTTAGAATAAATAACACATTAAAAACTATTAAAACATTAAAATATACAAGAATTGCAAGAAGAAATAATTACTTATATTTACAAACTCGGTTCCAAAGCAAATAGATAAAATTATGTAACTTTGTTATGTTCTTTAATTTTTTGTGGAGCTTCAAAAGCTTATTTAAAACGAGCTTTAACATTGAAGCCAATAATTCCCTTAGAATTCAACACTGTTCTTCTTAGTTTCATTTATTTAGGTAAAGGGAAAAAATCAAGTTCTTCAAACTAGGTGAAATCGTTTTGGATATCTTTTTACCCAAACAAGAAATTAGGGCAAAATGAGAAACGAAATTGTTTTTTTTTAAGAAACAATCAGGAATTAAGCTTCACTGAAGTAAAATAAAAATGAAATAATAAACCCTAAAAATAAACAGAACAGAGAAAGAATTTTTTACCCGTTTGAGTTCTTTCTTCCGCTGCTCCTTACGATAGGCGTCCGTAGGGTTCATAACTTTGCCTCCCTTTGTCGTCTTCATCTTCTCTTCCTCTCAAACTTCTCCTTTTTCCAATTTTCTCAACTTCTTTAGGTTTTTATCTGATTTTTTCACGGATAACAAATCGCAAGTGCAGAAATTATGTCTATCAGTTTCAGTCAGCCGAGGGGCGAAAAAGATTTAAAAAATTTACGACGACCGGCAACGGAAATCTCTCATCGGAATCTGGAGAAAAGAGGTTTTAAAAGCTTCTTTCGATAATTTATAGTGTTCATTATATCTGTGTAATTCTGTTTTTATCCTTGGGCCAATAAATTTTACATCATTGTTTTAACCAAAAACCAAGCCCAATCAGATAACCCGTTTTAAAAGCCGAAGGAGAGAATTTGTTTTTTTAATCAATTACAGTGTTACAGTAGTATATATTCTAAAGTATACTCTCGATCATTACATATTGATCGCTTTAATAATTGATCGCTCAAACATTGTTCTGATATTATTGGTATTCGAACCTGACATTTAAAAACAACAATCGTTCTCTTAACCACTAAAGATAGATAGTTCGTGTTTTTTTTTTAAATCATGGATTTTAAACGAGATTATATTATCAAATATTATCATCTCATATGCAGTTGACAAAAAGAATTATTTCCAAAAGCCCTTAAATTTTAACCCATAAACTCTAAATTTTAACCCATAAACTTGAAGACAAGGCTCTTTAAATTTTAACCAACTTGGTTCAGCAGGCCTGTACCAAACACATACGTTTCATTCAAACCTTCAGCGGAGACCTCCTTTGTTGAGACACCTTGGTTTTTTACTTCCAAAGGTACCCTTTGTACTGTTCCCGAACTTGAAGACAAGGGCAATCTCTGTCGTTCTTGGTAGGTGTCTGAAAAATGATGTAAACACAAGGTTAGAGAGCTGCTGACACAGTCAATCTACACTCTTGAAAATTAGGAACTTAACACCAGGACCATGTTTAAAGGGCACAGCTTCCCGGATAAGCTGTAATCATTATAAAGAACACAACTGAACTGTACCACAAAAAGGAATACATATATTACAAAAATTGTTGAGTCCAATTTATATAACTGAAATTTATTTCGGCACATACTGAAGCATAAACATGTGAGAATATTCATGCAACTACACAATAGACCGCCAAATACCAGTACAATCTCTAGCGTTGAGCAAAGACTGCCATGTTAAATAAAAATGCATAAATAACTAGGCAATTGGAGTCCAAAATTTTTGTCAACAGATTGAGGACACCATTACTTACCTTTGTAACAAATACCCAGGCAAAGAAATTTTGCCGTCTCAACAAAGAACTGCAGTAAAACAATATTGACTGCAAAATATTCCTTAAATAGATATACTAAACAGAAAATTTGCTTTCAACAATAAAAATCCATTAGTGAAATCATTTTAAAGTCTGTTCAATGTTCAATAGATGCTACTGAGAAAATCGGTGCCAAGGCTTACAAAATATACACTGAAACAATTCTTTTATGTTCACCAAGTTCGTGTGACTTGTATCAAGACACCAAATCCCGAGCACAAACTAGTAAGAACAATAAGCGTGAAAAAATACAGTAAGAAGAACATTACCAAGGCTTTGGCGAACGGCCTTCTTAAGGTCAGATTGGAACCTTTTTTCACGTTTCTCAGCTTGCAGTTGTCTTAAAGTCCTTGTACAATCTTCCCCGATAACACTAGCAAGAAATCTAAGTTGCTTTTCCACATTTCCAGCAAGAAAATCATCTTCGGGGACTGCACCACTAGGTAGTCCTATATAAAGTGAAATGATTATGATCTCCAGAGTACCATGGCACAAACTAGCCGAATTAACAAACCTGGTTATATTGCTAACCTTGTTTAAATTTTGCAAGAGTTTCAGATGTATTAGAAGTCACTGCCACAGATGAACCAATGGCACTGCTCATTGGTATGCTATCCAAGTTGTTTGTGACCCCGCTCCGTAGTGCCAAATGTTGCTGAGAAGAAGGTTTAAACAGTTTTCAGATTATCTGATCATGGTAACCATACAGTTAACAGTATAAAGCACGTCTTGGCACGATAACGTCGACCAACTTCCCATCGCAACATGTATAAAGGAAAGGGTCAACAACATAATGCTTACCTGAACATCAAGATTACCAGCATCCACATAAGCCTCAGGCAATGCATCGGCTTCTTTCTCTGCACATGCCTGAAAAGTTCTTTTATTTTGCTCAGCAAGTTGCTTCTGTTTAGCCCCACTCTCAATCCATCTTTGATGCTCCAAAATCTCCTCAAGCTTTCTTTCTTCAGCTTCAAATTCAAATTTTCGTCTAAATTCCTCTTCTTGCTGTGATAAGTCATCACCTCTCACAGAAACTTCGGAATCTAGATGGTCACCATCAGAAGCAACTACCACAGAACTGCAATAAAGCATGAATGGAAATGCACATCAACATTAGACTATGCAAAGAGAAGAATGTTCAGGTAATGAGAATAAGATGATGGAAAACAGAAGGGAAACATACGCTTGCTCAGCAGTCTCATCATTTAGCATATGCAGCTCATTTCCACCAGAAGCCTGAAACAGTAAGAAAAAAATTAGGCCTGCAACATGGAATATGCAACCTAAGTAACTAGAAGTTGAATATTAAAAAAATAAAAAGTAAAGCCTACCTTTGAATCCTTGGATTTTCTGAACTCCTTGTTCTTTTTCTTATCCTTGATTTTCTCCTGTGAATGTCTGGAATTATCACTTCCTCCTTGAGCACCCTTCTTAGAGTCACGTGCAAGCTCCGCTAGTAAAGCTTCTCTCACAGCATCAGATTTCTCAGTGGCATCTTTCTCGGCCAGGTCCTCTAAGTGTGCCTGAATTTAAAAATGATAAATAAATAAATAAATAAAGGGCATACCATGATATAACATTGTCTGTAAGAAATAGAGCATCACAAATCACACAAA
The DNA here is from genome assembly GCA_035048815.1 of Abelmoschus esculentus. Taxonomy (NCBI): domain Eukaryota; kingdom Viridiplantae; phylum Streptophyta; class Magnoliopsida; order Malvales; family Malvaceae; genus Abelmoschus; species Abelmoschus esculentus. The sequence goes on along the minus strand of JAUCBN010000016.1, from coordinate 20,375,979 downwards.
TCCAATTAGTTTAAAACAAACCCTCAAGTATGATCTCACTAGAGGCCACATTATTGATTGATAATCATATGCAGATATGCGCCCAAGTTCGATTTCCAATTGTTGCTTCCGAGTAATACTTCGCATAATTTGTGCATCAATTTTGCTTAGCTGGTTGACAAAATGAAACAATTAAGAATGATCGGTTAAGAATCAATTTTTAACATTGAAAATTGCACCTAAAGCAGACAGCTTACCTCTAGTGATAATTGTTCCTTCTGTCTACGAATGGCAACTCCTATATAGGTGTCAACTCGATGCAGATAATTCTTGGCTCTCCGGTCATCATCTTCCCCAGATTCCAAGTCACTTAGCTGAGAAGTCCGACCAGCATAAGAATTATATGGGTTGGTATTCAGCGTTTCTGCTTCTTGTAAAACATTTGTTATAGCATCTAATTCAAATCTACTACTGCAAAGGAGCATAACATCTGTCTCGATCTCAACAAGTTCTTCTCTGCGCTTTCTAAGAACAGATTCATAGCTTCGAGGAACAAATTCAGAGGCGGTCTCCCTCTTCTTACATTCTTCAAGACAAAGATCGTCTAAAGCCTGCAATGCTTCCTCATAGCTTATATGGTCACATTTTCTCTCACAGAGATTCAGTACGAGATTAAACTCATTCTCCAGCATCTGGAGAATTTTCAGTCCTAGCTGTTTTTTCTCTTCTTTCAGTTTTATCCATAATGTAATTTGCCCCGCTCTTGAAGGACCTGAAAATATCCAGGACAGCAGAGCATCAGCATCCCGTACAAAATCATTTTCATTGCTACCACTGGAATTTGGCAGTGCCGAATCTTCTATTGCTTCATCATGCAGTAAATGTTCATCCAGGAGGAGACAAGAAGCATCTGCATTAAGATCAATCTTCTCTTTAATCTCATAAAGCTTAGTAGCACCATCCGCGTCATCCACAGGATCAGTCTTCTTAGAATATCTAGTCAGACCACAAGAATGAGATAAATCCTGCAAGAATCTAAGGATATTTGTAAGCTGTTCAGCTCCCAGAAAACAGATGCACGTGGGAGTTTGATCTACACCTTGATTCAGAAGCTGAGAACCAGAAACCAGAGTCTCCAACTCATCCATTGTCAACTGTATCACCTTGTTAAGATGGCTTGCAGCAAGATACTTACGTCCAATAAGCAGTTTAAATGTATCATGAATCCTTTCAAGTAACTTGGCACGCTTCGCATCGTCCACTGTTGGCCAACTATCCACAAGGGGATATGCCATAGAACCCTTGTTTCCATCACATTCTCTGTACTCAATGCTAGAAATTTTGTCACTTTCATTGCCCTCTACGCTACCACAATTGTCACCGTCTCTGTCCTCAAATTTTTCCTTCTTGGAAGATGAATCACATGCATCTTTGAAGCAATCATAACACTGCTCATTACTGTTCCCTGAGACAAAATCCTCTGATAACTCTGAAGTCTGGGGTTTAGACTGATTCCGAACCATTCTAATTAAAGCAGAAATATCCAAAGGCTTCCAAGAATAGTTAAGGAGCATCTCTGTCCGCTCACCATCAATACTCTGTGGCAAAACGCTCGGAATTTCAGACTGATTCCCCATATGCACCTGACCAACATGAAGCAGATGAGACTCTGAATCAGCAAACTTTTCGCCACACCTACAACAGAGCCAAAAGTCCCAAGTCTTATTAGTCTCGGCAAATTCTAAAGCCTCAGATGAGACATAACCAGCCAATACGTCTTTGACCAAGCCAAAATATGCCTTGAGATCACTAACCCTAATCTTAAGCAGATCTCTCTTCGAATCAGAACTCATTGAATTCCAAAATGATCGAACCCAATCTTTCCTTTCAGCTGTAGAACCAGTCTTCTTCCTCCTCCTACCACTTCCCAAAGGCAAATCCATCCCATTCTTATCTCCCTTGCTTTGCAACAGCGGTGAAGAAGAAGAAGCTTCAGATTTCTGCTGCTGCAACAACCTAGCAGCAGCAACTCTAACCTCGATTTCTTTCCTTCTTTCTTCTGGCGTCTTTGTAGCAGTCCTAGGCTCATTAGGCCTTCTGGTTGGCACTAGCCCAACCTCCATTGGATCCTCAGCTCCTCTCTGAGCCGGAATAAATCTAATCTTCTCTTCTCCACTCCCCAAGTTCTTCATCCAAGTAGAAATAGAAGCTATATTTGATTTCTGTATCAACGACCTAAGCTCCCTTTGCACGTGCAAAATCCTTGCTTCCACAGTTGGTATTTTCTGTTGAGTGTCTTCTTGTAAGCTTTCTTTAGCGGGATCAACCGAATTCTCAATGGCCAAGCCTCTCTCGCATTCTTTAATCACTTCTTCATATTCTTTTACATCATTAGCCGCTTCATATAGTAAATTTGCATAAAAATGAGCATATTCGATTGAGTTCGGAGATAATTCTACAGCCTTTTTGGCTGAATCTATCGCGTTTCTAAAATGCCGATGTTTGGCGTTCTGGTCATCCATGATGGAAGCCACTTTCAGGTAGACCGTGCCTTGAACGCGGTGGATTAGAGCGGCGTGAACCTTGTTCTCGTGACGAGTGCACGACTCTTTTATCAACCGAAGCGCCTTCGTATGGTTGCCACGTCGGAGTGCCGTTAGGGCTCGCTCGCACTCCATCTTAACCAAAGGTGAAACGTCTGATTCAACCGGAACAGCCGATACCTCGTTCTTGGCATTATTTTTGCTCAAATCAGCTTCATCTGTACCCTTAGCAACCTCCACTGGCACCGGAGGCTGTTTAGAACGCGGAACAACGTTTTTCTTCTTTTGTCCCATCGATTCTTATCTCCACCAAACCAACATGCATAAATCTTTTTCTTTCGTTTTCGTCCTCTTACTCAACTTATTTCCGGATAATAGATTGGAAAAGGAGTAAAGATAGACTTACTGGAAATGTGAAGGACAAAGTCGGAAATTCATAGAGGATTATAACGGAAAATACCGCCGGGGATGAAACCGGAACGGAAGAACCGCTTCGTCGCCGTCGTCTTCTTTTCTGAGTGTGTGTGACAAAGGCACCTTCCTAATTCAACGCAAGGAAGAAGGCGAGTCTTTGATTTGAAAGAAACTAAAATGGGATTAACCACTTTTAATTTATAAATAAATTATTATTACAATAAATAACTAATTTTATACGTTAATATTAATACATTTCTTTAATATTTAATATATATCAAGATACCAAGAGTTTCAATCTTGAGGTTGTCTAAATAATTAAATAATGTCTTAATGAAGATACTAAGATTTTCAATCTTGTCTAAAATGAGTCAGTCCAATGTACCAATTTTTTTATTTTTATTAATATTTATTATAAATTAAATTTATAAATAATTTTTATCAATTAATTTTTTTTCGAGGGTTTGATAACCTATGTTCCTCCATTTTTATATTTAAATCATTTTGTTCATGCATACGTTTCAAAAATTACTAAGGATGATCATTGTTAAATATTATTAAATTAATTAATAAATATAAAAAATTTAAAGATTTATTGTATAATTATAAATTATTTAATAAACATAATTAAATTATTTTACCTATATTATTTTGAAAATATTAAATAACTAAGTCAAATACTATATTAGTTAATTTAAAAATTAAAAATACTAAATCATAAACCCTAAACTCAAACTCTAAACCATAAAACTGATATTCTAAACTCGATATTTGAATTTAGGGTTTATAACTTAGGGTTTAATATTTTGAGTTTAGGGTTTAATTTTAAATCATAAACCTTAAACCCAATATCTTTAGTTTAATGGTTAAGGTTTATGGTTTTATATTTTTGAGTTTAAGGTTTATGGTTTAATCTAATAATTAAAGATTTTAGGTTTTAAGTTTTAAATTTAGGGTTTATAAATAGGTTTAGGGTTTAGAATTTTAGATTTAAATTTTTAAAATTGATTAAGGTTTATAATTGATTTAATCATTTAAAATTTTAAAAATATAATATATATATAATAATTTAATTAAAATTTTATTTTAAATAATTTATTATTATACATTAAATCTTTAATATTTTTATTTTTTATTAATTAATTTAATAATACTCGATGATATTTATTATTAATAATATTTTACAGTATTCGTCGTACGTGATAAATTTTTTATTATATTATTAATCACATTAAAACATTATATTTTTTTAATTATAAAATCAAAATACTAAAACGTTATTTAGAAGGGAAATATAGGGTATAATATAAAATAAATTGTTGGAAAAATTTAAAAAAAAAATCTGTTAAATTTTAACGGCGATGACTCAAATAGGTAGGGTTTCAAAGTTATATGACCTGATTGATGAGTTCTTTAGTTGTGTGGCCAAAATAGGTATCCCCAATTAGTTGGATGGTTACTGGGGTAGTTTATCCTATTATTAATTAATTATTTTTAATATACTTTAAATGTTAATTAAATTATAGGAATAAATTAAGTAATAATAATTTATTCCAACATAATAAAAATATATGACATTATATAAATAAAATTAGGTGGATCTCAGGATTTTAAAAACTAACTATAAATCAATAAAAATAATAAAAAATCATCATTATTGCAAATAATAAATAAATTTCATATTACAGGTATACAATCAGTTGGAGAAAGTAGTTGGCATAAATTTGTTTGTTAATGAAAGTGTTAATGAAAGAAATATCATCTTAAATTTAATTATTTGTATGAAATAAATAAAATAATACAAAACGAGATCTCAACTTATGGTTGATGTATACTTGCAACTGATAGGGGAAGAGATGGATCATTGTCAATATATAAATATATTAAAAAAATTTAAAATTAATTTGAGAAAATATAATTTTCAAATGATAAATTTTTAATATTTATTTAAAATTTTTAATAGGGACAGCGGACAGGTAGGTGGTTGTATAGGAGGGTGTAGGGGGGTGTTTGAACTCGATTCTTTTAATGTCTTAGTAAAGAGATTCGAATCTTGACATGAAGTAAATTAGATTAAAAGACTCGTATTTTATGACGGGCCTTTGCAATACCTGATATAAATTAGTCGGTGAATGTGTTTTCGGATTACCCCGCCGGCCATCGACGATAGTCGTATTCAGCTGCATCGACAGCCTACTATAAGCAAATCAGCATAGTAACCAAACCAGAGTAAATGGAAAAGATTGAAAATCATCATAGATTGAAACTTAAAAGTTGGAAATGGAGATGCTGTTTGGAAATGCCATGCTAAGTTAGATCATGTACATGAACTTCTCGGCCAAAAAGTTTAGCCATTAAGGCATTAACTACACGCTGCTGTACAAGCACCAGTCTGTAGCATTCGGATCCAATATCGGGTTCGAATTTTCAGTCAAAAAGCTTATATAAACTGTAACAAATGAAGAAGTTGGGATCAGCTTCTTATAATTTAAATATACAAAACCGATTCTACTTCCTGCAACAAAACTCCGTTATGCTACGGTGGACCATGAACTACAGCAAATGCATCCGCTCCACGCATGATTGAAGTAACCATCTGTTAAGAGGCTCTCCACACCCTACAAAACACCCGGAATTGCCATTCTCGGTGAAAAACGGAAAGCTAAAAATGTTAAGAAGATCCTGAACAGCTTGACGCACGAGCGATGATCCGGTAACCCTGCTCCGCCTGCCCCATCCAGTCACTATGTCGATCCTGCTGGGACTGATTCCAGAGACCAGCATTTGCTGGCGAAACCAGGCAAGTGTCCTAGACAATGCTGTTACGGCGGTACCATCCGACATCACATGTAGGTTGATCAACCAATAACATGAGCTTTTCTCTCTAACAACATCAGGATACACATTCTTCTCCAAAGCTACCTCCCAGACAGACCCGGCCTCCTCCTTGAGCCCTGATTTGTGAAGAAAATCCACAACGGCATCCACCAGCCCCCTTTTGCTCTCTCTATCCTCACTGTGCATCATATCCAAGAACTTGTTCACATGATCCCGCACGTTTCGACCATCAGGTCCTGCTGAAGGCATACTTTGGAGAAACATATGTGCAGGATGACCCGTGACAGTCAAGAGCTGACGACAAATCCCCATATCATATGGTGACCCGGATTCCGTACAATAACTCAGGAGCAATGTATACGTTTGCAAAGAAGGATTAAAACCCAAATCCAGCATGCTTTGCAGCAAGTTATAAGCATCTGACAACCTGTGTACCCTAAGGAAAGCACTGAGCAATGAATTGTAAGTAGGAACATTGGGGAGCAGCCCTGCTTGTAGCATGGCCTGATACCAATGCCGAGCCTTCTCAATGTTACCAGCCTTACCCCATAAGTCAACCAGCAGGCCATAAACAGGTTCATCGGGCACCCAGTTTTTCCTTTTCATCACACCAAAAATTGCTTCTGCCTCATCCAGATATCCACAGTGTCCAAGCACCTCCATTACTATGCTGTATGTGACCTTGTCAGGTTCAAATCCAGCATTCTGCATATTCCGGTAAAGCTTTAAAGCACTGTCATAGTTCCTTGCCTTTGCGTGCAAGGCGATCATGATGTTGTAGGTGACTAGATTAGGAACACAACCTTGATCAACCATCTCACAAAATAACCTGTCAGCAGCTGGTAAGTGCCCGGCCTTTCCCAGGCAGTTGATTATCACACTATAAGTGAATGTATCAGGAGAAAGGTCAGCTTCTTGCATTCTTCGGTACAAGTCCATGGCAACATCAAGAAACCCAGCTTTGGCATGGATATCAATAAGAGTACAATATGTGACACGATCAGGTTCACAACGAATTTCCTGCATTTTATTGAAGACATTGATAGCTTCCTTCAAGTAGTTTGCACGTCCATAACTATGAATAAGACGATTGTATGTCACAACATTCGGCTGACATTCATCCCTCACCATCTGGTCAAGCAAGATATTTATCGACCCGAACTGCCTTGCACGACCAAGGATACCCACCATGGTGGTGTATGTATGACTGTCATGCTTGAATCCAGCCTTGTTTTTCAGCCAATGGAAAAAGGCAAGAGCAATTGAAGGATCTGGTATTTGCTTTAGAACTTGGTTAGCTTGATATGCATCAATTGAAAAGTTGAGATTTTCAAGAGCCTGCTCAGCAGCAGGGCCCCACTTCAGCTGTTGCAAAATCTGCGATACAGTTTCAACCATATGCCCAGTGCCTCCTAGAGATCTGGTCATAGGGACACCTGTTGCCATACTCATGTCTCTAAAGGATTTCCTGAAACCATCCATGCCAGAATCTGAGACCTTTGCACTTGAAGGTATTACATTGGAATTAAAATTTGACACGAAACGATTTGATTGAGCTTTCACTCTCTGCGGTATAGCCTTCCTCCTATCATAAGTATTTGCAGAACTAATACGAGTTTCCGATGAATCTACAATTTCAGCATTTGAAACTCGTTTGTAACCTCTAACAAAATCGGATTTGTTGCCTCTATCTTTTGCACCATGGTTGCTAACTGTTGATTTTTCCCCTGCTGCTATTTCAGATGACGATTTTGGATTGAGTTTGGCAAAGTTCTCTCTTTTGACAGACTTGAAAGCTGAAGATTTTATATTTGGAAGAGTCCTTGTCGATTCAACCACATAGTGTCCAGGCGAGCTTAATATTGAACCCCCATCAGACAAAGGAAGTTTATAATTCATCAGATCGGACAAGAACGACACAGCTTCAATGCCAGCTTTAACAAACTGGTCAGAAATGGTAGGTGATGCATGTTCATCGTGTTGAGCAGAATTTACAATGTTAGATCTACTCAAAGAAATAGGATGAGAAACAAGAAGTGGTGCTCTCTCAGCATCATGAGAATCAAGAGCTTGGGGTGCAGTCCCCAACTTCAGAGCTCCCGTAGCTGAGGATTTGGCCAAAGTTTCATTTCTTATGTTCTGCCGTCCTGAAACGCATGTCTCATCCTCAGGGCACGTGCACGAATTGCCATCTCCAGCAGTACCTCGTGAGCCACTAAATAGAAATGACCTTGCACCATTGGACAGGTTACCAATATGCTTTGCTCGTAACATGATCTGCACATACCATAAGAATTTTCAAGAGAAGTTTAACCCCACAAATATCAACCAATAAGAAAAACATTGAATTATACAACGACATGGCACTAATCCAAACCAAAGGCAAAGAGGATAATCTACATCTTTGCTGCAAAAGAAATAGTGTTACATGCCACTAAATGCAAGCTAATTATATTTCGAGACAGGTGAATATCATATGAAGAATTCTAAATCCAGCAATGTCGTTTGATATCTTCACTAAGATCCGGAAAAGTAATAGAACGGGTTATACACCAAGAAATTTAGATGAATGAGAATCACAATATATCAACATAAGAGGTTTTCTATTGTGTTTCGAAAGGAATGTTCGGCTCTAACCCTCGTTATCAATTACAAAAGGGAGTAATACATGTGCCTACAGCATTTATACAACTTCGGGATACCTTATCTACACTCTGCAACTCTAGAAGAATAGTTTTCCCGAACGACAAAGAACCGATCCCAGAGTTGACATTCACACCCTTGTTATGAGACAGAGAAACATAAGTAGCTAAAAAGAATGACAATTGCAGTTATATCATGCAAAAAAGTGACTCTTTTTCCCTGACAAAATAAACAATCCATTATTTTCCATCAACTGAAAACCAAACAAAGACTGCTCTATGTTTTCGACCTCTGGAAACAGTAGAAAAACTACATCAAAACGCTCTGGTCAACAAGAAAAAAACTAAATTTTCTTCAACTATATTTCAAAATTACACAATTTAGCAGTCCTTTCACCTCGTATTAGCAAGCAATTCTCCATTCACCTTAGCATTAAACAGAGGAAAAATCATACTCTAAATGACAACAAAATCAGACACCAGAAAATAAACCAATCAAGTACTGAAAATAACTTCAATCAACACCAAGTGCTCTCTTTTACAGCATATCAATAAAAACAACAAAAGAACAGCCAACCCCAAATCCTTCTAAAACGCCATTCTTGTCTGTCACCGTTAGAACACTCGCTTTAAACCCAAAATACAATGAACCCACAAGCCTCTGTGCTTAATCATCGAATAAAGCAAGAAAAAAACATGTTTTAAAAAAAATGGAGCAATATAGAAGCAAACGAGCTGGAACCCAGTAAAGAATGAGATCAATATAATGCAAAACAGCAACAACGAAAGGATCAAAGTTTATGAGAACAGAAATACCTGAGAACGGAGTTGAAATTTCTGGGTCTTTCTGGGAGAGAATTAAAGGTGAAGCCTTTATAAAAATAAAATCTATTTAGAGAGGGAAAGTAGAGGCGGCTCTCTTCTTCCCTTTCTCTATGTTGTCAACCCTCCTTTTTTCCAAGCAAATTGGGAGTGGCTGTGACGGTAGCTGATTATTACAGCCTTAACCTTTCGGCTTAATCAACCTTGTGGTTCTGAACCATACAATTTTCTTTTTTACAATTTTGGTACCTAACTTTTTTTTACTCACTTTAATACTTAAAAACTATTATTCGATCCAGATTATTCAAAACATAAAAAATATTAATAATGTTAATTAATAGGAATGTAGCCTAGGCAAACATCGATAGCGTCGTTTCTAAGCATGGGTAGGAAGGACGCCCGCCCAAGACTCCATAATTTAAATTAAAATAAAAAATTTAAGTGTCAGAATAAAAAATACGATGATGGTTTAAATTTACTAAAACAATAATAAACTTTCTATAATTAAAAATAATTATACGAATAATCGATTTGTCTATTGGGATAAATCATCACAAAGTACAATACTTATTGTGTAGTAATAAATCAAAACTTATTATATTAGTCCGAGTAAGTTAACAACGAGGAGAGAATTGGGCAACTAACCGGCTACTTATATAATATTTAAAAATAATTTTAATTAAAAATATTAAACTTAAAACTTATTCACCTAAAAATAATCAGGGTACGCATTATGGTCATTAAACTATTTTTTTCATCAAACTATATTTTTTTAAAAATAATCATTAAATGTTACATTTTTTGCTATTTTGATTGTATTTCGTTAAAAAACGGAAAATAAGAATGATTTTAGTGATAAAAATACGAAAGAAGCAATATATCGGTGCCCAAAATAAAAAATATATATAATATTAGTGATAACTTTATATAAAATAAGAATTTAATTACCAAAATAAAAAGTAAAAATAGTTTAGTGACCAATTATGTTGTTTACCCAAATAATTCTTAAGATGTCTAGCTCTAGCCCATCCGAACAAAGCCTTCGGTAAGGATTTTTTTTTTCAATCCTCCTAATCTATTATTCTAATACTATAATATTTTTATTTAAATTATCAAATAATATAAATTACTTTTTATTAATTTAGGCCCTCTCAAAATACTCGGAGTAAAAAAATAAATTGATTTGAATTTATAATTAAATATATTTTGATTTTATTTTATCTTATTTAATTTTTTTATAATTAATAGTCATATATCTCGATTATATCTGAAGTCGAATTTTTTAGTTATCTCAATATTTTTAAGGATTTTATCTTGATTAATCTAGATCAATTCACGTCGCACACTTATTTATAATAGATGAGTTTCTCGATAATTTTTATATATAAAATCTCGAACTCAAGATATACTTAAATAATATGGACATTATTATTTACATTCACTAAATTTCATTTTAATATATTATTGAAAAAAAAAAGTAAATTCAACGGAATATAAAATTATTGGTGAAGGAACTATTATTGATCATTACCTCGGGACAAAGATAAGAAGATACATTTTCCAATTCAAATTGGTTTATTTTATATGTAAGACTCAATCAAACCTTTTTACTTTGAATATATAAAATTTAAAAATTTTATATTTTTTAGATCGTTAAATTAAAATAATAGATAAATAAAACTAACAGTAGAAAATATAAAAATTATCTTAATCATTTATTATTATATAACGGTTCAAAAATATAAAAGTAACTGAAATTTATATAGTATAGATAGATTTTAACTCCTTCTCTAGTTTGATTGAACAAGTTTCCACGGATAAAAAAAAATATTATTATTTTTTTATTTTGGTTTAATAGTTAAAAAAAAGGTGTTTGGCCTATTTTTATTTTTAAAAAAATTAATGTTTAATATTTTTTTATTATTTTGATGTTTAATATTTTATTCTATAATTTATATTAGATTTTGGAAAATTCTACAACGGGCGTCGAACATTTCTGAACAACGTTGAACACCATTAAGTTATTTAATAAAAATTAAAAATCTCAAGGACTCAATATATAATTAATAAAACTATTGATAGGCTCAACATATAATTAATAATTGTGTGATGAGTCTTTAAAATTTTTAATTTTTATTAATTAATTTAATAATGTTCGATGGTGTTTACCGTTAGTAATATTCGACGCCCGTTGTAAACTTATCTTTAGACTTTTCGTAGTTGTTCGGCTACGTGGCATGATATTTTATTTATTTTTATTTATTAAAGATAATAATAATAATTTTATTAAAAAATCAAAATAGAAAAAGCAAAATTTGATTAATGATTAATAGTGTTTTTTACCCAAATTAATGTCAAGGAACAAAAAAATAGAGTGCTTACATCTTTGCCTACGTGTATTAAGAATATGAAACTAAAACAAAAGATTAATTATTGTAATAAAATAATTACTTGTAAAAGAGCAAATGTTTCTTGGAGCTTAAGCAAGATTTAAGACCTCGTAACTTCCACGAATTCAGGGCGGACAAAATACTTTTGGAAAACGACTATACTCGCGGAGTCTACTCGCGGATTTCATTAGACACGTGTCTTACTTTTAAGAGTCTTGCACACGCAAATAAGATATTGGGATAAAGCAAGTTCCAGTCCCTGAACTTAACAATATTTAGTAATGCAAACCCTAAACTTTATTCTAATTATAATTAGTCTTCAAACTTGAGAAATTATCATATTTTGATCCTTTTTGATAGTATGGCATTCTGATATCATGCCAATCATCAAAATGACTATCATTGAGGGTGAAATTTCAAGGATGACAAGTTGGTTTATCCCTTGGATCTTTTGCATAATCCAACTTATATATATTTCTAAAAATAGAATAAATCCACATTTTGGCACCTAAACTTGGTATATTTAATCAATTTGGTACTTTTATTTTTGTGCAATTAAGGACTTAAATTTTGCTTCTAAATTTAAATTGACCAGAGATGGGTACGGGTCGAGTTTTATCCAACCTAAACCTGACCCAAAAATAAATATCCTAAACTCAAACTCAACCTGACCCAAAACGTATTCTTTAAAAATATGAGATGAACCAGAATTTAATACGTTAAAACTGACCCTGGTTCATCCCAACCTATAGAAAAAGTAATTGTAGAGACTTAATTAAAAAAATAATTTTACGGGACAACTATAAAAAAAATATAATTTTAAAGACTAAATTATAAATAAAAATTAATTTTAAAGACTTAATTATAAAATATATAAGGAGATGACATTATTATAAATACCTTAAAAATATTTAAAAAATTACATAATATTAAATTAAGTTAAATATTTTTATCTTAAATTCAAACCGACTCGATTTTACGCTTAATAAAATCCATCTTCTGCCTGAATCTAATTTTTTATTAAAAAAATAAATCGATCAGGTTAAAGAATTAAAAATATTATTTATTATGGGCCTTATTGGGCCTTCTAACAATCTGGCCATAAGGAACACCTTTGGTACAGGTCGGAAAGTCAATAATTTTATTACATGGCGTGGAGTATGAGGTGGGGGCGGATGCATCTAACTCTGGTGGTGAACATATGTATCTTTATTTTTTAAAATAATAAATTTTAATATAATATTATTTTAAAATATATATTTAGTGTGTAAAATAATATATTTCATATACTGAAAACATTTTAAATTTTTATTTTTGAATTTAGAGAATAAATATTCGACTTATATTTATATTTTTTAATTTAAAATTTTAAAAAACCATATAATAAACACATAATTAAAAGTGTATAATACGTAATCAAAATAAAAAATTAATAATTTGAAATTAATTTTAAATACATTGAATACTTAAAAAATATCGGTTGAATTTTTTTATTCGATGTTTATTTTTTAAATCATCGAATAATTAACTGAATTAATCGAATCAAATAATTTTTAATTTCTTAATGAAAGTGTTTTGTTTTTTCTCTTTTATTTCCAACACAATGATGTAGGTCATATTTTCTCTTTTATTTTATGGGGTCTGCTAATTATCCATGACAGACCATAAAGTATAAAGTCCACCCTACATCAAAGGGGACTCCTCATCATTGCTACGTGAGGTGAAACTTAATAAAATAAAAATATATAAATACAAAGTAGATATAATATATGATAATTTATTTTTGAAATATTTATATTTATGAAGAAATTACAAATATTTTTAAATATTTTTTTAATTTTTAATTTTAACAATATCAATATAAAACTAGTTAGTTAGATATATTTTTATATTGTCCTTATTTTTAAAGCTTTATTATGATTGATTTAGATCGATTTAATTTACGTTAAAAGTTTTTTAACAATAATTTTATGTATATATAATATTTTAAACTTGAGACTTGTTTAAACGATATCAAATTGTTTATTATTTAGATCAAACCTCGATATTACAAGTCTCGTATATTAAACTAGTGTTATCTAATTTATACAAAATTCAAATATTATAGTTGCGATCAGTGGCAGATTCACTTGATGCATCTTTGAACTTTCTAAAGTTTACAAATTTGTCTTTAATTTTTTAAATTTTTTATACTTTAGATTTATTTAAATATTATTGAACTGTAAACATCCTAAAATTTTAAAATTTCATATATTCATCCTCAAATATCTTTTTAAATCCGCCATCGATTAAAATTATATTTGAACCTATGTTGTGCCATAAATAGCGTACGAACATGAGTAAACGCTATAAGTAAACGCTAGCACTTTGCTTCCCATCTTTATTGTTGAAGTCACGTTCCCCATAACCAAGTTCATACTACAAGAAACTATTTAATTTTAAAGGTTTCGCATATTCGGGTGTTTCGGGATATTTTTTAACAGTTTAAAGATAATTATAAGATATTATCTATTTATAGATATTCTTAACCTTTTAACAATATATATATACCTTACAAACAGAGTAATTAAACTCGAATTTCTTTGAATAAATATTACCCGCTTTTCGAGATATTCTTATTTTATTGATATATTAAAGTTTGTTATAAGCTATACTTTTCTATTTATATTTTTTTTTTTGTATAAACCCATTAAGAATTGTAGTCATGCATGCATAGCATGATTCCATGTGTTTCATTATATATGGCATAGGCCATAGCCTTTTTGTAGTAAGGTCATTAGGCTGTGTGGCCAAGTCCACACAGTTGCTATTTGCTAATGTGAATGAAAATGTTCACACACCACGCGTTGAACCATACGCTTGTGGAACTAACGTGGTGGATTTATCACCAAATTATACCAAGATGAGAGGAGAGGCGAAAACAAGAGTTAACAAGGATAAGACACAAGCAAAACTCGACTTAATTCGAAAAAAATCAAATAAAATTTATTTTAATTCGAGATAAAAATATTTGACTCGTTTTGATTCGCCTTAAAATTTTATAAACTTGATTTGATTCACAAAATTTTTAAATAAAGTTTGAGTTGTAAAATAGAAATTCGAATAACTCGAAAATTTTAGTAATTAGATGATTTATTTTTAAGTTCAAGTCGAGTCTCTCAATTTTTTATGATATAAATATATTGATATATAAAAATATGAAGAAATATACCACATATGAAAAATTATAAAGAGATACATATATATACGTATATTATATGATCAAAGAAAACTGCTTAAATTGAAATCAAATTATACTATAACATGATAAATCGTTACAATTAAATATTTATAAGAACTCGAAAATTCGACTTGACTCAAATTTATTAAACTTGAATCGAATCGAAAAAAATTTAAATAAAGGTTGAGTTATAAAATATGATTTATTAACTCAAATCTTTTACTCGACTCGATCGAAGACTCAACCCTCAACACGGATGCATAACTTGTACTCTGCCTATTTCTCTTTGCTTTTATTGGCTGAGTGGTCTAATAATTTGAGTTGACTTTCCTGTTCTTGAATCTTGACTTTGTGTCTCTTGTTTGGTAAGCAAAGCTGTGTTTTCAAAGACTTGGTATTCCGGTGAATGATTCAAAGATTCAATCCTATCTTCAACACGTAGACACCTAATTTCTCAAACAAAAATGCCATGGGCCTGGTCTTCACCGGTTAATTCTAAGAAAATTCATAAATTAAAAATTATTTTTTAAAAATTATTTTATATATTGACGGGCAAAAATATATATTTTTTATACGTAAATCCAATTTAAAGTTAAATCTAAAATTTATGTTGTATAGATTTATAACTTCAGATTTAGGGTTAATAATTTTATGTTCAGGATACATCTTTATAATATAAGTATATCTCGATTTTGATTTAGCCTTAAAATTTTAATAAAAGATTCAATTCAAACCCAACATAACCTAAAGATAAATAATAAAAACATTAAATATAATAAATATAATTATCTATTTATAAATAAATCGAATAAAAGAATTTTACCTTAAAAATGATCCCGATTAAACTCGTTTTTTTAACCCAACTCAAAAACTAAAACTAAAAAAAATAAACCATTTCGAGTCAAAAAAACGCCGTTTTCGGAGTTTTTTTTTTTACCATCCCTATTCAATCCCTAACCTTTGCGTTACGCCGAAGCTTTAAAATGGCAGTTGGAGTTAGGTATTTAAGCCAAACTTTTGTCCTTAAAAATTATATACTAATCTAAATACGTCATAAAAATCATTAATTCCTTCTAAATTGACTATTATCATTTTAAATTGAACCTTCTAAATTGATACGCATACTTTTGAATGTTTTAAATTAATCCCTAAATTATACTCATTATTTTAAATTGGTCCTCAAAATTTTGAGTAATTTTAAATGTCATGTAAACTATGATATATATTTTGTAGCAATATGATGTGATATAAACGATAATTTAGTAATAAAATTAGAATAAATAAAATTTATAGACCAATTTAGAATATGAATTATATTTTAAAGATGAAATTGTAATGTTTAACGGTTTAAATACTAATTTAAAAAATATAATTTATGTATGAAACTGATTTTTTTAATTTAAAATAGAAATCATATTTTTATAAAAATATAAAAATAAAATATAGGTTCTAATATTTTGAGCAACTCCTCGCTGTAAGTGCAAATTGCAACCAAACCAAATACTTAAACCATCTTCCAAAAAATGCATCAACTAATCATATTAATAAATTAATCATTTAAATAATAACAAAAATAAGATTATAGTATTAAAATCTGACAATAATTAATATAATTGTTGGTTTCTAAATTATAGTTGAATTAAATATTATAAGGTGTATTTTCTCATTGCAATTAACATTATGATTTGTATCTTTACAAAATATAAATTTAAAAATAAAAATTAAATTTAATAAATTTGACTCGAAGTTCAAGATTCAAACTAATTTATCCGTTTTAAGACTTGATACAGATTCAAATATGTTGATCTAAACTTGATATGATTTCGAATCAAAACTGAACTGAATCGAAATCGACCTAAATTTAATTAAACTAAAAATTAATCTGAATATAAATTAATCAAAATTGAAAGCAACTCGAGTTAAAAATAACCTAAACCAAAAATAAACCTGAATCAAAAGCTACTCGAATTTAATATCATCAAATATGTATATTTTATTATCATTTTATGTTATATTACTAATTAATAACTAGCTTTAGTAGTAATTTAATATCATTTTTCTCCTTTAAAAGATCATATTCATATATTTATTGACTTAAATCAAAAGCTAACCGTTTTAATATTAACCTGTTCTAGAAAGCAAGCGGCCCGACATTGATCTAACCTGAAAAATCAACAATTTTAAACCAAAAATCCAATCAAATTGATATTGACCCAACCGAAAAAATTAATTGATCTAAATTAATCAGTTTGATCTAAAATTAACATAAATCTAAATTAAGATTTAAATTAAATTCGATCTAAACTCAAATTAAACATAAATTAAAAATATTCTAAACTAAAAAATAATTTGATCCGAATAACTCGTTTGCAACCTACGACTTTCCCATTTTAAATACAAGTTTCAATCATTTTCTCTTTATATTATTATTTATTTTAGTTCAACAAAATAAATTTATAAAATATTTGTATACCTTTTTTATTTTAATAAATAAAATAGCTTTCTTCTAGATGTATTTGCGCCCACTCTCTTTTAATTCGTAAAAGGCTGTGAACAAGAGATTCTTTTTTATATATTATTTTAAAAAAAGTAAAAAAGAAATAAGTAGTAATTAATTAATAAAAAAACGGACGGCTATCTTGGAATAATAAAAAGAAACGGCTACGGTTAACGCAATAAATATCCTTCTCCTGTGGGTCCAGAAAATCATTAAATTGGTTTCCATTCCTTTTAAGAAAAAAAAACTAATTAGTATTTTTTTTCGAATATTCCTTTGTTAAATAGGAAAATATTTATTTAAGAATTATAACATATATAAAAGTATATAATTAATACCATATAACTTATTTATACATTAATTTGAAAAAAAATGTGCATAAATTTAGTTTTAAGACAATTTTATTGACTTATTTTATTTTATTTATAATATTAAAATCTAAAAATAATATTACTCAAGGACTTAAAGTATGATCTTATTAAAACAATCAATTATTTATATTTACGACCTAAAATGAAAAAGATCGTTATAGAAAGATGGACACCTGATTTATTATATTTGAGATTTGAAAATTATTAACTTTTTAATTATAATACCAATTAATGTATAAAAAAATCATCACATAAAATTTTAATATATATATTTAAATAATAAGACATAATTTCAAAATGTTACGTTATATCATCAAAAAATTCAAATTTAGTGTCCAAATTGGATAAGTTGTCAAATTGTGAGACTATTATGAATGATAAATCCAAGATCAAACTGAAAAATAGGACTAAGTTAAGGGGGTGAAATGTAATTTAACGGTTTTATAAAAAATAACCCATTCCTCACTAATTGTTAACATAAAAAAGAAATCATTTTTATTAAAATATATATATATTAATAAAACAATAATCAAAATCATACAGCGAAGAAATTTTCAAAACCCCTAGATTTTCTCGACTGACCAGTCGCCCCGCGTTTTCTTATTTCCTTTTTCGTTTTTTTCTTTCTTCCTCGGTCTCCCTCCGCCGTCCTCCGCCCAACAACCCTTCAACGGCGGCGACTTAGTTCCCTTGTTCTTTGAGTTCTTTCTGATTATGGGAAACTGTAACGCATGCATAAGACCGGACGAGAGCCCGGGAAGTAAACAGAACCGGTCTGACCAGAACCAGAAGGGAAAGAAAAAAACCCAAGAACGGAAATCGAATCCGTTTGCCTTGAGCGTGGCCTCGCCGGCTCCGATCCGAGTTCTAAAAGATGTGATCCCAATGAGTCACCGAACTCGAATTTTCGACAAATATATCCTCGGGCGCGAGCTGGGGCGAGGCGAGTTCGGGATCACTTACCTCTGCACGGACAGGGAAACGCGTGAAGCCCTCGCGTGCAAGTCAATCTCCAAGAAGAAACTCCGGACAGCCGTAGACATCGAAGACGTCCGCCGTGAGGTTGCCATAATGTCGACGTTGCCGGAACATCCGAATATCGTGAAGCTGAAAGCGACGTACGAGGACAATGAAAACGTTCATTTGGTTATGGAGCTTTGTGAGGGTGGGGAATTGTTCGACAGGATAGTGGCGAGAGGGCATTACTCGGAACGCGCGGCGGCGAACGTGGCGAAGACGATAGCTGAGGTGGTTAGGATGTGCCACGGGAATGGCGTTATGCATAGAGATTTGAAGCCTGAGAATTTTTTGTTCGCTAACAAGAAAGAACACTCGCCGCTAAAAGTAATCGATTTTGGGTTGTCTGTGTTTTTTAAGCCTGGTATGTGTAGAGATTTATTTGTCTGTTTATTTCATTTTTCGATTTTGGATTAAATTTTTCCTCTTTTCGATTTCGTCTGTTTTTTGAATTCTTTTTCTGGGTATTGATTGATTTTTCTTCCTTAAATTCTGGGTTTTTGCTTGTTTGTGATAATTTTTCGATTTTTATTTTATTTTTTAAACCTTTGGCTTTGAAAACAGAGCTGAGTTCTCTTTGGGATATTTTGATTTCCCTGGATTTCAGATTTAGCTCCTAGATGTTTGTTCAACCGCTGAATCCTATTTGTTTGGAGTTTGACTACTGTTTTAGTGAGATTTATTCATGGATTTCATCTTGATATTTGGAAATTTGGATTTATTTTTGCAGGGGAGAAGTTTTCTGAGATCGTGGGGAGTCCATATTACATGGCCCCTGAAGTTTTGAAACGAAATTATGGACCAGAGGTTGATGTATGGAGTGCTGGTGTGATCCTTTACATTTTGTTATGTGGGGTTCCTCCCTTTTGGGCAGGTATTCCTTTCTCTTTGTGCCTTTACATGCCTGTACAGTGTACAGTTGTATGTATTTATGATTGCTTACCTTGGTGTTGCTTTTTTCAGAGACTGAACAGGGTGTTGCACTTGCGATTTTGAGAGGGGTCCTTGATTTTAAGAGGGAGCCTTGGCCACAAGTTTCGGATAGTGCAAAGAGTCTTGTAAGGCAGATGTTAGAACCGGATCCTAAGAAACGGTTGACTGCTCAACAGGTGCTCGGTAGGTTCTCCGGCAGTTCTTATCGTCTTGAATTTTCTGTTAGTATCAAGTACAGGCAATTTGCATGTTTAGCTAAGAAAAAGCATTTTGGTAGCTTTTGAGGACCCATATTGCTTTCTGCTTAAACATTGTGAATTATTGTTATAAAGAGTGAGGTCAGGGTGATCTTGAAAGTACAGTTCTCTTCCATAATGAATTTGAGCATTGAGCTAACTTTATTACGTGGATCAGTAGGGTTTATAACGTTTGGCATCTGACAAGGACTCAACATTATTTGCAACTGTGTGGTCAAATGCTGGCTGGGTCAAATGTTGACATATGCATGCATTTATCTAGTTAAAATTTTTGTCAATCTTATATTGAATAGAGAAAGGAAATTTATTTCGAAATGAGCGTAGTGGGGTGTTACGATCCGTTTTCATTGAGTCACTCGGTAAAAATTGCTTTTGCTGTTGTGGAGGAAGGAAATATAACTTTTGAAATAAAGTCCATTCGATGCCTACTTGCACATAGACATTTACTTCTTGTAATAGTTGGTTAATTTTCACTGTATGATCTTGTCCTTGACCCTTCTTTCGGGCACAGAACATCCGTGGTTGCAAAATACAAAGAAAGCTCCAAATGTTCCATTGGGAGATATTGTGAGAGCCAGGCTCAAGCAGTTTTCCGTGATGAATAGATTTAAAAAGAAGGCTTTAAGGGTAAGCATTTTTATGCAGATCATGTGAAATTGTCGGTTTAAGATCCAAAATCATTGTGCTATCGTGCAATTTGCAAGTTCCTGCAGGTGATTCAGTTTTTGTAAATGGTGTAGGTAATTGCGGAGCACTTATCAGTAGAAGAGGTTGAAGTAATCAAAGACATGTTCACGTTGATGGATACAGACAATGATGGGAAAGTTTCATACGATGAGCTGAAGGCCGGGCTTCGGAAGGTTGGTTCTCAATTGGCTGAACCAGAGATGAAGATGTTAATGGAAGTGGTATGGTTCCTTTCTTTTGTATGCTTAATTAACTGAAAGATCTAAGTCTAATGCGATATAATCACTCTCCCTCCTCCCCCCTGATAATTTCATTTGGCTCTCAAAAACTTGAATGTGAACTTGTGTTTCCTTTGTTCTGATCTATTTGTATCAGGCTGATGTTGATGGAAATGGAGTATTGGACTACGGGGAATTTGTAGCAGTGACAATTCACTTGCAGAAGATGGAAAATGATGAGCATTTCCGCAGAGCATTTATGTTCTTTGACAAAGATGGGAGTGGATATATTGAACTGGACGAGTTACGAGACGCGTTAGCTGATGAATCTGGTGAAACTGATGGTGATGCACTGAACGACATCATGCGTGAAGTTGACACCGACAAGGTATGACTTCCATTTCTCAATAGATTTCTCTGCAAATCACTTTCATTTTCAGGGTGCTTAATTGAAACAGAACTACTATAAGCTATATATTATTGGAATACTCGTGTTTTACATCTGACAAATAATTGAATATTACTTTGGGGCATGATCTTTCATGACTCTTCATTTTTACCATATATTTTAACTGTCGACCTTCGATTATTCAGGATGGGCGAATCTGTTATGATGAATTTGTTGCCATGATGAAAGCTGGCACCGATTGGAGAAAGGCATCAAGGCAGTATTCGAGAGAGAGGTTCAAGAGCTTGAGTCTTAACCTGATGAAAGACGGTTCGTTGCAGCTCCACGATGCAGTTACTGGCCAAGCTATTGCTGTTTGAGGTAACAGGATCAACCGACTTTGTTATACCTGTGACTGCTCGATTTCTCTCTCTCACCATTTGATGTCGGTAAACGATCTATGTCTGAAACATACCACACCAGTTGCTTCACGGAATGGCATTAGGTTCAAGTTTAACACCAAGCTTTTTGGTGGAAGACACAATATTCAATATTCTTTCATAACTCGTTTACATCGTCGGCTTTGGTTGTTTACTTCTTGCTGCTGCAGTGTGCATTAATCAGTATGATTCTATGAATTTAGCATATCTTTGTTGAATACTTGTCACTCACTTTCGAGTCCGAGTTCGTAGGTTAGATGTTGGTAGAATGTGAAGGGCATGTCGCCTGTGGGTATATATATATATATATGTATGTTTTCTTTCATGTCTATGTTTGGTGATTGTTTCATTTTACTATTTTGTGCAGAATTGTAGTGTAGGGTTGTCTTTGACAAAATGTGACAGTGTAAGAATGTTTCAAATCTTTTTTTTTTTTTTTTTCCATCTGTTTCTTCTGGATTAATCATTTGTTAAGTTGTATGAAGTAATTATACTATTCTTCTGTCTTTTTTTTAGTTATAGATGAATATTTGATTACAATATTGTCATGATCATTTTTTAACGGAGGAAAATAATCTGACGATTAATTTTTGAAGATTAGTTTTTCATTTTAAATTGAAATTTCTTTTGAATAATTGATTTTAAAATCGGATTTAACTTTATTTGATTTTAAAAATATTTAGATTTGTCATCGATTACTCTAGTAGATCAAAATACCGTAAAAACAATAAGAGATTTGTTTGTTTGTTTTTTTTTAAAAATTGAGTTTGAAAATCGGATTTGTTAAAAATGATTAAAACCCCATTCATATTTGTGACATTTTTATAAAATCATTTCGATTAAGATTTATTATTATTATTTTTTTCATTTCAAGTTTTAACTTAAAGGGTTTAATCAATTAAATTATTTAAACTAAAATATTATTAAATTTAAATACTCTTTATAAAATAGTGTAGTATCATTTGTTTCAATACCATCCATGTCAAAACTTTTGAATTTTAAATAATATTCATTAACTAATTATTATTCTAATTATTTAAAAATATAATTCTAATTAAGTCTCTAATTTAATTAATTCAAATATATATCGTCCCAACTCGAGTTGACACGCTCATTTCTAGTATTCACATATCATAAATTTATTTATTTATATATATTATATGTCTGCACCCAGATAAAATATGGTATTATATATTTAAATCCAACTTTAATATGTTCCATATGTTCTTTATGGGCTTATTTTCATTCTAATGAGAGAGTTATTTATCAAATAAAAATTATCCGTCTAACCATAACTTTTTTCATGTCTCATTTATCATTATTTATTAGCGTTGTAAAATAAATTCAAATATTTATTTTAAATTTATCACACAATAATTTAATTTAAAAATATTCGAATTCAAATATCATCTGAATTTATAAAAACAAATAAACACAAACACTCTGGATATAAACAATCCATTCCCCTCCCTAGATTGTTGCCAAAGCTTTTGCTTGCACTACAAATAAAGTCTCCAGTCTCCAACCCAAACAGCTTACTATGATGTTGTGAGTGGGTTTTGTTGGTGTTTGGTCTATGACTGTTGGGAAGCTTTTCAAAGCAGGAGTTATTGAAGGGTTTATGGGTCTAAACTCAAATAATTTTAATCAAAATTTTAAGTTAGTATCTTCATGAGCTGAGCCTGAGATACAGAAAATATAGTACGATTGTAATTATGATCTTCGTTGGGGGCGGTTCAAAAATTTCGGAGATCCTGTCCAATTTATTAAAATACGACCCTTAAAAATAATTGTCTATAACTTTTGCTAGTTATAAAATTGTAATCTTTAGAAACAAATGTCCTTTCTAGGGGCCTCTTTGCGATTATTTCTATTGTGCCTATCCAAAACTTCACTAGTTCTATAGAAACAATAATAATAAAAATAATCAATAAGATTCTATAACTAATTATCGCATTTAAGAAATAATTATAACGTTTAAACAATTATAATGCATCTTTTTTAATTGCATTTTCAAAATCTTTCAATGGATTTCAGAATTAACAGCATCTAAAGAATGATTTATCAAAATTTTGGGTCCCTCTTTTTTAGGGAGCCCTGTACGGTCATTCCTATTGCGCATGTCCAGAATCCCCATTGATCTTCATCATTATTGTCCGGTTAAGATAATTTATTAGGATTAGTACTGATTTGATTGATTTTATTCGAGTTCATTTATAATTTTTAATTTGATTCGCATGTTTTTAAACAATTTTCAATAAATAATGTTGATGATTTTATCATCATTTTAAATATTTAAAATTGATTTTATGTGAATTGTGAATGCAGTTCTTTTTTAACCTTTCCTGTGGATTTATTTGAAGAACTTGTTTGAATTTCAGTAGGTACAACAACGGCTACACAGAAGCACTACTTTCTATGAAATTTTCAAAAAAGAGAGTCAGAGAACCCTACATTTGTATTCATAAAATATTCTGAAAATGCTCTCTCTCTCTCTCTGATGCTCTTTCGTGCTTCAAATAATTATTACTACTGTTTAAAGCATTCTGCTTCTTCACTCTCATCATTCACTTCAAAAAACCCATCTTTTTCTCACCACCCCCACACTTTCTCTTTCAAAATACTTCCCAGAATCTTGTGCAGGAAGTTGAGCTGGAAAATGAAGGTGTTGGTTTGGTTTTACCCTGTGATTTTTGCATTTGCAGCTACCCTTTTCAGCTCCGGTTCTTTTGCTCTCACTGACGATGGTAATAGCTGCAAACCCATCACTGTTTTAGTGTTTTTTTAATCAAAGTTTGTCTTTTTGCTCTTTGTTTTGGGAAAGTTCTAAACTTCCAGCTTGATGTTTTGCAGAAGAACTTTCCCAGATTTTTCTTATTTTTTAAACTGCTTAGAAATGGAGTTTGAGCTTTCTGTTTCTTTGATCTGATTTTGTTTGATATTTTTTAAAGGTCTAACATTGTTGGAGTTCAAAAGTACATTGAATGACAGTGGAGACTATCTTGGAAACTGGCTAGCAACTGATGAAACACCCTGTAATTGGACTGGCATTTCTTGTTTCCCAAATCTTCAAAGAGTTCGATCAATGTAAATCACTCCCTTTTCATTATTTGATCATTTACTGCTTCACTTTTGTCTATTTTTCTTGGATTTTACTCTTATATATATATATATATATATATATATATATATATATATATATAATGTTTGTGTGTGTGTTGGTTTCTACAGCAACCTACCATACATGCAATTAGGAGGGAAACTATCTCCCAGCATTGGCAAACTCAACAGATTGCAAAGACTGTGAGTTCATTTCTTCGTTTTCTTTAAACTAATAAGTCCGAAATTCGAATCCTAGCTTGGGCAGCTCTTTGGTTTAGAAATAGTGGTGCTGGACTGCTGATTATGGTTATGGTATCTTCTTTTTAACATTCTTAATGTTGGTGATACAGGGCATTGCACCAGAACAACTTACATGGACTAATTCCTAATGAGATTACAAATTGTACTCATTTGAGAGCTCTGTAAGCATTGCATGTTTTCACTTTTCTCACTTCTGTGGAGCATTTGATTAGATAACATGTTTCAATTCACTGTATGCACAGTTACTTGAGAGCTAATTATCTCGAAGGTGGCATACCATCGAATATTGGAAGCCTTTCGCTTCTCGCTGTACTGTAAGTTACCTGAATATGCAATTGTTGATTTAGTTACGACGCATCGATGTGAATTGAGGGGTTTGTTTTGTTGATAAGTTTGTTATTTGTAGGGATTTATCGAGCAATTTGCTAAAGGGTGCTATACCTTCGTCTCTAGGCCGTCTTACAAGATTGCGGAACCTGTAAGTTCACATCGAATTATGTCTTGTTTAACTGAAAAAGATGTTTCTTAAGCTTTTGATGGTTCCTCTTTGATGTGCAGCAATTTGTCCACCAACTTTTTCTCCGGTGAAATCCCAGATATCGGAGTACTCAACACTTTCGGAAACAAGTCGTGAGTACTCTTTTCGTTACTATGAACAACTTTTATGTCTATGCTTTCTAATTATATTCATGTTTTCCTAATACCTGCACATGGGATTCAAAGGTTCCTCTATTAGCTTGTTCTGATTCTAAATGGTTCCTCTATTGTGTTCAGGTTTCTTGGTAATTTGGATCTATGCGGCCAACAAGTTCACAAGCCTTGTCGGACCTCGCTGGGATTCCCGGCAGTCCTTCCTCATGCTGAGAGTGATGAAACAATAGGCAAGTGTTATCGTTAAGTCAAGCTTTAATTGCTACATGCCTTAAAAGCTTTAATCATGTAGTAATATGGGGATCTTTGTTTTTCGTTTCCGCAGTTCAAACGAAGCGATCGTCTCATTACATTAAAGGTGTGTTGATCGGTGCAATGTCAACATTGGCTGTCATGCTTGTTGTTCTTCTTGCATTTCTCTGGGTATGTCTACTCTCAAAGAAGGAAAGGGATGCTAAGAAATATACAGAAGTCAAAAAACAAGTCCACCAAGATACAAGTAAGTTAAACATTGGCCTGTCATGACCTATTGTTCTCGGCCTCTGCCTCGAATCTGAATGACTCTGTTTTTGTAGGTGCAAAACTTATCACTTTTCATGGGGATCTGCCGTATCCATCAAGCGAGATTATAGAAAAGCTAGAGTCTCTTGACGAAGAGGATGTTGTGGGGTCTGGGGGATTCGGAACTGTATATCGAATGGTGATGAATGATTGTGGAACATTTGCTGTTAAAAGAATAGACCGGAATCGTGAAGGGTCCGATCAGGTGTTCGAGAGAGAGGTAGAGATCTTGGGAAGTATCAAACACATTAATTTAGTTAACCTACGAGGCTACTGCAGGCTGCCTGCATCGAAACTTCTTATCTATGACTATCTTGCTATGGGCAGCTTGGACGACTTCCTTCACGGTATGCTTTTACCTATGTTATCTTATGCAATCCTTAACATGATACTGAAATTTTCGGTTTTAATCGTGTGCTTTTGTATGTCATTTACATTTTCAGAAAGCAAAGAAGCCAGACCATTGAACTGGTGCGCTCGTTTAAAAATAGCCCTCGGTTCTGCCCGAGGTATTGCATACTTGCACCATGATTGCTGTCCGAAGATAGTTCATCTCGACATAAAATCGAGCAACATTCTTCTCAATGAAAACCTGGAGCCACATGTATCAGACTTAGGTCTTGCCAAACTTTTGGTGGACGAGGATGCACACGTCACTACCGTGGTTGCCGGCACTTTCGGATATTTGGCTCCAGGTACATCTTACCGTGTTAAGAACTGCCATTTAAAATGTTTTGCTTGCACCTATGTTTATTTAGTATAACTTGTAATTATGGAACAGAATATCTTCAAAGTGGCCGAGCCACGGAAAAGTCCGATGTCTATAGTTTCGGAGTTCTCTTGTTGGAACTTGTAACCGGAAAAAGGCCAACCGATCCAGCTTTCGTAAAGAGGGGATTGAATGTTGTTGGCTGGGTAAGCTCCTCCAGAAAACGGTTTGTTTCGAGTTAAATGGAAAATGCATAATATAATTCGTGTTTTTGCTCAAACATGTGCAGATGAACACTCTATTGAACGAGAATCGGTTGGAAGACGTAGTCGATCGAAGGTGTAATGACGCCGACATGGAAACTTTAGAAGCAATTCTTGAAGTTGCAGCAAAGTGTACCGACGCAAATCCAGACGAACGACCAACGATGAACCAAGTAGTTCAGTTGCTCGAGCAAGAGGTCATGTCGCCTTGCCCTAGCGACTTTTACGACTCTCACTCGGATTACTGTTAGACAGACATAGATTATGTATCAAGTAACATGGCTATTACCCAAATTTCCTCGGTGTTGCGATTTTGTCCCAATCTATGGGGCCTGTATATCACTTTAGCTAGCAAATTCATGTGATGTGCATGGTGTCTAGCAGCTTAATTATCAACTCGAATGGTGTTTCTGTATTCATCGGCTGATTTGTTTCGGTCACTCATCATATTCGTTTCAGAACTGATTCGAACCGAACCGTGCACTACTTGGCACCTTTTTTTGTCTAGTCAAAGAATCAATCAGATGAAAATAAAGAATTAAAAGTCAAGTTGATGAAAATAAAGAAGCATTAGAGTTACATTCAGCTGACATGTATATTTGTACGTTTATACGGACCAAGTGAAAATTTCTGTGATAATATAAAGAATAAAAAGTCAGATTTCATGAAAAATAAAGAAGCATTACAGTTACAATCAGCTTGCAAGTTGCAACAGAAGATAAACTTGAGGCCTAAGGGATTGAGGATTCTATATATACTGACCATTTTCATGGTTTCTAACATAAGCTTTGAGCATAAAATGGCAGAACCCAAAGCCTGCAAGCTCCAAGGCAAAGTAGCCATAATCACTGGCGGTGCGAGTGGCATCGGTGAGGCCAGTGTGCATCTCTTTGCCGACCACGGTGCAGGAGCCATTGTGATCGCAGACATCCAAGACGAGAAGGGTGAGAAACTCGCTGCATTGATTGGAAACCTTTGTGCTTGTACCTATGTCCACTGTGATGTAACAAAGGAGCAAGATGTTGAATCCCTCGTTCAATCCACGATCCAACTCTACGGTCGCCTAGACATTGTGTTTTGCAACGCGGGAATTCTGAGCAAATCAATGCAAACAATACTTGAATTCGACTTATCATCCTGCGAAAATCTCTTCGCTATCAATGTAGGTGGGGTGGTTGCCACCATCAAGCATGCAGGGCAGGCCATGGTGAAGGCCAATACGAAAGGAAGCATCATATGCACGGCTAGTATAGCTGCTGGACTTGCGAGTGACAGGAATACCGATTACGTGATGTCAAAGAGCTCAGTGGTCGCTTTGATGAGGTGTGCCAGTACCCAGTTAGCTCCGCATGGGATACGTGTTAACTGTGTGTCACCAGGACCGGTGGCGACGCCTGCTCTATGTGAAAATCTAGGGATGAGGGCGGCGGACATAGAATCGATGTTTTCGAGCATGTTTTGCTTGAAAAACGATGGAGTATTGAAGGTGAAGCATGTGGCCGATGCTGTGGTCTTCCTTGCTAGTGAGGAATCTCAGTTCATCACTGGCCAAAATTTGGTTGTAGACGGTCTGTTTCAGGCTTAGTCACCAAACTGAAAATTTTTATAGTTGAAGTGATATAAATAAAATATCTTAATAAAATGGGGTTGGTAATTGATGGAAAAGTTGAATTATTAATACATGCATTTAATTTTATGTATTAAATAATTATAATATTATTTTTAAATAGTTAAATTTTAAAATACAAATGATATCAAAGCAATCACAAACCCAATGAAAGGCCTAACGAGTTTGGTACAAATTAGATTAGGCTTGTTATACAAAAAAAAAACCATTAAATGACCAAGCACTCAGTAGTATTATTTTTTCCAGCCATAAAACTCGAACCAGATAACTTATTTAAAGAACATCGAACTCCTTATATACGATCTCTAGGCATATTTAAACATGTCATGTATATTACACTAGTACTATGTGTTGGTGTTGCATTGAGAGATGATTAAAATATGTGATTGATTTGCGTGCAAGAATTTGCAAGTATACACATCGAACAAATAATAAAGTGTGTGAGTGAAATCGTTCCCACGAGGATTGGGTAGGTTAATTAAAAAATAGTTAACATACACAAAAGATAAAGTAATTCTTTGTATAGACATATGCTAAAGCAATTCTGCAAGTGTCACAAAAAATGCTTTAGCAAAATAAAAATGTCACCAATGATGCTGGAGCAAAACAAAGATTGTCACGAAAATACAGTAACAAATAAACAGATATTTGGAGAAATAAATAAAGCTGCACAAACACAACACTGAAAAGATATTCAAGCTTAAAACAGGCTAGGCTTGCTATGGTATGACTTCACTGCTCTCCTGGATACTACTATTCCCCTAGTTTACTAGTGCTCGACAGAGTTTACTGAAAATGCCTCCACTATCCCTAGTCAGAAGGCCTAACACTCGAAAATGCCAAGGCATTACCTCTCGGTCTCAACCCAACACTCCTAATGTTACTAAAGTGCTACCCCTTTTAGTCGTTGAAACTCTGTCTTATCCTTAAGGCAAGTTAGGATTCTGCTCCCACAGCAACCTCATTGTTCAAGTTGGTCTAGCTTTACCTATCCCTAGATCTAAGCTTCCCAAACTCTTTGAGCTATGGCTACCTCCCGATGCTCTTACAAACCAAGGTTTAGAGTAAAAATGTGTTAGCATTCTTGAACAAAGCACAAAGTAAACACTGAAAACAATAAACATCCATTAAAACAAAATAAAGATTATCTAAAACAAGCCTTAGCCATACTAGTTTAGTTCATGGCTAGGTATGAAAAACTATTCAACATTCGTCCTTTGAAATACATATTCAACAACTTAGAAAAGAGGTAAAAAAAGTGAAGAGGAAGGAAGTCTCAAACGCTTGTACCGTGACACTTTTCCTAACTTGCCGCTCCTCCCGAAGTCGCGCAAATCCCTTGCTTGAAGCTCTCCAACAATGGTGGCTTGACTAGAGGTTGAAGATAACCGAAAGTGACCTTCTTTCTTCTTTCTTCTCCCTCATGCTTTCTTAAAGCTCGCTCCTTTTTTGTGGCTTTTTAGCTACTATTTTTTTTCTTTCCTTTTCTTCGCATCCTTGTTGAAGGAGGCTTGACTTTGTATTTATAGGAGGCTTCTAAGGTTTGGTGCCCTAAAGATACCAAGGGAATATCCCCTGACATTTGCTGCAGTAGATGGCAGAAATGTAGGGTCTGCAAGGGACTGTTGCAGGTCTGCAGAGGTGGTGCAACGTCTGCAGAAAATTGTGGCAGGGTGCAGGGGCGGTGCGACGTCTACAGAATTTGCAGAGGAGGTGCTGGCCTGGAAAACGCGTGAAGACAGTGAGATGTAGGTGTGTCCTTTCTTCCGTTCTGTTTTGTCCGTCCACAATGCTGTAGCATCCTTGAAGTTCGATCCAACACTTGAGAAATATGCTACAACATCTCTTTCGTTCTTTCAACTTTGCTCTAGCATCTGCACAGAATCACCAACAAAATACCCTTCAAAGCAGCATCTTTTAAAAATAAAAAGAAAATAAAATAAAAACCTAAACTAAATGCAAATACACATGAAATGCAGCTAAATGCAATGAAATGCAATGCAAATGAACTTGAAACCAAACCAAACCTTAAGTAAAAGGGTATAAAATATACGTTTTTTAGAGCGTTAACACTATGTCATATTAAACATGTTTCCATTTCATGTTTTCAATAGCATCCAAAAGTATCTGGGCTATCAGTACATAGATTTAGTTTCAAACAACAGGATCAATGCTAGATGACTCAATGAACATCCTTCCTAAGGCAGAGAACTTAGAAAGGTCCTATGAATAAAAAACCTGGTCTTGGTTCTTCATATTAGTTATAAGGTCTTCCAGTATGTAACCTCAGTTTCTACAAACAAGATAGAATACTTCGAGCGAAGCTCATTCGGTCATTACGATTGTTTAATCATGAAATCGAAGAAATTATTGTTGTCTCTATAACTCAAAATATGATTTTCTGGACTTTTTGTAAATGTCTCAATTGTTTTAAATTAAACTTAACCGTCTTTTTTTTTTACTTCTTTTTTATTTTTATTTTTTATTTTTTATTTTTTTTTACAAAAAGAATCCTTTCAAACTGGACTACTATGTGAAATGAATTTCTATTCCAGTCTCTCATATCCGTATTTCATCTGGATGACTTTCTTTCTCGACCTCCTTAACGCCAAACAATGTGAAAACTAATGTCTGATGCTGAGACCGTCTGATCCTTTTTATGTTACCCAAGCGATCCTCAACAACTTTCTAAAATTTCTTAATCCTAACATATTTTAATTTATGCTTGTCAAAATATAATGTTACTTAAAAAGTAATATTTAAAATAAAATACAATATTTTTTTGTTATTTTATATTCTCTTAAAAAATACAATATTCAAACGATGTAATGCATGAATGCAAGAGATAGTCATTAGACGACACTTGTCTAACCAAAAGATCGAATACAAAAAGAAGTCAATTTATTGATAGAAGACAACTGGCTTGAGCTTTTTGGTTGATCACCTCCTTTAGTCTGGTTCGACAATCATTCTGGTATGTCGATGAAAATCTGTTGACAAGTCTATAGCTTTGTCGAGTAAAATCCATATCTATCTATCTATCTATATATATATATGATATTTCATGTACTTGGTTCTGAATTTGATCACCGGCTTCTTTTGGCATAACCTTGGTAACTAACTCGATCCGACTTTTAACATGTTATCCTTCACCTGAAGCGCTGGTTCAAAACTCGCAAACTGATTTTCTGTATGTCGTGTAGTACTTCTGACTTCCTCTTATATTTCCCGATTTCATCCTTTAGTAATTCTTGTCATTAATAAAAGTTGAACATCGATCCAAGCTCATAATTTCTTTTTCTTCTTTGAGTCTTCATTCGTCAATACTAACCCTATGATACCCCTAATTTATCTTCCATATATCCGCTTTCTGGTTATCTTCACCTTTAAACTATAGTGTCTCATTTATATCTACACTTTCCTTAGTACCCAACTTGAAGCTCGAACAAGTGTTGATCCTAATTAAATCAGGTTCTTTCATGCAACAAAACTTCAATTTTCTATTATTGGTGATGTAACCATCTTCTGACAGCAACTAAGAAACTCTATAAAATAAGGCTCTTCGTGTTATTATCTAAGAATTCTTAAATTACCTTTAATTTTGGCAGAAATGCACTATGCTTGAAGTCTTCTGAAACATCCTTGTATGATTGATATTGGGTCTCCTCGAACATTAACTCTGATCTCGCACTAAGTCTTCTCGAATGTGATCCATCCCGGTATGTTGTCTTCCACTTGTATATTAGACCCTTCAGTTTATGACCACTGCCTATTTGACTAACTCATAAATCGATACCTCTAATACATGCTCTCATACACATACCACAAAAAAGTGTTAGTACGGTGAATTAATAATCTAAACAAAATAAATTAATATAAAAACACAATTTAAATTGTGAAAAATAACTAGAGAATAATTTATGTTGCATAAAATAACCAGAGAACAATTTAACAAAGAAATTCTAATTTAGCGATATTTCGACAGCATACCGTCTTATCTCATGGTCCCTGTCTGGCTCTATTAGGGGTAGGTTTTTACTCTACATATGCGGGTTCAGATCTAGACTTTGGGTTCCCGAACTGTAGTTATCGTCTACTGCGACGATAAGACATCGATTTGGTAGTATAAGTCTCTTACAACGGAGGTGAAGACCCCACGACGTGTAAGGTTAGTATACCAGAAGTAGGCATAAATCCGAAACTCGAAGCTAGATAGTATCACGTTAGATTATATCTATCTCTCACTCAAGGGTTATAGCCCAATCGAAAGCTTATGCATGAATGACAGATATATCACACAAAAGAAAAAAAAACTACCCTCATTCGTCGGAAAATTCATTCGACAATATATTGAAGAAAATTATATTATTATACAAAATATCACATGTAATTAATTATTAGGTTTGACTCTAAAAAAATCTCTAACAGAACCGTCAAGCTGTTGCGACCATTTTAAAACCGAATGTGTGAAAATAGCCTGACGATTTAATTTTAAAAATCGAATATTATTGCTTTTAATTGTTAATTATAAAAATTAGGGTCTTATTAAAAAACGTGTATTATTTAAATTTTAAAATGACTTGGAGTCGCCACCGGCCACTTAGGTAGGTTAAACACCAGAAAAACAAATTAAAGATTTATTCTTAAAACATTTGGGTTCGGGAGTCGATTACGTGTAAAGACGACCCTTAGGATCGCAAGGAGCGCACAAGATCGGTACCTTATTAATTACACATGGCATTTTGACATTTCGAATAATAATATTAATTTAGGTTGTCATTATCAAATGAATATCGTTTAAATGAGAATATCCTTTTGGATAAGAACATACATTTCTTTAAATATGAGTTTGAATAAGACGTCCTATAACAAAAAATCTTAACTCATATTTTGAAGAAATATAATATAAATTTTAAGTTCTAACCTATTAGGCTCCATTCATTAAATATTTAAAACCCTATTAAATTATTAATTTATCAAGTATATTATGATAACATCCAACCAATTGGATACTACCATCTCGACACTTAATAAAATTAATAAAATTATTGGTGTTACTAGTTATTTACCTAATTAATTTTATTTAATTGTAACCTTAAATTATTTATCATTTTCTATGTTTGGATGACACGTCGAATGCGATACCAAAGTACACTCTTAGTCAACGTAATGTTACGTCAAAACACGGACCACTTAGTGTATCCAATGTATATGATTAAAATGTCATCATTACTATAATTATCTTCCTAATTAAAATTAATTAATTAAAGTAACTAACCCTAAAAAGACTCTAATTTAATTAACTAAGTGTAAATTACGTGTCATCCTAAATGAATATTCTATATGAATTTTAAAAAATTATGCAAATAAGTAAATAAATAAATAAAACATTAAATCTAATATAAAGGGTCAAATTGAATTTTATTATAGACATAGGAGCACAATTACAAGCCTTGGTGGTCTAAATAATCTAATTGAAAATTACAAGGCTTAATTGAAAGGCATTGGTGACCTAATTGAGAAGTTTCTATGTTTAAAGGTCAAATTAGACCTAATTGGTGACCAAATTGCAAAAATCCTAAGCCTAGTGGTCCAATTAGGCTTAATTGATGACTAAATTGAAAATATTCTAAACCTAAGGTTCAATTCGGGTTTAAAATTATCAATCGGTGACTAAATTGAAAGAATTCTAAGCTTAAAGCTCAATCTAGGATGATTACTTAATTGAAGAGTCTCTAAAGTTAGAGGCCA
This sequence comes from Abelmoschus esculentus, assembly GCA_035048815.1. NCBI lineage: Eukaryota > Viridiplantae > Streptophyta > Magnoliopsida > Malvales > Malvaceae > Abelmoschus > Abelmoschus esculentus. Next base: position 20,341,398 of record JAUCBN010000016.1, on the reverse strand, counting down.
AATCCTGTTTAATCTCATCTTTTGCCTTGAATTCACCCCTCACCTTTGTAGAATTGGTTGACTTCTCTGTATGCCCATTTGCATCTTCCTCCTTTCAAGTATTGTTGGTGTACTTTTAAAAATCTGATCTCTTGTAAATTTGAGATGAAATTCTTGGGCACAGTGCAGAGTTAGCCCCCTTTTTCGTCTTCTAATCTGTTGCTTCCCAAAAAATTATAAAGCTATTATGACCATAATCTTTATTACTCCCTCTGTCCTAAAAATAATATCCTTTATTAATTTTTTGAAAGTCAAATTCTTAAAATTTTGACTATAATTATATTAAATATTTTAAATAATTAAATTTTATAAATTATATATCTAAAATCTACTCGATTAGAAGTTTTTAAAATATATTTTTTTTATATTTTTATCAATAATAAATTTTAAATAATCAAGAGTCAAAATTAAAAAAATTTGACCCAAAAAAATTAATAAGAGAGAATATTTATGACATAGAGGGAGTACAACTTAACAACTTACAATTGCGGCCACCACCATTGCTGTAATCATGAGCGTCCATCATTGCTGCAATTATGAGTCTCATCATTGCTGCAACCATTTTCCTCCCTAATCATTACTCCATGATGGCATATCCAACTCCCATCCTCCCTCAATAATTTCTGTGGAAGAACTCATGAACCCCCAAACTGTCTCCAGTTTCCCTCTTTTTCCCCCCTCTTATCGAATGAACAATTGAAAACTAAATAGAAAAGCAACCTCAAACAGCCAATAACTCCCTCAATTTGGTAATCAATCACAACATTATCCATTATTATTTTTATTATATGTTTTTTTGAATTTTACTTATTTATTTTTTACATAATATTATTTATTTATTTTTATTTAATATTTATTTGTGACCTTTTATTCTCTAATTCCCGGACGAAATTCGGGTAGTTCACAATCAACTTGCAAGCAAGTTGCCTCAGAAGATAAACTTGAGGCCTAAGGGATTGAGGATTCTATATATGCTGACCATTTCACAGTTTCTAAATAAGCTTCGAGCATAAAATGGCAGAACTCAAAGCCTGCAAGCTCCAAGGCAAAAGAGCCATAATCACTGGCGGTGCGAGTGGCATCGGCGAGGCCAGTGTGCATCTCTTTGCCGACCACGGTGCAGGAGCCATTGTGATAGCAGACATCCAAGACGAGAAGGGTGAGAAACTCGCTGCATTGATTGGAAACCTTTGTGCTTGTACCTATGTCCACTGCGATGTAACAAAGGAGCAAGATGTTGAATCCCTTGTTCAATCCACGATCCGACTCTACGGTCACCTAGACATTGTGTTTTGCAACGCGGGAATTCTGAGCAAATCAATGCAAACAATACTCGAATTCGACTTATCGTCCTATGGAAAGCTCTTCGCTATCAACGTAGGTGGGGTGGCTGCCACCATCAAGCATGCAGGGCAGGCCATGGTGAAGGCCAATACCAAAGGAAGCATCATATGCACGGCTAGTAGAGCTGCTGGACTTGCGAGTGACAGGAATACCGATTATGTGATGTCAAAGAGCTCAGTGGTCGCTTTGATGAGGTGTGCCAGTACCCAGTTAGCTCCGCATGGGATACGTGTTAACTGCATGTCACCAGGACCGGTGGCGACGCCTGCTCTATGTGGAAATCTAGGGATGGAGGCGGCGGACATAGAATCAATGTTTTCGAGCATGTTTTGCTTGAAAAATGATGGAGTATTAAAAGTGAAGCATGTGGCTGATGCTGTGGTCTTCCTTGCTAGTGAGGAATCTCAGTTCATCACTGGCCAAAATTTGGTTGTAGACGGTCTGTTTCAGGCTTAAAAACCTGGTCTTGGTTCTTCATATTAGTTATAAGGTCTTCCAGTATGTAGCCTCAGTTTCTACAAACAAGATAGATCGAGCGAAGCTCATTCAGTCATTATGAATGATTATCGTGGAACCGAAGAAATTACCTGTGTATGCATTGCCTAAGTACTTCTCTAGGGTTCTTGTAGATATCAAACAATTTGCAGAGAAGTAAATAAAAGTATCACAGGCTCCAAGCTAAGACATTCCCAGACTTGATGATAAATGATTTTGCCAAAACATAGAAGTTAAACGAAGCAATCGTAAGCTGTCAAAGATTAAAATATGACCAGACATACTCAATCCAAAAGAAACATAAGCCTAGTTAACACTTAATACAAATTTATTAGACACAGTAGGGCAGATGTAGGAAAAGAGTGTGTCAGTGCAATGTTACCATAATTCCTAGCTCTGCATATCTCCTTCTCTTAACTTTTCGATTACATTTGCCATTGAACAACAAAATCTTGCTTCGAAAGCTAGGGAACTAACCACTCCCTCGATAGATTTGAGTTCTTCACGAAGCAAGGGATTCAACATCAATGAAGAGAAGTTCTCATCAATGAGAAAACCGAGACATTTCGCGACATCTTCAAGCTTGGGCACCCAATCACAGATCTTCAAGCCCAAAGCAGAGGAAGCCTTAGGACAAGGAATGGCTTGAGGAAATCTCTCATACTTTTTCAACCATTTCCCCAGGTACTTAATCAAATTCATCAACTCTCTACCGACTAATTTACCAAGCGAAGATGACAATATCACTTCATCGACATTGTTTGAAGCTAGCAAATAATGCAAACAAAGCTCAGCATCTGAAAACCCATCATGTGCAACCATAAGCAAAATAGCAGCATCCTTGGCCAACCGTGATTTCATTCCAAGACTAGCCTTTTCAATAGCCAACAAAGCTTGACTCTCCCACTCCTTCCTCACACTAACCATACCATCATAACCATCTTTAGGTGGACATAGAAAATATTTCAATATGCAAAGCAACTCAACTGAACCCAAATTTCGTGCATGTTTAACACAAAGACAAAGCAAATCCGACCTCTTCTTGGCAGCAAGATTAACAATCAAATTTGAAAAACAAGAATGGTTGATCAAGCCATTAACAATCAAAACCTCCAGCAATTCCCAAATTTCCAAACTAATACAAGCTTCCACAACCACATTCAAAACATCCACACCAATCAAAAACCCAACTTTTTCAAGCAAAACAGAAGTATACTCAGATTCATTCGAATAAACCCCAATAGAAATCCCACTTTTCTTCCTAATTTTCTCAAGAAATGGAGTCAACATACCAAGAAACTCTTCTTTATTGAAGTTATGGGTGTCTTTGAGCTTTCTATTTAACCTGGTATAAAACTTTTTGCTGAATTCAATGAATTTAGCATCCGTTTCAGAGATTCCCCATCCCGTAAGGGGACTAACAAGCGATGTAGGATTTGGGTTTTCAACTTCGGGCTTTAGTTTGAGGAAAATATCATCTGCGTTTAGAACTATGGGGTGATCTGCTAAAGAACTATGCCGCTCAGTATTAGCTGAAGCCTTCGTTATTACATCAAGCAAGGTCATGGTGCGAACAAATGAAGAAACCCTTAAAACAAACAATGAAATGACAAAAGAAAACGCGAGAATCACCAACTGGTGATGAGCAGTGAACAACAAGAAGATGAGCGAAAACGACTAAAACTAAAGAAAATAAACACAAAACGGCTAGGGTTGGCGAAGGAGAAGTTTAAGAGGAGAATTCTTATTATACTTATATTAAATAGAATAATATCAATAATGGTTACAAAGCCCAATCTATAATAAAAAGTATATAAGCCTATTTCTCAACAAATTAGAAAAGGCCCAATTACTTTATTAATACTCAACAGAATTATTAATTACCGTAATAAATATAAAGCCAATTAAATATAATATCACGGTCTATATTAGGAGTGTTCATTATCGGATATCGGATTAGATTTGTATTTGATTTTTTTATTTGGATTTTTGGATCGATGGTATAGTGATCCATATCTGATTCAGAAAAAAAAGATATTTGCATATTCGGATATCCGATTATCCAAAAATATAATTTGATTAAACTAATTTTTCGAATTTGAAAGTTGTATTAATGAAAATTTTCGGAATTTCAAATATAATAAATAACAAATTATTAAACACAACAAGATTCACATTTATAAAAGTTTTAAGTTTTAAATTTTTTTAATATAACAAGCACTAGATTGTTGAATATAACAAGATTAATATTAATAAAAATTTAAAATTTTGAAATATTATGATCCGTATTCGATCTAAAAAACTTAAAATTGGATCGGATATCCGGTCCAAAAATAAAAACCGAACCGGATATCCTAATTTTCGGATTGAATCAATGAATAATCAGATCGGATTGACCGGGTCGAATATTTTTAAACACCCCTAACCCATATATTTATCTAAATTTATTTCTCTTCAAAATTCAAACTTTAATTTATAAAAATCCTCCCCAAGTCGCCACCTGCAAGTAGCGTTCTCCTACGTTTACTGTAGCTTTTAACCTATATTCCAAAATAAACTTTAAAGATCTTATTTACCTAAATAAAATATTTAAATGACCTAAAAATCCAAAGATTCCGTCGCTAAACTATAAAAATGATCTTTTTAATTGTTTATTTTTAAAACTTATAAAATATTATTAAATTTATTAAATGATCACAAAATGATTATCGAAAGATTATAAAATATATAATAATTTTGTTAATTTAATATATTTTATAATATTTTTAATTAATTATTTTTAAAAATTATAAAATGATCACTAAATTTCGTATTTTTTGTGTGCGGAACTGCTATGGACAAAGCATTGAATGCCAACAAAATGTATGTTTGTTAGGGGATCCCACACATCAACACCACCACTGGGTCTGGCTGTGGCCGAAAGAGTAGTTAGCTCGAAATTGAAACAACATTTAACTTTTGGGGACAGATAACAACACTTGTAGGACAATAAAAGTGAGCTGAAATACAAATTAAAGTTGACGGGTTTTAGAGTATAAAGATTTAATTTGGAATAAAAAACGGTAAAATATGAAATTTATAAAATAATTTAAAATATTATATTTTTATGTTTGTTTTTCGATATTTTTTAAATTTTTTCGATATTTATTTTTCTATATGAACAATGATTGTTTGCCGACAGTGAGGGTCTAGCCTATAGGTGGGAAACATCTAATGTCACAACCAGGAAAAGGAACGATGGGTACCACGTCAAGATCTCAGTTCACGGTAGGTAAGGGGGACTTGGGAGGGGAGCTAAACTCTATTTGTTTCGATGTTAAAAAAGTAATTAAATTTTATTTAATATTTTATTTTTTTAAAAAAATAAAGTTTAAATTATAAAAATATGAGTTAAATAGCTAATAATAATTATGGGATAAATATTAAGTTTGAGTTGTCTATCAATGGTCTGTTATAAAAATTTTGAAGATATACTATATAATATATTAGAAAAATTCTAGAACGAGCGACGAACATTGTTGAACACCACTAACTCTGAACATTGTTGAACATTATTAAATTAATTAATAAAGTTTTAAAATTTTAATGACCCAAGATATAATTAATAATTATTTAAAAAATCAGTTAAATTATTTTTATATATATTAAATTCTTTAATAAGGATAAACTATACATTTAGTACCTTATTTATTTTCATATTTTTATTTTGATACCTAAACTAAAAAAAATATTAAAGTATCAAAATTATAAATAATTATACTACAATCTGATCTTTTTACTGGTAAATCATTTGCTATTTTTTTTGCTTTTTCAGTTCTCCTAATTTTTTTTCCTGACCATTTAACTGATAATTTGGTTAATTTAAAAGTTTAGTTCACTCATTACTCGTTTAAAATCAAATTTCTAGTCTAATTCCATTTATAATAGGGGAGTTATCATCTTTAAATATTTTTTCAGATATTTTTTTATTTTACAAATAAATTATTATTAGTTTAGCCGATACTTTTTATATCATATATTTGTGTTGTCCTATATCGGCAACTCGAACATCATTGCCTTTCATCCGTGCATCTGCCGCTATCAATTAATAATAACTTACACGTTTGGTAACAACGTTGAAGGGTAAAAAAATAATTTTAGCAAGAGTCACGTCAAAGCTATTTTTAGAACATTATATTAAGCTACTTTAAATTAATATTTTTATATTTAATTAGAAGAATAATCTCATCTAAAATTATTTAAAAAATTATCTTTAACTCGTTTATGTAGTATAAACTCGTTTTTTATAAGACCCGAACTTAAAATTTTTAAATTATGAATTTTATGTCAAATAAATTGATAAAAATAATTTATTATATATTTTTAAATATAAAGCTCATCTTTAATAGGATATAAATTTACTTTACTGAATAGAAAGGTGGCATTTTTTAAATTAAATTTGGAAATTTTAATTAGTTAAATAAAAAAGTATTTATTTAAAATTACCATTATATTACACTTATGTTTTCTTAAATTAGGTTTAAAGTTAAAAAAATTATCAAAATTTGATAGAATAGTCACATTGATTTTTATTTTTTTAATAATTTAATTTTTAATATTTTATTTTGAGACAAAATAATTTTTCTATGAATGAAAATGATGTGATATTATCTTATAGAAAAATACATTAACTTAAAAAATTGTATATCACTTAAAAATAATTTTGTAAAATTGTATAGAATATATTTTTTATTGATTTATCATTTTATTAATTTATTTTAAAATATTTATCATCGGATTTTAATATTTTTTATATTTAAAGAGACTATTTTAACATAAAATAAAATATTAAAAATTAAATTACTTCAAAAATAAGATCAAAATAAATGTCTAATCAAAGTTTACTATATTTAATAAAAATAAAAAAATCATATAAATTTTATTAAATGTGCAATCAATTATTGGATTTGTATTTTAAAGTGCTAATATTTAATATTAAATAAAAATGTGAACAAATAAACATAAATTCCTCTATTAAATATAAAAATATAATGTGACATGAAATTAAATATTTTAATTTTATAAACATGATTTATATATGTTTTAGATATTAAAATCAAAATGATGTTAAATAAATCAAAGTTCAAGTAAAATAACTTACGAATATGTATTTGAGAATATGAATATATACAATTTTTGAACAATCCCAATCATCAAACCTTCACTGTCGGTTACAATCTCTAAACAGTTTCCCCATCAACGGTTCAGCCCATCCTACTAAAAAATTATTACACTGAAACCGCCTGTACCAGATTTCCCACCGTTTTTTTTTGGAAGTCCCTCACTCTAATACAAAACCAGAGCGAAACAAAAACAAAAAATTGGAAAATCTTCTTCTTGTTTTGCTTGTAAGCTTACTCTCTGTTATGCGCTAGCTTTCGCATGGTACAATTTGCTTTACATTTTCTAGTTTTTTGCTTTTTCTGTATTTTCTATTTGATTTTGAAGATAGAAAAGAAAAAACTGATGTTTCGGTGTTTTTGAATATCAGGAATGTTAGATTTGAACTTTGAAGTATTGCATTTGCGAGGTAAGTATCAGATCTGGTCTAAATTCTCCACTCGTGAAGTGTCTTGTTTTGTTTGGCGTCATATGTTTTTTCTTTTGATTTCATCGATCAGTATATCGTAACTGTTACAGTTAATTACTTTAATTTCTTCAAATTTTTGATAATTTGGCTTTGAATTTGTTAGATCAGTGGATTCTTAGCTGATTCCAGTAATCTGCTTTGCTTTCTGTTTATAATTGTTTGTAGAACTTTTATTTTACTGTAATTTGTTAAGCGTAATTTCTGTTTTCGCTTGACATTTTTTTAATGATTCTTGAGTTTATGGTTAATGTATTCCTAAGTTGTTACAGCATAGGATGATGCTGAAAGTCGGTTACAGGTATTTGCAGTTTCTCGTGATCTTCGCCTAATGGGAAAATCACCGGGGAAATGGATTAAGGGGGTGCTTTTTGGAAAGAGATCTTCCAAAACTGGTTACCAGAAAGGAAGGGAGGTAATATTTATTGCTTATTACTACTCTAAACAACACATAGATGTTTAGATCTTTTGCATGAGAAACCGCTAATAATATATTACAATATGATATTTACTTTTAAAAAGATTATTCACGATAATACATTACTGTTTGCATTGCTATGATATAAGAAGTGTTTCCTTTAAATCATTTGGGGTATCAAGAGAGTGTATTTTCTATCAAAAAAGCTCGACAGTTCTACTTAGGATTCCATTTATTGGTTTTATCTGGTTCAAGGAACACTGTATTAAAGAAATTGATTTATATATCTCTTTCAGCCACTGTTTGCCTGTTGCTTAATAACTTGTGGCTTATGGTTCCATTTTAGAGTGAGAGGCAAGAGTTGCTTCTTAAACCGTGTTATCTAATAAATGCAAACTCTGTGTTTCCAACTTCTTATGTCATAGTTTATCAACTGTTTTTTTCTATATATAACATATATCTGGATAATTTTCAGTTTATGGATGGCCCCTCTGTCATTTGGTTTATTTTGGTGGCTTAGTTCCATCCACTGAGAAAATTAACTAAATGTAAAGATTAATTGATTTAAACATTAGCGGCCTGGAAATTTCTTTGGGAGCTGTTGTATTTCACATGGATGTTTTGATGCTTATTGTATTGGGAATATATCATTTCTTTCCTGGGTTAACCAGTTAAGAGATAAACATGATTTGGCATCTTTTTCCCATCAATGCTAAATTATTAATGCATGCTTTCCGTTTTCAATTGAACTGTTATTTTTCCAGAATACTGCCAATGTAAAGGAGATATTGGTTACGGCCAGGGCGACAGAAACTGATGTTGCCGAGGCCCCTCCCTTTTCTTCTCAGCTTAGTGCATATGCTAATGAGAGCCAGAGGGATGAAAGGAAAATAGAAGTGGCAGACAATGAGGCCATAAATATCTCTAATGATGATGAGATATCACTGCCAGTGAGTCAAGGCATAGATTCTCCGAGTTCCACTCTCCAAGATTCGCAATATGATCCAGAAAGGATGAAGGAAAAACAAGCAGCAACCATTGTTCAGGCTGCTTTTAGGGGTTACCTGGTATTTTCTCTTTTTTCCTGTGCAATTTTACTATCAATATTATCCCTCTACTAATATAGTTAATTATGTGAAGGCTCGCCGAGCATTCGGGGCCCTCAAAGGCATTATAAGGCTGCAGGCACTTATTCGTGGTCACTTGGTTAGAAGACAAGCTATTGCTACTTTGTGCTGTATGATGGGAATTGTCAAGCTACAAGCTCATGTTCGTGGAGTAATAGCTAGACATTCTGATGGTGGTCTTGAAGTGAAGAAGAAATGCAATCAAATGAATCTTCAGGTAATTTTTTTGGGGAATGTGGAACAATTTCTATTCATGTTTCATCTGGGATTTTTTTAGTATATGCCCTCATCCTGGCTGCTAATAGTTAAAATTTATCCTACAATCACCATCCTTCCCATTCAAATTTAATGTGTACCTGGACCTTTTATATATTAAATTTTGCATCATCCTTTTGATGGTCCATTTGTAAATGCATTTATTAGACCTCCATTAACCATGTTTAGTGAGAATGGTTAAAATAGATTTTTGGTCTGAGGGTTGAGCAAAAACTTAACAGCAGGTACTTTGGGCAGTCCTTTATAATTTGAGTGGTGAAAATGCTTATGAAGTAAACCCTTGTCATTGCATATATGAATTTTTGAAGTACAGAACATGTGCTTTTGCTTTTGTCCTCATCTTCCTGCACCAAATTTGTATTTATTCAAGAAATAAGTAAGCTGGTCATTTTTTGCTTTGTTAATTCTTATTTCATTGTTGGGCAGGAGAGCAAGCCTGTGGTTTCTCTTGGAGTGAATATGTCTGCCCGCATCGGAAGGTTGTCAGCAAATGCTTTTGTTCATAAGGTATGGCTGATATTCTGCTCACGATATTTCTTAGTTATGAAATAGAAAATATATAGAGTTTACCTTGATATTTTGCCACATTTCTGGAGATGACTCCTTGCATTGGTTATTATGCTTCGGTGACTTTATCCTTAATCTTATAAGCTTTTTTTCTTACCTGGTCTTAGCTTGTCTTATCCTTCGTATCCTGGTCCTGTGCAAGAAGCAATTGCACATGATTTATTCGGACAATCTTTTTCATTTCCTGAGTTTTCAGATACTAATATTGCTTCATGAATCAAATTGATCGGCCGGAAATCCGGAATAGATGAAAGCTACTATTTTATTCTTGTTCAATGGAGCTTCAGCATGTTAACTTTTCTTGCTAATGCATACTCTCTCATTTCATTAATATTAGGTTGGCTCAAAAGTATCATCTAATGTTTCATGTCTACCAAGTGTGTTGTAAATACAATATGTTTGGAAGTCTGATTGATGATTATCTATCACTAGATTATGCATGTATATTTTTCATATCTTTAAGAAAATCTGAATCAATGGCACAAAAATATTGCGCATAATCAAACCTAAAAATATTAGGTGCTGAGAGGCATATTGTTTGCTATCCCTATCAGTAGACATGATTTCTTAAACTGGAATGTTGTTTGATTTGTCCCTTTCTTTGTACTTACTTTTCTCTTTCACATTGGGCAAGTGACTGCTGTTTTTTTCTTTAGCTTGTTGCTTCATCTCTTCCTATAATGCCTCTGCGCCTCCAAGTTGACGCTGGGGAACCAAATTCAGTCTGGAACTGGTTAGAGCGCTGGTCAGCATCCTGCTTCTGGAAACCAATTCCTCAACCAAAAAAAGCCTCCAGCACTAAGTTGCAGAGGAAACAGGCTAATGGTCATGTTGACATTGATACGGGTCGACCAAAACTGAGTGTTCGCAGGATTCGTTCTGCAAATCTGGATGGTACCTCTGTTCAAGCAACCTCTGAAATTGACAAGCCCAAGCGTAACCTGAGGAAAGTTTCTACCCATACTGCTGAGCTGTCAGTGCAGGAAAACCCACAAAATGAGCTTGAAAAGGTTAAACGCAACTTGAGAAAGGTTCATAATCCAGTAGTAGAAAATCCCTTGCAGTCAGAGGTTGAATTTGAAAAGCCAAGTTCGGAGAAGGCCTCAAGCACTACTAACATCGATATCATGGAACAGAGCCTTAACAGTTTGGCTGAGAAGACAAACAAAGAGATGGACGTGACGGTAAATAGTTCAGCTGAGAAGGTGAAGAATGAGATGTCTGTGACAGTAACTAGCTCAACTGAGAAGATCAGAGAGATGACTTCAAGAAATAGCTCAGCTGAGAAGATGAACAAAGAGACAGCCTTGAAAATAAATAATTCAGCTGAAAAGATGAAAAAAGAGACGGCCATTACAGTAAATAGCACAGCAGAGAAGATGAGACAAGAAACTGCTACAGAAAATAGCTCAGCTGAGAAGATGAACAAAGAGACAGCCTTGAAAATAAATAATTCGGCTGAAAAGATGGAAAAAGAGTCCGGCATTACAGTAAATAGCTCAGCAGAGAAGACGAGACAAGAAACTGCTACAGCAAATGGCTCAGCTGAGAAGATGAAGAAAGAGACAGCATTGAAAATAAATACTACGGCTGAAAAGATGAAGAAAGAGGCAGCCTTGACAACAAATAACGTACCTGCGAAGATGAAGAAAGAAACGGCCATTACAGTAAAACGCTCAGCAGAGAAGATGAGACAAGAGACGGATACGGTAAATAGCTCAGCTGAGAAGATGAACAAAGAGACAACCTTGACAGTAAATAGTTCGGTAGAAAAGGTGGACAAAGAGATTGCTGTGAAAGTGAATGGCTCGGCTGAGAAGATGAAAAAAGAGACAACCGTGGCAGTTTCAAAATCACTCGACATTGAAACTGTGTCATGGCCATCAGTTATGAATGAGACATCAGATATATTTCATTCGGATTCGGGCATTGTTGATTCAAAGCCTTCAATAGATAGAACTGTTAATGGTAATAAAACTTCCATAGCAAATGTGGAGCTGAAAAGGAAGGATGACTCAATGAACAATGAGAATCAGAAGACAGGCAGGAAAGCTTCTAATTCTGCAAAACAAGATCATGCAGAAAATGGGCCTCAAATCAGCCCTCCGTTGCCAAGCTACATGGCAGCAACTGAATCTGCCAAGGCTAAGCTGAGACTGCAAGGCTCTCCTCGACCTAGCCAGGATGGAGATGACAAAAATAACCTCACTCGCCGCCAGTCTTTGCCATTTTCAGCTAACAATAAAAGCAGCTCACAGTCACCGAGGGGACAGAGACTGGTTCATGCAGGCAAAGAAGGGAGCAAAAGCGACAGACCATTGTCATCCAGAGACAGAAATGGTATGAAATGCTGATTCTTGGTTAGAACTTATCAGTTTTGTTTTCCTCATAGCTCGTCTCAAGTTTGCCACGTTTCCTCGTTCAACTTCCCTAAAGGCTTAATATTCGTTTAATTAGTAGACATATTTTAGCAACGTCGGTTGATTAACAGTTAATCCTTTCCTTTATCCTTCCCCATGCTAAACGAATAGAGGCCTGGATCTCGACGGCGTTTGTTCTCTATAGTTTCATAACATAAAAGCTAAAGATGCTTCCCGTTTATTTTACCGAAAATGGTTTCCATTTTCCCATGTTAATATAAATCCACTGTTGTTTTTGTTTGATCTTGCAGCAAAGGCGACTCAAGTAGAGTGGAGGAGATGATTTCATTGAGATTTGAGGACTCAGCAACCACAGGTTCAAAATTCATATGCTTTGTGGTGTATAAAGTTATTAGAACATGCTATGAAACTGAAACCGGGTCAATAAGAGGTGTGCATAGGCCAAGTGCCTCCGAAAATTTCCGAATTTGTCAGATGTTTGCGAGTGGAGTGTAAATCAATAGGTTTTGAACTTTGAACATAGCCCTAAAACAATCATCATTGTGTTAAAAATTTGTTTTCGTTTGTTTGTTCTAAGCTTGCCTTTGCTACTGATGTTGTATTGTTGCTATTTATAGTTCTTGTCTTCTTAGATTCGTGTTAAAGAAAACACCTCCACTACAGTACTACTATACACAAAAATGTTAGAATTTTTTTTATTATGTTTTAGGCCTGTTTTATCCAATTTTATAACCAAATTAAAAGTTAATTGATAAAACCTAAACAAAAAAGAAAAAAAAGGTTATATGGGAAGATATACAAAGGCAATTAGAGTTAATTGCACCAATTCCCCAACTACGACTCATTCTAAATTAATTGTTAGATTTTTGAATGTACTATTTTCATACCCAAATTATGACCTTCATTCTAAATTGGTCCCTAAACTTAGCTAATTTATCCTAAGACAACATCTGTATTGAAAAAATATAAGCAAAGCGAATAATTTACCAAAAATATTATTGATGTCAAGGCACACTAACATTCAGAGAGAATCCATTTCAAAGTTTCCCTTAGCTTTTGCTTTCAGTTTCTTCAACTGTAAATAGGATAGGGCATAACAGTAGACAGCGGCAAGAAAAACTTTTCTGAGTGAATAAACATGTCAACACCAGCAGATTGCAACCCCCCTTAAAATGTTCAATGGGCAGAGTGAGTTGTAGCGGTTTTCTTCTTAAAATCGATCTTGTCGACTTTAACCTCCCCGTCGATGAGTTCGTAGACATAGACCACGACGCGTAACCCGTCGATATCCATCAGGACAAAGCTTGGATTGACATCATAAGTGATGCTGCTATATGCGCCGGTAGCAGATCCCGGGTTTATAACAACCCCGCCTTCGTGTTTGTATGCGGTAAACTGGTGGGTGTGGCCTGTCACAAGTATGTCTACGTCCAGTTGCCGCTGTAGCATGGCTAAGGAGTCTAGGTCACCCCACGGAATAACCTTGACGCATCGAGACACATTATAAATGATTAGTAATTTAGTAGCGTCTGATATGTGCATATCAACATAGGTTCGGAGATATAGCTCTCCATGGACTCTTCAAATACATTGGAAAACTAGAAAAAAGAATGAGCATATTCGTGCAGGACACATTCCCATATCCGATACTTCACTCTTGAGACTGAGTAACATAGGTGTAGGTCATCATTAGCATGAATTCACATATTTTTCGCAGCAGCAGGAGATGCGTGCTTCATTATAAATTTACATGATCCACATCTATGACAAGCTAATAACCGATTTAAAATGCATAGTCCAATATTGCTACACACCATTGGAAAGAAGAAAAAAATGGTTCAGGGTACAGGAGAAACCATACCTGATGACCATGGCACAATCCCAACTTGAACTGTCCGATAGTTAGTGTCTTGGTCTCGGGATATCTTGTTTCTTCGTCGTATTCACCTCTGGTAATATGCAAGTCAGGACAAAGAGTCTTCAAGTAATCTTGAACTTCCTGAAATTTTAGTCTGAATTTGCTTAGCCAGTGGTAATTATTATAATAAGATAACAAGAGAAAGACATCTTAAACTTAAGCCATTAACTTTCTACTATTCTAAGTTTAAACTATGTACTTCAATCCCACTTAAACCTCTTAAGCAATTGAGATTCTGCCATTTGAGAGCAAAACATAATAACTACTTAATGCTATGTTACACAGACTCTTTGTTTTCTCAAAACCGACACACGTGCCCTGTACACATTTGGAGATAGGGGTTACTGTCCTCCGAATACATGAAAAAAACTAAAAAAAATCTTTCCAACACTTACACAAGATGGCCTAAATGCATTTGAGACCAAACATGACAGGAGAAAGGGAATGCCAATCTTTGCATGTGATAAAATCAAGGTAACAAATGATAAACAGCAGCAAGGAGCCAAGGATATATAGAGAAATTTCGACAATAAATCGAAACAATTATCAATGATCAGTTAAAATACTAACAGTAGAATATGGTAGCTTTTCCTAAATTCAAATTATAAACATGAAAAAATGGAGAATCTTGTGTATATTGTCTATACTGCTGTAATTCATGAAGTGGCAAATATTATATCTTCCCATGTTTGCAGCTCAAACTTCTCAAAATTGGGTAAATACATGAATTCCAGATTAAATTAGGCATAAGATTTAGCATTCCTAAACAAGCACCGAATAATCCGTAGTTCCGAGGGGGAAAAGAGATAAATTTAACAAAATCCATTGCTTCAATTAGACTCAGCAGATAAACATAAACCCCAAATTTAACTAAGATTTCAGCTAAAGAACAGAAAAAGAATCCCAGAAAGGAAAAGGAAACGGGATACCTTGATGCATAGATTGCCAGTGCAAATGATGTGTTGGATCTTGCCGGGAACAAGCATGGACTTGAATTTCGGGGGGAGATCAGCCGCCCGATGAGGTATGTGCAGATCTCCCAAAGCCAAAACCAGGACCATCTTCTTCTACTATCTGCCAATTAATTCAGAGAATTTTGAAATTAAAAGGAACCCAACAATGGGATCATGAGTATGAAAAAATGGTATGAAAATTCTTGGATTACCAGTGAAGGATTTGGGTTGAAATTTTGGGGGAAACCCAGAAATATACACAAAAAGAAGTCTTTATAATTTGATCCTTTTGTTCTTCTTTCCCAGTTTCCCTGTAGCAGTAGTAGACGATTTGGAAACGAACCAGAATAATCTAATAATTGTTATCGTCCCTAAATCCTATGTAAATGAACTGTGTTTATATTTACGATTTTGGGAATGCGGATTAAAAAACGGTTAAAATAATTAATTAAATTTTTATACAATTTTAAAAAATTATATAAACTTTTTAAAAATAATAATATATACCTGAAATTGATAATAAATTTTATAATTTTTATAGAAAAATTGTTATTATACACTTATATAGTGTTTATTTTATTTATATTTAATTTATCTTTACATTCTATTAACGTAAATTATACATGTTAAATTATAAATAATTTAAATCAACCTATCAAATTGAACAATATTCTCGTTGCTAGATAAATAAAGAAATATTTATATATTCTGAATATAGGATAAAAATTCTTTGTCTCTTTTATTATGTTTAAATATCTCTGTCGAAAAATTCTAAAAAATTAAATTTTAAACCTTAACTCTTATTTTTTTATATCTTAAACCCTAAATTCTACATCATAAAAAATACACATATCTATAAATCTTAACCTTAAACCCTAAACTTTAACCCTTAAACCTTCTAATTTAAAACGGAGATACATATAAAGTTTTGAACCATGAATAGGGACGAAACTATATAATCCGTAGAGTAAAGTTTTTTTTACTTTTATTTTTATATATATTAAAAAATTAAATTATTTATATATTTACTTCTTTCTATATATTTATATTTTGTTTTAACTTCAAATCCTACCGAAAAGTGACATTTTATTTAATTACT
The DNA here is from genome assembly GCA_035048815.1 of Abelmoschus esculentus. Classification (NCBI taxonomy): domain Eukaryota; kingdom Viridiplantae; phylum Streptophyta; class Magnoliopsida; order Malvales; family Malvaceae; genus Abelmoschus; species Abelmoschus esculentus. The sequence goes on along the minus strand of JAUCBN010000016.1, from coordinate 20,325,155 downwards.
TTGACTTATAATACTCCCTCCGTCCAAAAAATAATGTCCCTTATTGACTTTTTGAAAGTCAAATTTTTTAAAATTTGATTATAATTATATTAAATATTTTAAATAATTAAATTTTATAAATTATATATCTAAAATCTACTCGATTAGAAGTTTTTAAAATATATTTTTTTATATTTTTAACAATAATAAATTTTAAATAATCAAGAGTCAAAGTTAAAAAGTTTGACCCCCAAAAAGTCAATAAGAGACAATATTTATAGGACAGAGAGAGTAATTAATTTATACATAAATTGTATAATAGATAATGCATATTGTAAATAATTACGAGTGTTAAACCTTTTTGAAAGTCAAAAAAGACATAGGGTGTTTATTATCTTTATGATTTAGATTCGAACATCGTTATGACGTTATCTGTCGAAGATGAGATAAAAATACGAGTAACATAAGATATTAAAATGGCTTGCTAACAACGAAATTGTATAAAAATAACATAGATTATAAGAAGAAACACAAGAGAATACTAAAAAAGAAAGATGGATTAAGCAAACCCTAATACAAACAAGAAAGTAGAGAATCCATAACATCCTCATACAATTTTAGCCTTCATTTGCTTAATTAAGTGATCTATTACGTGAGCAAACTACGTATTATGTCAGCCTGAGCATTATCGGTGGTCGCTAATAACTCCGATAATCTGTCGCTAAGATCATCCATCTCCCTAAGCAAGCTTCGAATGTAGTTGCAGGTCTCTTGCAACACTTTGGCCGATGAAACCTGGCAGTAAAACAGATATATTAGCTGATTCAGTCGCTAGTATTACTTTCCGTCGGAAATACTAGTGTCGCTAAAAATAGTTTTGTCAGACTCAGATTATCCGTCGCAAGATAGCTGTAGTCACACTTTTTCGTCAAGTTCCGCCGCTGAAAAATAGAAAGAAGGGTTAATGAAGTTGGAAAACACCTTGTCAGATTGAGAGTTTCGAATCTCAGGAAGAAGTTGGTGCAACTTAGAAACCAGATCATTGATCTGATCATCACTTATTCTGGAATTATTTCCGGATTTCGTTGATCTCGCCCTTCTGCTCGACATCTGCGAATACAAAGGGATGAGTTTGGAGGAACAACAAGGAAAGCTAGTGGAGAGGGAGGGACAGTTTGCATGGCAGCATTGGAGTTTGCTTAAAGACACTGTCTTTAAATAGGGTTTTTTAAATAAAAAATATATTAATACTATTATTAAAAATTTAATAATTTTCTCTCTTTAAAATCTAAATATAATATTCCAAGCACGAACCTTTTAGTTCAAATAATTAAAAAAAATAGTTATTTACAGAGGTCACGGGTTCAAGCATCAACAATGCTAGTATAGTGACTGAACGATAAATGTCAAATGATAGAAATTATATTTTAGAACAAATACTACTGTAATCAATATTAGTTAATTTAGAAAAAATTATATAATATTCCAATGACTTACGTGTCTCTGCACATGATCATGAAACCTTCAGCCTCTGTAATATTATTAAAAGAGATTGAATCTGTAATCATTCAAATATTTTTGTAATTTTCTATTAATACTTGATAAGTAATATTTTTTTAAACTATGGCAGATTCGATCACATGTTAGTAAGCAATCATTCTTGGATTTATAAAACGAAATTGTAATACTCAGTATATTTATATTTTAAAGCTTAAAATTCAAATATATTTAAATATTAAATGATTTTTTATTTGAAATTACGAAAAAAAAATATATAATTTAAGTATTATATATATAATAAATAAAGGTATTGAAATTAGGTTATAAGGGTTGACATTAAGACGGAGATATATGTATTATAAGAGAGGTGCAAATCGTTTATTTTTTTTGTGTGTCTTCATTCGTATCTTTGTTTTAAATTAAAGGGTTTAAGACGTAAGATTTAGGATTTTAGGTTAGGAGTTGTGGTTAGGGTTTAGGGAACTAAAGGTATGATATATTTTTTAGAGTGTATGTTTAGAATTTATGATATAGAAAATAAAGGCTAGCTAGAGTTAAAATTTTAATTTTTTAAAATTTTTAATAAGAGACATGAATAGAAACATGATAAAAAGTTAGAGAATTTTTACTCTTATAAGAGGATATTCTTATTTCGTTCATTAATTATATTTTATCCCATTTTTAATATTTATAATTTATCTTTTAATTATTAATTTTGATTCTTTCTTTAATGTTTTTTATTTTAAACTTTGAAAGGAATTATATAAGTGTATGAGAGGAGAAATTCTAAAAAAAGTCGGCCTTAAAAAAAGTTTAAAAAAGGCCGTACCGTTTTTCTTATAAAAGTTGTAAGAAATTCGGTACACACTTTTTGGTATATACCGAAATTTTTATAATTTTTGTAAGAAAAACAGTATATATCGAAATCTTTATACTTTTTGTAAGAAAATCAGTTTATAACTGAAATTCTTACAATTTTTATAAGAAATTCAGTATATACCGAAAAGTGTGTACCGAATTTTTATAATTTTTGTAAGAAAAACGATATATCTGTTTTTTAAGTCTTTTTTAAGGCTGACTTTTTTTAGAATCACCTGTGTGAGAGAAACTAACAGCAAATCAATTTATGTCATTGAAGCTAAGTTATGATGAGGTTTGACTGGTCAAGTCTAAGGAAAGCACCAGGTTCTTTGCAGCTCACCTCACGTGGTACTATTCTTGGCTACCAAAACAAGCATTGCAAATTACAAGACGAGAAAGGAGGCGAGGATAATGAGTCAGATCGGTTTGTGAACTATTCGATTTTAGTTTGATTAAAATTTAAATTAAATGAGTTTAATTTAAATTTAATTTGAGATTTTAATAAGTCGAGTCGATTCTACCCTAAACTTAATTTAAAAAGTTTATGAATATACTCAAAATAATTATATATGTACTAAAGGTAATTTTTTTAATAAAAAATAAAAAAATAAATTAAAGGAAATCTACTAAAAACAAATTAGATGTTATGTGTTTGTATTGTAAGAATATTATTTTAGTTATTTGAATTAATCTATTTTTGTGACATTTTTTAATATTAAATTTTGTTTCGATGCTGATTATGAAAGGTTTTCTTTAATGAGGCCTTATCTTTTATAAAAAAAATTATAGTCAAATTGTTATTTTCAAACCAAACAAAGTCCTATAACATTATTTTTCGAGCTGAGTTTGAATCTAAAATTTTAATCTCATCAAACCAAAACTAATATAATTATTTTTAAATCAAAGAAAACTTGACCAGACTCTCGACTCGTCCAACTAATGAATCACCATAAATATTCACTTTTCAAATCAAAAGGAACCAACTAGTTTTAGAAAGACTTAAATTTACCCCGTTTGACTAATATGAACTTAATATCATCTTAAATGTAACATGCTTTTATCTATTTTAAAAAAAAGGGTATTCGTCCATTTCATGGGTATGGTAAAATAATAATAACAAAAATCTCTTTCATTATTAGAAGTTCGATCATAATTTTATTATTTTTAACACTTAATATTTTATTTAAAAAAACAATTATACCCGTATTTGATACATTTTACTTCGACTCTCATAATCGAGTCCGAGTCAAGTTCCCGATGTGTGGTCGTGATCAAAGCCTACAATTATGTATAACTATAAGCATAAAAGAAAAGCAATTCAATATTGGTTGAGCATGGCAGGTAAAAGTGGGATTTGTATAGACACCATAAAGTCACCACTCGATATGTCATGATGCACCTGAAATGCAGAAGCAATCCCACATCACTGGGTTATATAAAAAGTGGGTTATTTAAAAAACAAATTAAAAACACGTTTGCTCGCCGAGTGGGGTAACGCCTACTTGTAACCCAAGTGGGGGGCAGTAAAGTGGTTGGATATCAGTTTGGTTAACTGAGTCGGGTCTATGCGGCATTATTCCGATCAGCCCGCTCCAAGCTAGGAGTTGGTTGGTGCCACATGGATCTGATATGGCTCGGTAAGCCGAATTCCTAATTGGACAACCACCTTTTTTATTATATATTTCCCCCCCTTTGCTCAATCCCGGCCGAACACTTAGTGATGGCAAAATATCCGTCCCCGACCTGATTGGGTTTTTCTCTCTAAAATTTGAGGACCGGGGCGGAGAAATTATAAAATCGGATTGGTATAAGTTACTTTCTATTTAGGGTTCCAGTTGCTTTAAGGTACGAGTTACTTTCTGTTCAACCTTTAAACTCATATTTCACTTGAAAACCAAACAAGATTAAAAATATATAACAATGTCCAAAGATAATTATTAATCTGAATAAAAACACAAAGACATTACTTCCTAGATCATGGATGAATGGTAAAATCCTATTATGACTACCACCAAATGTCCCATTACTCTTCATCTTCTTCATCTCCATCTCCGCCAGCAGCCTTCTTGGCAGCGGCTCTCTGATTCCTTCTCTTCACTCTTCCGGGACGTCCACCACCAAACGGACTTGTGAGAGAGAAATCAATGTGCTTTTGTGAATCAACCCTAACCATAAATGAAGGAATGTTGACTACCTGCCTCCCAACCCTGCACGAACAGAGGAGTATTGATCAGCATATGATGCAGTAACATAAGCATATCCGAAAAGATTCAAACAGAAACAGAAGTGAATAAACCTGATATGCCTTTGCCTGATGAGCACTCGTGCATGGTGGATGGATTTGGCCATACCAGACTTAAACACCAGAGTCTGAAGGCGACGCTCGAGGAAATTCTCAACAGTCAATGCCAACACATAATCAAGCTTGTTCTGGCTCTCATCCAAGAGACCATAACGATTCATCCTGCGAAGAAGGGCCTCACCCTCAAAGATCCGACGAGGGTTCTTCTCGTCAAGGGTAAGGAGATCCCTTGCAGCATTTCTGATACGGCTTAGAGCATACTGAACTCTCCAAAGCTCCCTCTTGCATCGGAGCCCGTACTCTCCAACCAGCCTCAGCTCGGCATCCAACCGTTCCTTTTCATAAGGACGACGAGGCTTCTTAAAGGTCTTCCCATCTGTTCCAACATCAGAGAGAAAGAGACAAGATCATAATCCGAACAATCATTTAGAAAAGCAAACACAAGGAATTCAGCTAAGAACACCCAATTTTATTTGAACAATGCCGACCCTTTTATCAGCTAACCAGAAAAACCCTAGATCATCCTCCACTCAACCCTCCATTTACCATGCAATTTAACTAAAATCATAAATTAAAAAAAAAAAAACAAAAAAAAAACTCTTTTACCAAAACAAGAACACCAAAAAAGACAAGATAAAGATCTATGGCAAATACTCAAAGCAGATCAAAGTTCAGAAAAACGATTTGTTAAAGAAAGGGTGTAGAGAGAGGTTACAATTGCGGTAAAAGGAGACGTGAACCATGGTTTTGGGGCGGAGGCGCCGTTTCTCTTTAACACTATGCCACTGCTGCTGGCATCTACCAAAGGCTAGCAGGTGATGTTATAAGACAACCCTAAAAATATTTAAGCCTAGGAACTGAAACAAAGACCATAGGCCCAAATACAGATTGCGATATTCTTTATCGGGTAAATTCGAAAAGAAAATATAAACTTTATTGAGTTATGTGTATAATTGACACTCTTTTATAAATAATTAATTTTTTAAATATATTTCTAGCTACACCCCTGATATTCGTTCAATGCACATCGAAACACACTACTGAGTCGTCAGTTATTTTCACCCATTACAAGCAATGTACAAGCTTTTCAAAGGGCTGACATTTCATAGTTTTAAACCAAAAGCAACAAGTTTGTAACTTTTGCAGCGAAATTTACAAGTTGTCTTGGGTTTTCTATCATCAAAGTTCTGTCACTCATTCCTAATGGACGATTGCTCCCCAAGGAGTTTAGAAGGCCATGAATCTGCCGGGGTGGGATATCGAGCATGTGGTTTGCTGACAATGGAGCTCGGTTTGGCGGCATGTTGTGTTGGTGAATTGAGCATAGGATAAGTCTGGATTTCGGGATGAATGGGAACGACGAGGAGAGTTGGTGGTTGTTGCAGAGCAGGTTCGACGGTGGGCGAACCAGGATGATCTCCATGAATGAGTGAGGGCAATTGGGTTTGCTGAAAGTCTGAAGGAGGCTCATTCAGGTCGGGTTTAGATTGAGCCACCTTTGTCCCTATCTCACTTCGCAGCTCTTGTATTTGAGTTTCTAGGGTGGAATTCTCCTCCTTCAGCTCATTCTTCTCGATGTTCACCTGTCCACATTTCGGACAGATTCTCAAAACATGGATATAAGGATATCCAGCATTCACTCCCAACAGAGATTCAGCAAAATTATCAAAGTCAAGATCAGGAGTCTTACATAGTGAGATTCGGATAACAAAGATGCATTTTCCTTTTTGAGGGATTCGATTTGACTGAACAAGTCCTTTAATAGTCGAGTTGCTTCACAGAGAATTGAGGCCTTTCCATTGTTTGTTTGATTCGGATCTGCAAAACAAAGAAATTCCCCAAAGTTTTATATATACCATCATCTCCAAACACAACAAGAACTGATTTTATAAACCGAAACCTATGGCATTCATTGACAATAATCATTTGGAAAATACTATAGTAAGTCTTAAAATCCAATAAGATGGACTTAGGACATTACCGAGAGCATTAGCCAGGTCAATGAAGAGCTCGTTCAAATGCTCACGCTTGAGCTTCTCCCTCTCAGCCTTGTGAACTCTTTTGGGAACCTTCCCTTTGGTCTTCGGAGCAAGAGACCTGCATTAAAAAAACAGTTCTCAGACAAGCCAAACTCACCCCATTTTTCATAACCAGATGCTTCTAAATATGCTTTAAATGGACATGTTAGCCAAAAAACCCATTCCAAGCAACCATGTCACCGATACTCAGATTTGGGTGCTTTCACACAGATATGTTCAATATACTTGTATCCATTGTGGATGAGATGTCTGGTACCGGACATGGATACTTCAAGAAAAACGAGGAACAATTACTAAAGTTTAGCTATCTAAAACTTGAAACTAAATATTCATTGATAACCTCAGCCAACAACAAGATAATCATGTCAGGAACTGATGGATTACTTAGCCCCATAATCTTTAAAACCAAATCTACACTGAGTCAAGGCTCGTTCACAATCTATGTTACTCGAGCTCAAAGATTCGGGTGGGAGTATCAGATTAAAATCCATATCCAACATGCATGTAATCAGCTTTCTTAAGTTTTCATATGTATCTAAAGACCCATTGGAGGTCATATTCCAATACTAGTGTGCCGAATACAAGTGTTAAACATAGCAACATAAACCATGAAACGAATTCAGACACAGACCAGAAGAATTACAGAACAAATAGGTAACCAAATAAGGTTGGTTCCCAAGATGTTCAAAAACACTAACCTGCTAACAGATGTCTTATCTGCTGCATCTGTGGGCTCAGCCAATGGAGCTGCTGGAGTCTCAGAAACCATGGTTTATCAATAAGTTCAAAAACCACACAAAAAAATTACCTACAAAACAACAAGAAAATATACAATTCAAAATCTCCTCCATTGATGATTCATGAAACCAAATCAGTAAATCACACGCCAAACTTAGAAAATTGAAACAAAATTCTTGGGTATTACTTTGCCCCTGATTCTCAATCAAAGTGATAACCCTTTAATACGAATCAAACACAAAAAGGGGTTTCCCAGAATATCAGAACAACAAAAAAAACCAAACAGAAATTTCATCTAAGATACTGAAATTTTTGGATAAAACAAGCATATAAGATTCATACAAAAAAGGGTAACTTCAAAAACCATAAAATCACTCATCTCAATGAATCAAAACAAATAACCCAAATCAAAACCAAAGACCCATGAAAACCCATTTCAAGCTCACGAAATATAAGCGAGAATAAATGGATGGAGGAATAACCTTTGAAGAAAACTGAAAGAAAGAGAGATTTAGCAGTACGGCAGCAGAAGAGGAGAAAGAAAAACGAAAGCTTTTTTCTGTGGAAGCGTGAGTTTTAGATGAGAGAAAGAGCGTGGCGGGAGAAAAGGGTACACAGGGAGGCGCGTGGATAGCAACTGGTTAATGGTGAATGGAGACGAGACACGTGGAGTCAACGCGTTCCCGTCTCTTTTTAGTACATAAATATTGACTAAATACATGTTTTAGTATAAGAAAGGGTACAGCTCAGCCTTTTATGTTATGTATATAAATATTATAAAAAAAATAATGGCTAAATACATATTTTAGTATATTAATTTTATTTCAAGATTTATTTTGATATTTAAATTATTATTTTTATCTAATTGGGTATTTATATTTTTTTATTTTAATTTAATACTTAATTTTTTAGTCCAATTAACATTAAATAATTCGAATAAATTTGAAGAATATTATTTTTTTTAGTATATTAACTTTTTTTATGGTCTAGATAGTGTTGTTGATAAAAAGTTAAAGAATATGGTTGAGGGAGGAAATGGTAGTGCGGTGATCTCTTCTGTTAATTTGATAAAAAATTTGAATAAATTTGAGATCCTTGTGAAAGATGGAGGAGATAAAAATCAGATATCGCCACAAAAGAGTAGACTCGCAGCTGAAGGTGTCTATGATTTATTGCAGCAATTGAAGCCGGTGTTAAATCCAAAGCAGAAAAAGAAAAGTAAGGGTGGTGTAAAGGGAAGTTTTAAGTGAGGTTTGCTCTTATGTCGTTCTTAATTTGGAATGTCCGGGGTTTCAATGACCCGGTGAAACAGAAAAATGTTATGAGAGTGATAAATCGGTTGCAAATTGAAGTTCTTTATCTTGTGGAAACTAGAGTTAGAGAGAATAATTTTGTTGGAATTGTTAATGATAATTTTCGAGGGTGGAAGGTGTTAAATAATTACGGGGATGGTTTGAATGGTCGAATATGGATTTTAAGTAGGCGAGATTGGATTTTAGTTGAAATGTTTAGATCAGCGCGGTGTATCTCTTGCTCGATTTCAAAAGGTGATGAGATGTTTTATTTCACTTTTGTTTATGGAAGTAATTGTAGAGAAAATAGGAAAACTTTGTGGGCTGAGTTGATTAGCCTAAAGTCTAGAGTGGGTGCTTCTCCTTGGGGTTTGGCCGGAGATTTTAATATTATTTTTTCACAACAAGAAAGTTCGGATTTTGATGGTAGACAAGGTGTTACGGGGGCGATGCAGGAGTTCAAAGATTGTTTATCTAAGTTAGATGTTTTGGATCACCCTTTTACTGGTTTTAGACTCACCTGGTGGAATTTTCGTGATGAAGGAACTTTGGCTAGGAAACTTGATAGATTGTTGGTAAACCAGTATTGGTTCGAAAAATTTTCAGAATCTACTGTGGAGTTTTTACCTCCTGGTTGTTCGGATCATAGCCCATGTTTTTTGAAGTTGCATGCTCCTTTCTTCAAACCACCAAAGCCTTTCAAGTTTTTTAATTTTTGGATTAATCACTCTAGTTTCCTAGATACAGTGAAGAATTCTTGGTTAGAGCCTATTCAAGGAAATCCTTTACGGAGTTTGTTCATAAAATTGAAAAGGCTGAAACAACCTCTTTTAGAATTAAATAAAAGAGAGTACGGAGATATTACTACTAGAGTTGTGATCAAGCAAACTGAGGTTGACAATCTACGGAAGATCGTAATGGAAAGTCCTACTGCAGCAAATGTTTTGCGAGAACGTGAAGCTATTTCTGAGTTGCGTGAAATTCAACGAGTTGAGGAAATTTTTTTGAAGCAAAAAGCTAGAATTCAATTTGTCAAAGAAGGGGATCAAAACTCCTTCTTCTTCTTTCGGCAATTACTTCATAGGCAAAAAAGAAATATGATTACTGTTCTGTATGATGCTCAAGGGGTTCGATTAGAGAATTATGTGGATATTTCTGCGAAATTGATCAGGTTTTTCTCTTTTACCTTAGGTACTAAAGATTCTGCTATTGAAGCTGTACCGAATGATTTGTTAAAAGAACTAATTGGAGTGGTCTTAACCGATGAAATGAAAGATAACTTAATCAGGCCAGTAAATGCGCAAGAGATCAAGGATGTTTTGTTCTCAATGAATGGTAACAAGGCTCCTGGTCCAGATGGTTACTCAGCAAAATTCTTTCAAGCCTCTTGGAGTATTGTTGGCAGTGATGCAATAAAAGGTATTCAATATTTCTTTGAAATGAGCACCTTACCCTCTGGTTTTAATGCTACTGCTTTAACTCTTGTTCCGAAGGTTACTGTCCCTATGGTAGCAACAGATTTTAGGCCAATATCTTGTTGTAGTACAATTTATAAATGTATCACCAAGATACTAGCAAATAGAATGAAGGAATGGCTGCCTTGTTTAATTATAAGAAATCAATCTGCTTTTCTTTCTGGAAGGGATATTGTAGAAAACGTTCTTTTGGCTCAGGAGGTCGTAAATGGCTATGGTAGGGCTAATCTTTCTCCTAGGTGCGCTTTGAAGATTGATTTGAGAAAAGCATTCGATTCTATAAATTGGGACTTCATTCTTCAACTTCTTCTAGTAATGGGATTTCCAAGAAAGTTCTGTAGCTGGATAGAAGCTTGCGTCATGAACTCAAAGTTTTCAATAAATTTGAATGGTGGATTGGTGGGATATTTCGATGGGGCAAAGGGTGTTCGTCGAGGGGACCCTCTCTCTCTCTCCCTATTTGTTCATTTTAGTAATGAACGTTTTGTCTGCTCTATTGAAGAAGGCTGGACAGACTGAAATTTTTTAGTATCATCTAAAATGTAAGAGAGTTCAACTTACACATTTATGTTTTGCAGATGATTTGCTTGTGTTTATAAAGGGTACCATGCACTCTATAATGGGGATAAAAGGAGTATTGAATATGTTTTATAAGCTCTCTGATTTGTAGATAAATGAATTAAAATGTGAATTGTTTGATATTGGTATCAGCGTGGATATTTTACAATTGATTTTAACTCAATCTAGTTTTAGAGAAGGCAAATTACCTATTCGATACTTGGGTGTTCCTCTTGTCACTAGGAACTTATCAGTTGCTGATTGTGATGGTTTAGTTGGAAAAATTATTGGTAGAATAAAAAGTTGGCCATCCAAATGCCTTTCTTTTGCTGGTAGGCTGCAATTGATCCAATTTGTTCTCTTTAGTATCCAAAATTTTTGGTGTCGAATGTTCGTGTTGCCTATTAAAGTTTTGAAAAAGGTCTCACAGGTGTGTAACTCATTCCTTTGGAAAGGAAATGAAACTGATGCTAGGGGTGCCCGCGTAAGTTGGGATTGTATTTGTCACCCAAAAAGTGAAGGGGGTTTGGGGGTACGAGATATGATTGCATGGAATTGGGCATGTATGATTAGATGCTTATGGCTTCTGTTAATTTAATATGGTTCTTTTTTGGTAGCATGGGTACAAAAATACTTGTTAAAGAATAATCTTATTTCAACTGTCCAAGTTAAGCCACATCATAGTTGGACTTGGAAAAAATTATTAAAGCTGAGGGATTGGTTATGGATCTTAGACGGACTACAGGAGAATTTTACAGCTAGGAAGGTTTGGGAACACATTAGGCATAAGAAGGAAAAAGTTTCCTGGGATGGCGTGGTATGGGGAAAGTTAACAATTCCAAGGCATTCACTTATAACTTGGCAAGTTGTATTGGATCGATTGCCTACTAAGGAGAGAATGATGAAGTGGTGATGCCAATTAGATTCGACTTGTATCTTTTGTGAGGCCGATGTGGAAACCCGAGATCATTTATTTGGGGATTGTGATTTTTTATGGGAGATTTGGAAGATGATATTGCGTGATTGTGAATGTCAGCAAAACAGATGTTCTTGGTCCGATTTGTTTGCATGGATAAGTAGAGAAGGTAAGGGGAAGACTTTGCGCTCTACTATTCTTAGAGTGGCTTGGGGTGGATTAAATTATTATATCTGGCAGGAAAGAAATGGGAGAATTCATGGAAGAAAATCTCGTAGGGCTACTGCTATCTTTGCAATTATTCAAAATGACGTTCGTTTGCGTTTATTAGATTGTAAAAATCTTAGTCTGAATACTAGATTAGCTTGTAAATGGAGTTTAAGTTAGATATCATTTGTATAGGGGGTTCTTGTACATGAAGTTTATATGAGGTCATTGGATGAATAAAAAATTCATTTATAAAAAAAACATTAAATAATTAAATTTACAAGTAATCTAATTAAACAAAGATCAATTGCATATTTATTTGATAAAAATTTATATATTTTAATTACTAATTATTTTTTTATAATAAATAATTTAAATTTTAATGTAGATAGATCATCTTATAACAGTTTGATAATTTTTTATGATTAATTTTTATTTTAAATTTTTAATAACTAAAATATTTTTTATTTATTTTAGTGACTATTATGAATTCCTACAAAATCGAAAATCCCTATTTTGGGGAAATAACAACAAAATATGGAGAGGCGCGTGGTGGGCATAAGATATCATACCCTCGCATTCGCAGACGTGGTGGATTGGTTGAATCGAAACCGAAGAGTAGACTACGTCACCACAAACATTGGATAGTTTCACAAAGTGGCGTGTGTTCTCCACGAGCGTGTATAATGTATAGGAAAGTTTCTTCTAGTTTCTTTAAGCTTTACCTTACAAAATAAAATTTGCACTTAAATATTACATCCAATTTTTTTCCTCTCAAATTACAATACAAATTAATTTAAATCTAAATATATTATATTTTTTACAATATATTAATATTTTTAAATAAAAAATTAAAATTAGATTTTGATGATTCTGATTATAATATATTCAAAAAAATAAAAGTATTACAGCAAATATTGCCTTTACGGATATTATATAAACAATAATATTTTTTTGACAAATGCTAATTTTTTCTCTAAACCATTATCAGGGACAAGATCAAAATACTAATTCAAATAGATAAAGTATAATTTACTTTTTAAAAAATAATTATTTTATTATTTTTTATTAATTGGTGCTCCCACGTACAATATAGGTTCGTCCCGGATCATTGTATTCACATTATCATCAACAATACTAATTAAATAAAAGCTAATGTAATTAAATTAAATTATAAAATCTGAAAATGATTTAAATACGAATTTTAAATAATATAATCACAATATAAATAATCTCAAATGACTCCACCATGTAGAGCGTTGGAGTTAGCCTAATGGACATTACCTTTATTATTTGCACGATCGGTTTTGTTGTATATTATTCATACGATAGAGTTAAGATTGTGTGCATGATCGGTTCACTTTCGTCACGCAAATTGGGATGGTAACAAAATTCAAAAAATGGAGTATTAAAAAAAATTAAAATCAAAATTTTAAACTCGAAATTTATTTATATAATTATGACTATCGTGATAAAAAATTAGGGACTAATATGAAAAAGAAGCCAAGTTTAAGGGCTAAATGAAGATTTATCCTAAAAGGGGGAAGTGAGGGACCAAAGATAACCCCTAACCATGAATTAAGTGAGTGATTAAGATATGTCATGTGTCCTAATCCTATGCTTTGCTGAGTGTGATTAAGGAAACTTTATGGACCAAAATGAAAAGAATTTGTTGATTTTTATCACCCACTAAGCAAACACTAAATGACTAATGGGCATGCCCAAAGCCTAAAACCCCTACCCACTTGCTTGAGGGATGTTAGGACATGTCGGTTTAGATGGTCTAATCATGACACCTTAATAGATTTTGATAAGGACACTACGTGATCAGGGACGGAATTAAAAAATTATCTAAGGAGTATTAATTATTTATAAATTAATATTATTTTTTTTTTAAATTATATATATAAATCATATGAAAAAAAGTGAACCAAAAAATTTTAAAGTGTTATTTGAACACCCTTTACAAAGGGTGGCTCCGCCCATGTATGTGATTTTTTATATTATTAAAATTTAATAAAAATATGATATAATATTAAAAATAACAAGTAAAATCACATAGAAACGAAATTAAAAACTTTATGTGAGAAATCAAAATAAAATTATAGAATTTTGGAACATCGAGATAAGATTTATGTCATGTGACAAAAATTTAGAGTACCGAGTTATCGAAAAGGAAAAAAATAGAAAGTTGTCAAGTTCAAATATTATCAAGTTTAAAAATTATCAAATTTAGGGACCAAGTTTTAAAAAATATCAATTTTAGGGACTAGAATTTGTTTGTCCTTGTCATAATAGTAGCATATGAGTGGTGATAGGTCCACGTGCAGCCATTGTGTACTAGTCAGACCCCTTCCTATTCTAAGCTGGTATAGATTTGACAGCATTTCCCTACAGAGAAACATTGTACCATTCAGACATTAATGACAAAACATGTGCCTGAACCCTGTAGGCTACAGCTGTAGTAATCGGAGTTGGATGCAACAATTAACATATACATGGGTATTGACAGATTCAAAAATTTATTTAAAAATGTATATATATAAAATTTTAAAATCTCAAAATAAACACAAAATTTTAAATATTATAAAAATTTAAAGATTAATTTATAAAAAATAAAAATAAATTTATAAATTTTAAAAATTTTAAAGTAAACACGGATTCACCTTATTTAAAGTATGAATCCGACACCGCTCATATCCTATTTTATTACCATTCACCATGCAGATTTACACTTTTTGTAAAGTATATTTTCAAGATAATAAATATTTTAACAATTTCACGATAATATTTCACATGTATATAAAGCTTGCAACCATAAAAAAAATTAAAAATTGTGATTTTTGTTTTATAAATCAAATATTATAGACGTTTTATTTTGTGAATGATTCTTTTAATTTACGATATTATAATATTATTTTAAAAAATTTAACGTTTCGTATTATGATTATAACTTTTTTAATATATCTTGATGTGTCATTATTAAAAACCCGCTCCGATCCCGACTCGATTTGATAATTCTTAAACCCGATCCCGACCCGGATTAAAATGTTAATTTATCCGTCCCGCCCGTCCGCCCCGATGTATTATTTCTTAAACCCGATCCCGACCCGACCCGAAAAAATTTTAAAAAATAATATTCATCAATAATAAAAGTTATATTTGATCAATTTTTTATCACAATTATAAATTATAGTTTTTAAGTAACTTTAAATCTATGTAAAAAAATAAAATAAATATAATTTAAATTACTCACATGTTAAATTACATATTTAAAAGAAAAAAAAAACTTGAATACTCGACTAACATAATCGAATATATTGAAATTTGAACAATATCTATCAATTTTTTATTATAAGAATAAACTTCAAAAGTATAAAAATTACTTAAAACCCATAAAAATGTTTATATATAATGATATTTTTTTATATAAATATAATAAAATATATAAAAATATACCAGGGCGGGACAGAGAATTTCAAACAAATACCCGACCCGATCCAACTTAATGATATTTAATCCCCGCCCGATCCCCGAAATTTAGAAGGAAAAAAAATGATCGAATCGAATCGGGACACACCGAGTCAGGCCGGGGGACGGGAATTTTTGCCATCTCTATAATGTATGTTAAATATTTTTTGAGTTAATTGGATAACATGTTCTCAAATTACGTCATTTGATATAAATTGATCTTAAAATTTTTAAATATTTTAATTTTATTTTAAAACTATGATACTTATTCTAAATTATCTCTAAACTTTTGAACGTTCGAAGCTCATTCCCAAAGCATCGGTAAATGTTAATCAATGCTAATAAAATCATTATAAAATAGTTAATAATCATATAAATATTTGAGAATAAAATTAAAACATTAAAAATATAAACCCAATTTAAAACAATATCATAATTTAAAGATAAAATTAAAATATTTAAAAATTTAATAAACAATTAAAATTAATCTTCTGACAAAGTAGTGGATTAATTATGGCAGTAGCTTTCATTAATTTTGGATTAGAGTTTGTTGAGCTTTTGCATTAAGACATAACGACAAAACAAATAAAAACAAACTACGAGCAGAAATTGTTTTGCTTTAATCAGACATTTTAAAAAATATCTTATTTGGATTTATCATAATTCATAAATTTATGTCTCAATAAAATTGATTTCATATTTTTAATAAATTTCAATAAATCTGTCAAATTATATATTTACTAAATAAAATTTACATTTTGTTCAATAATTATATGTATAAAATATTTCATAAAATGTTTAATAAATAAATAATTGATGAAAAAAATATTATTATATATTTGAGGTGGGGTTATTTTTCCTTTCGATTCTAAATGGTTTTATTTATAGTTATGTTTTGGTACACTACAATTCTTTTTATTTAAATTATATAATTTAAAAATTAAATCATAAACTATAAATCTTTAACTTAATGCTTAAATTATAATTCTTAAAATAAACTTATAAATCCTAATTTTGATAAATTTATATAAATATATAACTCAAATTTAAAAAAATATTTAAAAATTCCTCTACGAATAAAAGATATTAGTCGATTAACATTTGACTGAATTGTTATTTTAGTTCTTATTCTTTTTTAAATAATATAACTCTTAACGTTTTATTTTGTGTTAAAATAATTCCTCTACAAATAAAAATTATTAGTCAATTAACAGTAAATGATTTAAAATCATAAAAAAAAACTACAAGATAATGTTCATCACAATAGCAATGTTATAGAGATAATATACCAACTTTATAGAATTACACATTAATCAGAAAATAATTTTATAAGATTATATAAAATATAAAATACTTTTTTTTACAATGTATCATTCTATTAAGTCATTTCAAGTTATTTTCCGTTAATTGACTAACAATTTGTCTACAAAGGAGCTATTTAACACAAAATGAAACGTTGAAGGCTAAATTGCTTAAAAAATTAATCAAAGTGATAATTCAATCAAACATTATAAACATTTTCTTAATATTATGCCTATAAGATATTATTACTCTTAAATGATTTAGATTCGATTAACATAATTTATAAATATATAATAATTTATTTAAATTTAAAATTAAACTAAAATAATATTTTGTAATTAAATTAAAACCCAATTATTGATCAAATTCAATCATTGAAGCAAAAGAGGAAGACCTAAAAGAAAGAAAAATAAAATAAAATAAAGAATTGAAGGGTTCCTTTGTCCACAAGTAGGGTCACTCAATCACACCCACCACTTATCTCTATGGTGCCAACAAATATATTTGTATAAATTAAAAACTTTTGCTAATAATTTAATTCTATTTAATTAAAAAAATAGCATTAATTTCGTTTCAATTTAACTTTGAATATTATAAGTTTATAAAAAGAGAAAAAATAGAAAAAAAAAAAGTAAAGTAGGAATGATCCATCTGTTGGTTGTCAGTATTGAACAGCAAAGCTGGGTTCCACTGGCTGACCCCACCACCTGAAAAATCATACTTTCTCAGTTAACCTTTCTCATTGCTCTGAAAAATCTTAATAACTGAGGCAGTAAAATTCCGGAGAGAATGTCGCACTTAAAAATAGATAGAGTGTATTAATTTATATCAAAAAAATAAATTTTAAAATATTTATACGATAATTTTATATATCTTATCAGACATGTTTTTTAAAAAGAGGGTAATGGTCCCGTAATAAAAATATTAACGAATGACGAGATAAATTAATATAATTGTAAACACAATACACATGGGAAATCCTTAGCCAAACCAGCCAAGAACGTATGTTAACATTGCTTCTCTCTTGATTTTTTTCTCAAACCCTAAAAATAAATTATATTAATCACACAAAAAACAAAATTATTTTTATTTTTTAAAATCAGTATACTAAAAAAACTCAGATTCTTGTTTTTTTTTTAAAAAAAAAAAGCAAAATCAAACCTCACGTGTGTTACACATCAAACTACATAACTGATTGAATGAAGCAAAGATGATGACTTTAGTTGTATATCATGTTGTTATTCATTGCCGCCGTCGTCTTCACCGTTGTGGTGTGAATGTGAGCCGCTCAATTGAGATTCGGATACGCCGGTGCCACCGGAGAAGTGTCTATAAGGGTTCAATCCGGCTAACATATTTAAATGTCCTTCACTTATGCCACTACTTCCACCACTGCCGCCGCCACTACTGCTGGAACCCAATTGTTGGCCCGGTAACAAGGCCATCGGAGCTGGGAAATTCATGAAATGCAGCCCGCTAGACATGGTTCCCCTATGCAAGCCACTGTTATTAACCGAAGGAAATGTCCATATGGGATCACCGCCACTCATTACTTGATTGGTAGAATTAGTTAACATCCAAAAGTTAGCAGGAACCTGGCCGTGGCTCGCCGGACTAGCGCTGGTGCTCGACTGCAACAAGTAACTCCCCATTTGATGCGGCGATGATAATTCGTGTTCCGGTCGTCTTTTCCTTCCTATACTACCTTCTTCGGCTTCTGATATTTCCATTGAAGACTCTTGTTTAGCCTGAAACATTAGATTCAAATTACTACCAGATTGGAAGTTAAGGAACGTTGTTGCCGGCGTCGTTTCGAGTCCGATTCCGGGGAACAAACTCCGACGTGGTTGCATCGAGAAGTTGGAGTTGAAACCGGAAGAGCGAAGCTGAGAAGGGATCGACATACTCGAACCGGAGCTACGGAGCGAGATATTGAGGGAAGTGAAATTTGCAGGGATGGTACCGGTACCCGTGGCGGCGATCACGGCTGGTTCTGCTTGTTGGAGCAGCCACTCGATAGTTTCGCCATCTGATTTGTGGCCGAGCTCGCGGGTGAGTTGGAAAACCCTAGCTGCACAAAGAGCCGGCATGCGGATCCTACGCCCACGTCCATCTACCTTGGTGTGACGGTCTTTGGTTGAAGTACGCTTTGGTGGTGGAATTTTGGAAGGCTCCGCCGAGATCTGGTGGCTCGAAGCAGAACGAGTGGAAGTGGTGGGTTGCTTGTCTGATGAGGGGGAGGGAATTGGGAGGCAAGGGAAAGGAAAGGTGGTGGAAGAGGAGGAACAAGGCTGATTATCTTCTTCTTTTGTCTCTAGTAATTGGAATGGGAAAGTGGGACGGTGGTGCTGGTGGAGTTGATGGTGGTGGTGGTGGTGATCATCGCTGCCTCCTCCTTCCATGATAGCATGAGGTTGTTTTTCTCCACAGTGATAGAATGATGAGTGATGCGTGTGAGTGAGTCTAAAATGAGTCTTTTTAGGGTTTTACTTTTTTTACATTAGATTTATTTAAATATTTAATATTTAAATTTTAATTCAGTTGATATTATTTTATTTCTATATAAATAATTTAGATATAATATAAAAAAATTCAAATTTATTTTTATGAAAATAGAGTATAAAAGAAGAGGGCAAGCTTTAAGGAACAAATATCATGAGTGGGAGTTCTATGGGTTAGCTTTAAAAACAATTTTTTATTTTATTTTTATAGTTTAGAGAAACAAAATTTATTTATATAATCATATCTAATAATAATTTTTTATATATCATTAAATAAATAAATTCAATTAAATAAAATTATAAATAATTCAATAATCCGAAATCATATATTATTTTTTTAAAGGTGGTGTTTTTACCATTGAATCCACAACTACAGTGTGGGTCCCATATTTTCCCCGTCAAAAAATAGTATAAAACTACAAAATATTATTATTGATAGTAAGGAAAGATTATGAGGTGTGGACCCATGTAATCATTTCATTTTGCCTTTCTCTTGCAAACTTTGCGTTGGGATTCATAAACTTTGATTGCCCTAGGACATAAAAAAAATTATTTAAATCATTTATGATAATAAAAAATTTAAAAATTATAAAATAATACCACGTGTTGACGGTAATTTTCATTTTTTACCGGTAGGGTTGATGTAAAAGTGATTAGGTAAATAAAAACACAGTTAAAGATAAATTTAAAAGGTGTTTCGGTACAGACAGTTATATCTTGAAATTTTTAAATTTTTTATATATTTTTTTAAAATTTTTATTAATAATTTAATTTTTGTGTAATTTTATGTCTTTTATAAAAATTTATAGTTTCATTCACTTGAACTTACCCCTTTTGTGTACTTTGTTGGGAACTTAGACCATGGATTTGAAATCATCATTATGGCTGCTGGTAGATTAATAATGGGTAAATCGTATATTCTTTAATTATATTTTTATTGATGTTTTTATTTTAAATTAATAGATTTAGAGTTATTTAAAGTTAAAGATTATGGTTATTATTTAAAAAATTATGGGTTATGTGTATTTTTAGACTATGATTTACGATTTAAAAAATAAAAATTAAGGTTAAAATTTATATTTAATTTTTTTAATTTTTTTAATAGAAAAATGAAAAAAGATATAATTAAGGGATAATTTTCTTTTATTTAATTAATAATCGCTACAATTAAATATTAATAACGAAGCAAGGAATATAAAACCATCTTTGCCCGTTCTATTATCACTCTTATAAGACATATGATAATATTTTTTATTTATAAAATATTGTATTTTTAAAAGGGAATAATATTTTTTTATAATAATTTTATAATATCATAAAGAGAAAAAGGTTAATTAATGAAATTTGTTACATAAACGTGTCTAGGCAGGAGAAGTTAAATGAGTAATTAAGTAACTAACGCGTTAGTCAGGATTAATTAAGCTAACAGTTTACATTAAGACAGATTTATGAGAATTGATTTGGCTTCACATGACATATTTAATAACATTTGGTAAAATAAATAAATAATTTATTGCATTTAATATACTTAATTATTTCATAGAAAGTTAGGATCTGTCCATATAATACTGGTGTAAGTGTTTTAAAAGTTTTACGTGTTTTTAAATTGTTGGATGACTGGAATAAATAAACGAGATTAACATTAATTAGGTTATGTGGCGGATCGTTGGATGAGATTAACATACGTTAATCTTATCATCTGACGGAACCACACCGAAAAAAATAAATTAAAAAAAATAATAATCTCAACTATCCGTTATGTGGTTAGACTTATTCATAGATAAAATTAATAATTTTTTCTAGAATTGAATCTCGGTTCAAAACAATTTGATCCAAAGATACTTCTATGCAGTCGATATTTATCGTAGTTGATTGTCAATCACTGCACCGGAATCGGAAACCGGTAACGTCTGTCGGAGAGTGGTGGTGGGTTGTAAGTTGGTGTTAGAGCACATGCTTCGCCACTTCTGTATGTTTTGTTGTTTGTGAAGAAGACAGGTTACCCTCCAACACACACAGCTTGAGAGTTTAGAGAAACCAGTGTTTTTGGTATTGTGGTGCTGGAAAATTGGAGCAACCTATTTATTGTTAGTGTTGCACAACCAGCAGACAATAATCTTTATTAGAATTGGGGGACTCACCATTTTTTTATATCAACGGTTTTCTGATTCGATTAACTTATATCCGATAATTATATATGTTTTTTATTTATAAAAAAAATGGTTCGTTAGTTATTTTATAATTAAATTATTTAAAAATAACGGGTTAGATAATAATTAAGTTTCGTTTTTCGTATTCATTTAACTCGACTTTATATGTCTCAATTATTTGCTCAAAAAACTACAAACATATTTGTATGAGTAATTATAAATTATAAATTATAACTCTAAACGCTAAATATTAAACTTATAAACTCTAAATCTTAAATTGAGAGAGAGTTTAACATTACTTTTAAAAAATACGATAAAAATGATTTTAAAAAAGTGATTTAAGTGAGATGATAGAATAATTTCGATAATCGATCTTTTCAAAAAAAAAATATATTCTTAAAATCACTTAAATATTTAACTAAATACTAATATAATAAATTATTGATATTAAATTTAAATTCGAACTCTAAACATGAAACTTTTTTTTCCGCTCAATTATATTTATTTTAAAATAAAAATATCACTAGTTAATCCTGAAAATATTTTTTTTCTTGATTTAATTTAATATTTATGATTGAAGAATACAAGTATTTTTTTTTCAATTTGGTCCTTTAAATTTAAGACTATTACATATGCTAAAGTTGAAAATGAAAGTACGAGACTACCCCCAAAGCCATGACCCAAGGAGCAGGGTAGCCATCAATATTTTATCTTGGTTTCCCCAAGATTGCCGACAAGGGAATCTTTATATTCAAGACATTAAAAAAATAAAATTTAATTATTTCCCATGAAAAATAAATGATATTTTAATAAAAATTAATATAAAATTTTCCAGGAAAATATTTGATATCTTTCTCATGAAGAACTATGTTAAAGAAAAGAAAGTCAAGTGAATACCGACTAGTGAACGCGTATGTTGTGTCATATTTTATATTTGAGTTTATAATATGATTTTTTTAGTTTATATTTTTACGTAAATGATATTTTAATAATATTTTAAGTAAACTCTATTTTTATGATCTTTAATTATTTTAAAAATATTTTATGTCGGTTTTATAATGTGTCGTTTATGTGAACGGAATATGATCATTCAGATTTAGGTGTAACGCATAAACATGTCTTAGATAAAATAAATATATTATGTATCATATTTGGATTGATTAGTAAAATTTTTAGTGATAATTAATTATCATATACTTAAAATTAAAATTATAACAGTGTAAACTTTAAACACTTATTTTGAAAAAAAAAATATCACTTATTTTTACTTATTTTACAAAATTAGATGGTCATAAGGATAATTTACTTATTTTTTTTTTAAAAAAATATCACTTAATTTGAGTATGGTTGACTTGCGTATGAAAATTCTTCATAAATCCCATAAAAATATTAGAGATTTTATTTATGATAGATTATTCAAAAATATCCTTTTAATTTTTAGTAGAATAAAATTAAGCGATTTTTAAATAAACATTTAGTTATTTTTATATTCAAGAGTCACTGAAACATGTAAAATTTATAAATTTATTTAATAAATTATTATGATGATAATAAATTCAAATCCCAATGGTAATAAATTGAAAAATAAAAACCAAATTATTGATTGTAAAAGCAACGATTGTGATTAACTGTTGGTAGCTTTGGCTCCACTTTCTCTCTCTATTTTCTCTCACAAAAATAAAAATAAAAAATATATGAAATACGTTTTAATATAAAAAAATAAAAATAAAAATAATATTCGATATAACGTCTTTTTTGATTTGCCCTTTCAGCTTACAAATAACACACTAGTCGTCATTTCTTTCTTAAAATTATTCCCAAGAATTCAAGAAAAAGAGTTTGTATTTTTAAAATGTTAAATTTAAGATAGCGAAGTTTCTCTGTACTCGTTTAAAATTGAAAACCTACGTTTGGAGTTTGATTCTTGTTTTTTTGTTTTCCCCTAAATTATTAGGCTTCATGATGGCCGCATGTTAAATTAATTTGTGTTTTCTTGTTCCGATTTCTTAAAGGTGTGAGCGATTACGAATTCTACAAAACTGTGATATCATAGTTATTTTTTCTCAAAATTATTTTTAACTTGAGAGAAAATGTTAAGTATGAAAATATATTTTGTATCTTATACTTATGGAAAGTCAACTTTATTAATTACCTAGAATATTAGGTTAATTCTTGTATCACCTAGCCATCCTATTAATAAAATTAAGAAAAATTTCATTCTATAAGAACCATTAAACAGGAACACTACTAGGCATCTTATTGAGATTTTAAGATTTTCTTAGCTTTGATACCATGTAGAAATGAAGAAATCAAAGTAATTCTTTATATTTTCTTATTTATTTTAATAGGACATATTACATAATTATATACAAACTATATCTCTATCTCAGAAAACTTAAAAACTAAGCCTAATAAAGAAACTAATTCTAAAGGATTGTAATAATAAAATATATTTATAGAATTTAGAGAATATATTTCTATAACACAGAATGATTTTATTGTGGGAAAGTCGATTTTGAATTTGCTCAGATTGATAAGTATATCCATAACAACATAACTACGTTAGAAGTTGGTCGCCTACATTCAAGGCAAAGTTTTCTTGGTTATCTTCTTAAACTCTCACGTGTAATCATCTAGGGTTTGCTATTTGACATTATTAGGGTTTATAGTATCTCAATATGGTATCATTTGCTGGATGATCTTCTATTGTTAGTCACAGTTGTTCATCTTGCTTTATTTTTTCTTTTGATCCATTATGAATCTCTTTGAGTCTCGATCCAGCGATGACGCTTATTTTTAAGTTTTTGCATCTTTTTCATTGCGAAAACGTTCACAAACAAGAAAGTGAACATCTAACTCCATGAGTTCAACTTATGGTTTGGAAACACTAAATTCTTTTTATGGTGCATAGTCATAGATTGGAGAATTATTTTTAAAGGTACCATTACTCCTTTTGTTATAGTTCGATTTGTTGATCCACGATAAGTGTAACCCTTTAATTTTTATTTAAGGTGGATGATAGATTAAAATTGTTACTTTTAAAATTTTAGTGTCAAGTAAACGTAAAAAGTGTTCCAAAACAAAACTTGTAAACAAAATGATAAGTACACAGTTAAAAAGTAAATATTCTAATTATTAATAGAGTAATTTGAATCGGTTTTAAGCATAAAATTTAAAAATATCTTAAATCTCAAATGATCCTAGAAATAACTAAAGTAAAAACACTAGTAAATAATTATACTAAAAATAATAAGAAAATATTGTCCGGTTGAGATCTCCTTTTACAACTCTTAAGACCAAATATCTGAAAAATAAACTAAAAGAATGAGTTATAAAGTTTAATGTGTCTCTAAAGTGTAGACAAACATCACAATGTCACTTAGTTCACAATCATAGATATAATATGTATTTCTACAATAAATAAACACAAGAGAGTAGTGAATGCAATATCAAAAAATGCAATTTCATACTTCGAACACTAAACATAGTGATGGCAAAGCCAACCGACCACAGTGGAGGTAGTTCCCCAGAACTTGTCACCCTTTATTTCACCAAACACGGTATGGTAAAACCACCTTCCTTCGTACAGTCACACCCCATGCACATGTTATGCAATCAATGACACAGTTCTCAAAAGTCTCGTAATAGATATTCGTATAGTATACGAAACACACAAGTCAAAAGAATCTAATCATTATAGTCTCATAGAGTAACATAAAAATCACAGTATCACATTATAAGTTACAATATCACATGATCGATGTAAATAATTAGTTGTAGAACACAGAAAATCTAGCATAGGAAGAGAACAAAACTCTCGTCACACAAGTACTAACATTAACACAAACGTTTTTCACGATCTGAGCTAGGTCCTGGTCTAACTAAATCAGAATCTACAGATAAAATTCTAATAAACAATCTCATTCTAAAATAGTACTATGCCACCTAAATAAGACTAAGGAGAATACATATAAGTATCACGGGTACCAGATGTAGGAACCAGTTGATAATAAGGTGAAAGCGGAGAATGAAAAAGTAAAACGTCTTCTTTAGAATCGATGTTTGAAAAAGGTCACAAAATTCTCATTAAATTCTTATTCAAGTCCACTTACTCAAGTTATAACTTAATACAATCAAAACAGGGTTTTCGAGTTCGAAATTAATAAAATAGATTATAAAAACGAACTCAGAACGTAAAAAAAAAAATCAATATAAAGTCTTTCGATAAAAGTCAATTCTAATTAAAGTTAATGATCAACGATCAAAGTCAACCGTCAAAATTAACGGATCAAATCAAAGTCAACAAATTAGGTCAAAGTTAACAGGTTAAGTTTTGGTCATGGATCCGGACCGATATACTCTAAGCCCACACTTCCCCCTCTCCCTAATACACTCGGTTGGGCTTAGCCCACCACTAACCTCACCCCCACAACCCAATTGCCCCATTGTTACACACAACCCACTACCCAGCCTAACCTCCATCCAAAACCCACCAAGCCCACTCTTACTCGAACCCTTCCCAGCCACCGGGCTCGACCCACGCATCCAGGACACCAACGACAACCAAACGTCGGCGGTGACGCACACAACGCCACCTAACCGGACCTCTCAACCATAACCAAACTCGTCCTCACTCTTACCCAACACAACCCTCACCTCTTCTTCTTCTCCCGACTAACCCCCACAATCTCACACATATTCCAGCAACTCACGCACAACCCCCCCACCCCACACAGAAATTTCAGTTACTCAAGACCATAACCCAGACTCAAACTAACCCTTACCCAAACGTGTAGCAACGTCCAAGTTCGGCGACAAGTAACAAAAGGCCGACAACCAGTCGCTTACCCTTACGGCGAAGAGAAGCAGACTACAACTCGCTTCCGATAGGAATCGGTGTTCGCACGGTGACGAAAACTAAAAGGGTCGACAAGAAATACTCGTTTTATCATAGAATTTTATTATGTCATTCCAGTTTTAACATGTGGACAATTTAAATTTTATTTTATTTTTATATCGGTTTTAATTCATTAGAAAATTATAATTTGTTATTATTACGACAGATTTATTAAATCTAATATTTATCGTCGATGAAATTTTATTTTTTATATGTTTTGGTTGGTTTAAGGCATACTATATATCAGAAAGGAATGATCCAATAAATTAGAGACAGGAGAAAATCGATTTTTTCAAGAACCCCCCCACCCCACCTAAACTGTGATCAGCTGCATCAAAAAAATTCAACCTCAAAATCGAAAATATATCTCCACCGTTGATATACTATTCATAAAATATATCATGGAAATGTGATTAAAATGAATTATTATATCCAATTTACATATATTTTTCAAAAATATATAATTTAAACCTGGATCTTCATTCTTTGTTCTGCTGTAGTTACAACCTTTTTCGAAGAAAGAAATCATGGTAGAATTAATGAAAGCTATACCGTATATATCAAGTTTGAGGTAGGGCATATGTGATAATCTCTATTATAAATGGGAGATTGGCGAACCTTAACAATTCTAAAAGAAATCAAAAACATTTCATAGACAGTAATACTACTTATAAAATAATAAAATAAAATAAAAAAGATGGTTTCCAAATATGTTCAGGACATCAGACAACATGGTCTCAAGATAAAGCAAAGACAAAACCAGTTTTTAAAGTTTAAACCAAAGCCAACTACTAGGGCATGTAACAGTCATAGAAGTTCTAACAAGTAGAAAGATCAAACATAATATGATAGCGATAGCACCACACAAACACACCCTTGTATACACAAGGAAAGCGCTGTTATATGAATATATGCAAGGCATTGCTCCATTAACATACTAGAACGTTAGATACGAAGCTCCATCGAATTCCCAGATTCGCCTTTTGCATGTTTTAGCTGCCACATATTTTGGTTCACACAATATAGCGACTTTGAGCTTGACAGTGGAAGGGAAATGGAATCAGTTGAATATACTTAAGTGTACATTTTATTGGAGTTGAACTAGAACAGTTTGAAAGGCATACCTTGATTAGATGTGTGAGAGACTTTGGGGAATAGTGGGCAGCAGTTGTACACCCGACAGCTCCGGCACCAGTGCAGGCTTTGTTTCTAACCCCATCGTCATCCTGCACCATCAATGGGGTAGAATTGATTGGTTGCTATTCAGAATCGTCGTAAACTTCTCCATCATCAGAAAACTCATCAAATGATCTCATGTCAAGTTGGTATCGGAGGATGCCTCCAATACCACCAAAACCTCGGCAGAACTGGGAACCCTCTTGTGATTTGTTTGTAACAAACTCAAGACTACAACCAAATCGCTTGTATTCATTAGCAAACCACTCTAAAAGTGACATCTTCTCCTGGACCTCCAAATCAGCCGAGCTGGCTGAATCCTGGAAATTGGTCATGTTTGCTTCCTGCTCCTTGTTCAAATGTTTTATGATAACTTCACCAGTAACACTGTTCTTCAAGACACACCTAGTCATGTCCAGGTTTTCCCACACAATAAGTATCTCAACCGCTCCCATTTCCAAGGCCTTCAGTGTGTCATCCACACCAAAAACATACTTCCCGGTATCTTGACTGATCTCCTCAAAGTATTTGCCTATCAAGCGCTTCTCCTGTATAAATTTCACATTGGACAGGATTTCCGAGGAGAGCTCAATTGCCTGATTGAAGCCATTCTCTCCTCCATAAGAGACATCAACCACATTTAGAATCTTAGCTTGAAGTCGCTGATCAAACATATCAGATTGACTCAGCTCGGTTTTGAAATCAGCTGACCCAGCCAGTATTAATCCAGAAACATTAGGCTGACTGGTGGCAGGATTGATAAAAAATTGTGTGGCAAGTTCAGCAGTCTTTCTCACATAATTGTGGCGCTTTTCCATTCGGAGCCTAGCAAAACGAAGAGCCGATTGTCCTCCTCTCCCATGCTTCTTTGGAAGATCAACACTGAACTTATGGAGAACCTCTCTAGAGTTACCACTTAACGTCCCAAACAAAGTTCCGTTACCATCCATCACTATAAAACCAAACTTATCATCTGATTCCAAAAGTTCATTAAGTGCTTCAGTGTGAAACTTGTTGTCACAAAGATAAAGAGATGCATTTATAGGCCTAAACGGCTCAAAATCAATAGTCACTTTCTTCTCCTTCCCATCTTCAGTCACAATCGTTCCTGTGTAGAGCACAAGTCCGTTGGGAGGAACCTTATTATAAAGTTTGAGCCTTTGCTGAGCAGAAGTGATTGCACCTAACACAGATTGACGGTTGACTCTGCTTTTGATGTTTGAAGCAGTTCCAAATTCATCTCCAAGCATCTTGGTAACCCTCGCTATCTGATCACGTGGAGGCATTATAAGAGATATCATGCTGGTGCCATTGCCTCTAGCTGCTTCAAGAGCTTTAATTAGCTTCTTGATCTTCCATATCTCAATATTTTTGTCAGTCTCATGACCGTCCGCCACCGCTAGGTAAAATTAGTAACTGCCGAAAAATTAATAAAATTATCAACAAAACCAGAAACAAACCATAACTCAAAAGTACTAAATCTAGCAATCGTGTCATATAAGACCTAGAAATTCTCACAAATAGCATGCATATCAATCAAACAAAACAGTCACAACATGAGCTACATTCTCCAAAGAAAAAATCAAGTTCAAATAAAATCATAACAATCAAAGCAAACATCAAACAATTTTACATATCCCTTCATTTGCATCACATCAAATCTGTTTATATTAGCAAATTCAAATTCAAATGATATAAAATCAAAAAATACTATTGGCCATCAAAAACTTCAAATAAACTAACGAATCTATAAAAACATGAATAACAATACGAAATGGGCAAAACTAACAAAAAACCCCTCTAAATTCAGGTTGAAATGTATTAATACTTTAATCGCATCCGACAAATAATACAACAAAACCCTATTTATAATTTTTAACAGAACTTCGCCCAAAAATACTACGAGTATTGGGGGGATTCAATTTATTATCCTATGTTAATCAAAATAATATAAATTTAACCCAGGTTTACCAAACACAGCAAAAAATAAACTAAAAGCTGAAATTCAAAGCAAATTACGCGCAAGAACATAAAAACTGACGGATGCAATTTAAATTTAATTCGCTAAGTTAAATCAAAGAATAAGGAAAAACCATGCATAGATCTAAAGCTAAAATCAAAAGAAAATACCTGTTTCTGAATGGATTAAAAATATTAGAATTTAGGGAGAAAAATAAAGAGAGGGAGGAACCTGAGAAAATCGAGTCCGAAGCGGTGAATAAAAAATGCTGCAAATTTGTTTGGTGCGCAGTTCGATACAATTTATATTGGCAAAGAAATGCCCTAAAATCCTGCTGCTGTGGTAAAATAGTAATTTACATTAAAAGAAATGCCCAAAATTAATTTACATTATTTTTATATAATTTTATGATAAAAGGAAATTATTATTTTTTAGGATATACTGGGCAAAAATATTTGGGGTGACTGATGCTTTATTTCATAAAATAAGATGGATTTTTAGAAATTAAAAGGATATTAATGTTATGTTTAATATTATTATCGGATTTTGTTCAGAAGTTGCGTTTGTAAAAAAATATAAAAAAATTATTTTTTAATTTAAAATTGATATTAAAATCGACGAAAAACATGATGCGAAGATGTTAAAAATAATTTTTCGTTAACCTTTTTAATAAAATTGATGAAAAATTTTAACGAACTAAATCTAAAAAAATTACAAACTCTCTATAATCTCACTCTTATAGTTTTGGTAAGATTAAAAATTATATTTAAAATGAATTTATAAAAACAAATTATGATACAAGATGAGTTTTATTTATCGATGATTTAAGTTTAAATAATATTATGGCATAAAGATAATTTTAACCCCTAACGTTTATAATTTTTGTCGTTTTGGCCCTTATTCTTTTTTTTTGATAAATTTAGCCTTTAACCTATATCTTTTTGACAAATAACTTATTTTAACTAGCTTGATGACTGGACCGTTAAAAATTTAACGATGATATATATATGGAATATAATTTTAAATGACATAAAATGTAACCTATCAAATATATATATATATATGGAATATAATTTTATTCTAATATAAAATATAAAACAATTAAAACTAAAATAAAAATATTAAAAATTAATTAATTCTAAAATAAAAGATTATTAAACAGTATTAACTCTAACTACGATAAAATCAAAATCTTATTCGAATTGTATTTATATTTTTATTTTAGAATAAATATAATAAAAAAATATGAACACAATTCGAATATAAAAAATATAATAAAAAATATAAACACAATTCGAATAAGATTTTGATTTTATCATAATTATGGTTAAGAATGTTTAATAATCTTTTATTTTAAAATTAATTAATTTTTAATATTTTATTTTAATTTTAATTGTTTTATATTTTATATTATAATAAAATTATATTTCATATATATATATATATGTATTTGATAGGTTATATTCCATATCATTTAAAATTATATTCCATATATATATCATCGTTAAATTTTTAACGGTCCAGTCATCAAGCTAGTTAAAAAATAAGCTATTTGTCAAAAAGATATAGGTTAAGGGCTAAATTTATCCCAAAAAAAGAATAAGGGCCAAAACGACAAAAACTATAAACGTTAAGGGTTAAAATTATCTTTATGCCTAATATTATTTATATCGATAAAAAGATATAAATAACATAACATGTTAAAATAATGTATCCAAAATTAATTACTATCCAAATGTTAATGCGTATAATCAATGAATTATTAAGAATTTTTAGATAAATATTGTGTTTTGGTTTAAATTTTAAGGATATAAGATACGTTATTCTATAATTAAAGATCTACGATGAAAATTACAGTAATTTAAAGACGTCACTTGTAGGTATTACTGCTAAACAGGCGTTTTTGAGATATTGACGTCGGATAAACCAAGCTTTTCGACAGATTTAAACGAGTCGCGTCAAGCATCAACGCTCGTCAAGTGCCAGGAACATATCTCAGTTGCTCAAGAATTAGATGAAAACCACACCAGGGATGGAAATACAGATTGTCCTACCCCTGAAGAATTTATCAACTTTTATCTTTTGTTTAAATTCTTTTAAAAATTATTTTTTATAAATTTATCTCTTTATTTTAGATATTTATGTTTTACCCCCTTCAACTCTAAATTTTGGCTTCGCCCTTGAAACACATCAAAACCGATCATCGCTTCTGGCGGTGGTGATGATCGTCGGACGGACTCGGTTGAGGCAGTGACTCATGGTTCGTTCACCATCTCTAGTGATGAGAGCAAGCCCAATTGGGTGGAGCAAGTAACTCTCATGTTGATAGAGAAATGGGCGTTGGATGATGGGTTGTTTTGAAAGAAAGAAACAAATTCTAATTAGGGTTGTTTGTTTGTTTTTAAATGTTTATATTCGATGCGTGGACGATATATAATTATATATATAACCAATCACTTAAATGACGATGTATCCTAAAAAAATTAAAAATTTACTCTCATAATATTTTGATTATCCTTATAATAAATAAGAACCAAAATAATTATTTAATCAAATATGGGGTATTTTTTAATATCTTAAGTTTTATTATCAACCATATAAAAAAAATAGTTCAATTTTACCCTAGTCATTATTCATTATACATATTATGCATGTTATTCTAAATTTATTTATTTTTAATTATATGACACTCTAAGAATCTGTCACGTGACACTTAATATTTTAATTTAAAAAAATAAAAAAATCTTTATTTCAAAATTTAAAAAATCTGAAAAAATTATATTTTGTTTTTATTATTTTATGAATTTACTTAAATTTTTTTAATATTATATATTGTACCTATGTGACATGTTCCTAGAGTGTCATGTAGAATTTTCATAACAATATATAATTGAAGAGTTCAGACGCCAAACTAAATCGAAATGTTCTTTCAGGTACGTAAACAATAACGAAGTAAAATTTCAAGGACTAAAATACCATTTAAAAATGGGTTAAATACCGTTATAGTACATAAAGTATACCCGATTTTTCAAATATAGTACATAATATTTTTCTCAGTTTCATCATGAAATAGGTCGCGGTAAACGGGTTACCCGTTTCTGTAACGGAGGATGATGTGACCTAAACGGACGAACTCTGAAGTGACACATGGCATGCAATTTTAAATTTTTTCGATTAAGGCATAATAACGTAATCAGTCCTCAATGGTTCACTGGTTTTCAAAACCAACCTTAAATTTTTAATTAAAAATCTTTTCTATTAACATTTAATAAATTTTCAGGTCAATCAATGATTGACATGTGTCACAATACTTAGGAAAGCATGTTTCTTCATTGTGCTTCTTGCCAATGAAAGCATGCTGTTGAAATAGTGATAAAGCGTTATTGAAGTGCTGGGTTTGTGTGCGGTAGAAAAGTGTGGTGAGAAAGTGTAGTGAAAAAGATTTTTTAGAATTTTTAGTTTGAAAAATATATTTAGTATTGCTGTCAAAAAGTGCTTTTAAGAAAGTAAATGACTATTTTAGACATGATGTTATAAGTTAAAAATATATATTTAAATGATAATAAAATTATTTTATATTATAATATTAACTTAAATTATGATAAAATATAAAAATTTTAATAAATAAATTATTTTTGAAAAGTGCTTTTGAGAAAATATATAATTTTGTATGAATATATGTTATTTTTAAATTAAAAAAATAATTTATGTTAAATATAATTATGTATTTGTAAAATTTAGATTATAATAAAATATAATAAATGAAGGTTAAAATTGTAATATGACTCCTAAAAGCACTTTCCAAACGCAAAAGCTAAAAATTTTAGCTTTTACATTTGGGTTGAAAATCACTTTTCAAACGCAGTTTCTTTTTCAAAAGCTAATTGTTTGGCATTACTTCTGCGTTTCAAACAAGCTTTTGACCAAAAAACTAGTTTAAAAAATAATGCTAAACGGGGCCTAAGAGCGGAGCAAGGGGGGCGTAGGAAAGTTAAATGAAGAGGAAGATACAAGGCGTTGGGTAATGGTGGTCAGAAAAAAAATAAGGGTGATTTTGAAAATCACTGAACCACCGAGGACTGATTATGTTATTATGCCTTAAATTGATAGATATTTTATTTTAATAAACACCACATGTCATTTTCTGAGTGGTTCAATTAGATGTTATTATGCCTTCTAGCTCAAGTAGTTAAAGGAACAGTTGTTGTTCCTAGAGGTCACGGGTTCGAGCACCAACGATGCCAACAGAGTGATTGAGCGATCAATGTCAAATGGTAGAAATTATATTCTAGAACAGATACTACTGTAATCACTATTAGCTTGTTCAAAAAAAATTTAATAATTGATTACTTGGTCAAAGGTCAATGCAATAACTAAACTTTTCGATCGTAAAAATTTAACTTTAATTAGACTCGATTTTAAGGTATTACGGTATAAATTATCGTAAAGAAAGACCAAAACACTATAATTCGAATCGATTTTAATTTTATGTCATGCTTTTTTTTCCCACCATAGAATCTCTAGACAAGAAGCATATGTTTGTGTCCAAATGCCAACATTAAAAAGTTTGTCTTTTTGTATCATCCAGCAGACATTTGGTATGGGCTAGAAATTGGTCCCATTTGTTGGCTTGTATTTGAGAGGACCATATACCCACCCCCACCAATCATATAGACCTTTTTCATTTTTCTTTTCACACTCCCATGGTGGCCCAACATGCCTTCAGACCTAACTTTGGCTAAATAATATATCACATTCGTTCGAACTACGATTCGAATAATTGAATATATTATTAGATTTATGATCCAATTTTTATAAAAGAAACAATAGTAAAAGTGGGGGTAGAGAACTAGGGATGGATATTTTACTCGTTTCGATTGAGTTAGATTTTTGATTAAAAAATCGGGTTCGTATCGTGTGGCATCGGGTCAGGTCAGGTTCAAGTTTAGGGCGTAGAAGATCTGACATGATCTGAGACTAAATATGTAATTTTTAATAAATTTTTTAAGAATATTTATAACAATAATAATCTTCTGTCTATATATTTTATATAATTAGGTCATTAAAATTATTTTTTATTTATAGTTTAACCCTTAAAATTACAATTTTTTATAATTAAGTTCCATAAAATTATTTTTTTTAACTTAGTCCTTAAAATTATTTTTTTGGGTCGAGTTTAGAATATTTATTTTTGGATTGGGTTAGATTTTTTGAAAAAAATATATAGATTGGATCAAAATCGAATTTAAAGTGTTTGTATTCGAGTCAAGTAGATAAAAATCCGACCTGACTTGATCCGACTCATCTCTAAATGAGAATTTGTTCGGGTCAACAAAAAGTTAAAAACACAATTCATTAGAATTATTTTTTATGTAAGTTTTATTTGTAACTAAGTAATTTATTTCTATAAATGGATACTAGAGATTAAAAATTTAATCATCAATTACAACTATTCGAATCCAAATCTTTTAATATAAAAAATATATATTTTTTCATTAAAATCACTCATTTAATTCAATTCGATTTCATTTCAAATACAATATCAATTTCCACCCTCCTTTGCCAACTCTATCCAGCAACAAGTACTAGAAAATAATAGAGTCTGATGGGAAAATACATCATTTGATTGTTTACTACCATTTGGACAATGTGTGCTAAAGACTAAAGCCTCAAGTCCAGAGACTTCTCAAAATTCTAAAACATTTATTATATAATTTTAATCTCACATACAAAATATTTTATTGTTTTTATGTACATCATGGGTGCTTCTTGATTATTTTTTTAAATAATAAAATTAGTATTAAATATTTAATAATATTTTATTTTTATCAATAATCAATTAATCTGATGATAATCTATTTTTTTAAGAATTTATACCGATAGAAAGGTTTGACACCGTGATATCGACTCTTTGCCACCCAACGTTGTAGTATGTTTCGAGAGTTGGGTTGTTTTTCCGTTAAAGTACATGATTTGGGTTTAAAATATCAAAAAACATTTCAATATATATCCGATGTGGATATTAGAATAATGTAAAGATTTTTTTTAATACGAGAGGATCGAGAAGAACATACTTTTAGTGTATTAGTTATCGTGTCCACAATAAACATTGAGTAACCAAGTACTAAAAAGATTAACTATCGGAAGCATTTGAGCCGTAAAACCGCCTCAAGATCACTTGAGCGGAGTTAGAATTTCTTTTTTTTTGAATTAACTACGGTATATATAATGGTATCTATTTTAAAACATATTGAATATTAATTATTTAATCATTATACTAATATTACTGATATTCGAACTCGTAATAATATTTTTTTAACCAAGGATACAATAAATTTTTCAATAATTCAACCCCTGAGATGTGTTTAGAGCAAGTGAGAATTGTGATTGACTTTGAATGGACGCCAAGAGAGAGTGTTTGATTGATGCCTGTTGCGCTGGCTGCCAATGGTTTTAATTATTAGAATCTTAGGTACTTAGACAGGAGTTGTTGACACAGTTGCATGGGGCCAGAGGGACATGACTTTTTAAGGCACAGATATATGAAAATCTGACCCACTAGGACAAGAGAAACAAGCAAGCACACATCTTAATCCCTTGCGGGCACTAATAATTCACCACTAAGTCGAGAGATTATACGGTAAACTCTGTTCACCACGTCATCTATGGTTCAAGCAATTAGGACCGTTGATCTTTAAATAACCACCTAATAATTACCCATTCACTAAATCCATGTAGAAAAAAGGTGATGATTCACTTAGAAAAAATTAAAATCAACGGTCCCACTAAATCTGATCACTACACTTCATCAGTTTTTGTAATATTTAGAGATGGAGGCAAGTTGTTTATGTAGAGATGCATTTTGGATGTCAGAATTTGATATGTGGGTTTTATTTTGTTTAATTTAGTATTCGAATTCAATACTTTGTTTTAGATTAGTATATTAGATTTTTATCGGACCGAGAAAATAAGTTATTGGCGGGGATGGACTAAAAGGGATAGTCGTATTTTTTTAAAATTTGAAATTTTTATGTATTTTTTTTGGAGAATTTCCGGACATATTGATATTGGAAGAAAATTTTTCTAAAATATTGCATATATTACTTTATTTTTCAGAATATTGATGAGTCTATAGTATTGGGAAAGTCGGTCCTATTAGGCTCCGACTTTGAACATGTTTTCAGATAATTTGGGTAAAAAAGGTGTCGACTTTTCAAGTACTATAGAATTATCAATATTCTGGAAAATAAAATAAGAGATAATATTTTGAGAATTTTTTTTCCAACATCAATATTTCTGGAAATTCCTCATTTTCTTTTATTTTTATTGATGATCGAAGTTTACGGCCTTTAAATTTCTAATAGTTTATACCCATGACATAAAATTTTGTACGTGTCCCATGTTATTGAGATAATTATAAAATTTTATATTTAAATTATAACCTTACGTCCTAAACCCTAAATTAAAATATTAATTCTAAAATAAATATATTTATATAAACTTTAATTATAGAGACAATATATCACATAATTTTATATCAAATCTTTGAAATATCTCAATGTACCAAATTAAGACAAAATGTCAAATTCACATACAAAATATATTATTAAACATTTGGTCCAAATTTTCAACTGATTATGATTATAACATTTAAATCTTAATATTATAGAAAATTTTAATATGCAAAATTAAAAAAAAATAAAATATCTCCAAATCCAAGCTTAAATTTAAATCTAAATCACATTTTATATTTATTAATTGTTGTCAATTAATCCCCTATTATCTTCAAAGGCAGTTGGAATATCATATCTAGAGACAATTCAAGGTCACTTCCAATGTTGTGGAAAGGACAAGATTTTCCAACACTCACTTCCATTTAGCTTTTGTCTAATTCTTTATTAGAATAATAGTATTACACGTGGCATTGAAAGTTAATTGAAACTATGAATTTATTGGTCCTTCAAAATTAAAAAAAAAAAACATAAACTAATGTATTTTAGTGAGATGAGGTTTTAGATTCTTTAAAATTCACGGTTCGAATATGTATATTTGGAAAAATTATAACATGGGTCAGTCCTACCACGTGTCTATAGGACCGACCAATGATAATTATCCACTTCATCAATTTTTTCATGTCATATTTTTTTTCAAGTGAATCTTCACTTAAAAAATTAAAAAATAATGAGGTGGATGATTATCATTAGTCGGTCCCATGAATGACGTGGTGGGACTGACCCATGATATAATTTCTCGTATATTTGAGTTGGAGGGTCACTTATAATTGATCTTTGTATTATTTAACCTGATTATTCGATTAATGAGTCAGATATCGATGATTATAAAAAAAATATTACTCCATGTACTAGAGGACTGCCATTGAACCTTATAAATATGCACATGCTAGGGTTAGGGTTAGTCATCAAACCCCATAAATCAAGGTGGTTCTTTTCACGTTTCTTTATTCTGTATCTTAACTCGAGGAGAGCTTGCATTCTCTTGGAGCTCTCTTCTAGTGTTGGATGAAAAAAAAAACATTTCAGAGAGGAATTAGGGTTTCTTGTTCTGAGGGATGAAGAAATGTCAAGTGGTGCTGAAAAGTGGAAGAAGAAGAGGTGGTAGTGCTTCGTCGTCGACGGTTACGAATGTGAGATACGGCGAGTGCCAGAAGAATCATGCGGCGAACATCGGAGGGTATGCCGTCGACGGCTGCCGGGAGTTCATGGCAAGCGACACGGAAGGGACGACCGGGGCTTTAACGTGCGCCGCTTGCGGCTGCCACCGGAACTTCCACAGAAGGGAAGTAGAAACCGAGGTAGCAAGTGAGTATACCTAATCCTTTATATGGTCAATAGCTAAAGAAACAACAAAAACTAGATTAAAAATCCTTTTTATCAATACGAATTAATTAGTTGAATATTGTTGGTTTGGATTCTTGTGCTCTTGAAATTTGGATGATTCAAAATGTAAATTTTGATTTCCTTTTTCATTTCATTATAAATTTCCATCCGAATCAGTGGTCGATTCCAATCGTTTATCACAATATAAGACATAACGAATATAAAATCAAAAACACGATATTAGATATCCGGTCCATTGTAATAAGATGCACATGGTGATCATACATACATATTGAATGTTATCTTGCTTATGAAGCATGAGCTGTCTTGGCAATCTATTGTAATTTATGTTTTGGATTCAATCACACCCTATTTCTTTGTTTCATGTTATTAGATTCGATAAAACCGAACTTATAAAACATATATGTATAAAATGGTATCATCTTATTCATCGACGATATTTATACTATTTGTATCGAATATATATTCGATAGAAGAAATATTATAAATATAGTGTCTCTGTCCCTGCCTTTTACTTCATATTAATAGTATAATTTATCCTTGGGAATGATCATTTAGCATTTGGAATATATTTTTTATGTTTCAAAAGGTCCACATGTATCCAATCATGTTCTCTCCAAATTGTTATTTTTTATTTTACTTTCTTTAAGGTCACTAAAGCTTTTCAACTTGTAGTGGCCTATATCTGGGATAAGTGGGACTTAACAAGAAAAGGAAAAAGTATATAATATAAAAATAAATCTAATAATTACTGGGATACGAGATCGAATATATTTAAGTGTTTAATATTTTTATTCATGAATGTAGAATGGTTTGTTCAGTATAGTTATTGTATTAAATTGTAGGTTAAAAATTAATTGTCAGTTGGTTTAGTAGGATAATACCTTTGGTCTCTTAAATAAGATTAAATGTTCGAATTTTGGCGTTGTGAATGAATAAAATAGGTCAATTTAGATTAGTCAATCAATGAGTTAAATATTAATAATTATATAAAAAACTTCAATTATTTTGAAGAAGTTAAGTTTTTTTTTTATTTAATCACTGATATCCAACTTATTAACTGACTAATTCAGATCGATACTATATAAACCCATTATAGAAGTGTTCCTTCGAGCTCAACTTATTTTATTTATAGTATCACGATTTAAATTACTAGCCTTAAAAGATCTAATATCTCGTCCAACTAGATCACTGATTGTTAATAATAAAATAAATAGGAAAATATATTTTAATGGCATTCTGTGTGACAATTTAGAGGAGAAAAGTACCGAACCATCCTCTTTCTGCATTACACAGACTCTTCATCTTCTCTAAAATACTGGTATTCTTCACCTACGTAGTCAAGGATCCTCCATAGAAAAACTTATAAAAAAGGAAATTTGAATAGACCAACGTCGGGCACATGCCTGTATCCAACTCTTATCTCGAGTCCGAATTACATAATCTTCTTCGCTACCGAAGCTTCTTTCTTGCCGGAGAAAATGGTTGACAGGTTATTGAAGGGGATCCTGTTGAGGTGTCGATGAAGGTCCTGGTGTTATACTGTAACGTATGGCCGGAGGTTGCGCTTGTATCATTACTGCAACATTGGCGGCTGAAATAGCAGCGGCTTCCTGATTTAATCGGAGAAAAGAAAATACACAAAATTAATTACCAAAAGGAAGTTTTCGAGTCGAATCAAATAAAATGGCTTGAGGCCATTGAACTTATGTAAGCTGCATGGATATGATTAGTACTAGGAATGACAAGTATTCAGACATGGATAATGGATATATGATCCTTGAGAGATCCTCTAAATACATAAAAGAATTTGTAAGAAGTCGAACATTCTCGTGCCAGACACATTCGTAATGAGACTCGAACCTTACCAACTATACAGAGTCCATATCTCGGAAAGACAAATCTATATTTTTCAGTATTTTTCTTCTATGAATTCTAGATCAACTTCAACACAATCAGGTAAACTATGCTGTCATTTTTTCAAGAAAGTCAGAAGCATTACCCGTTGCTCCCTACGGCGCTGCAACATGCTGATAGCCCAGGCCACAATGTAACAGGGAAGAAGAAAGCCAGCAGCACGAAGCAGGAAAAGCTTGATGGCAGAAGAAAGTTAGAATCAAACAAATAAAAAAATGTGAATTACAAAAAGATCAACACAAATTCGAGCCACACTTACAGAGATATATTGAGATACATCATCGTCTGTGTCTCCACCGGTTAGGTACAAAGCATGCCTCAAGAATAGAAGAGCCAGAAGCTGCAAATAAACAGATAAAATAAGATCTAAACAGAATAAAAACAAGGATATTAGCGGTGATTCCTATCTTAGATTAAGATAATATTTAGTGAGACCCAAAATTGCAATTATCTTACTATAGATAACGCATTGCATAACACATAAGATGGCTTGAATATTGATATTCGATCTATTGCATGCAGCAAACTGGTAGAATAAATAAAAGGAAGTACGGAATCACCAAGATTTTTACTTAACATGAGCCAATAAGGACCAATTTGCCTCGGGCTAAAGTTTGAGTGTCGGATACAGGTATGTACCCATTATCGGTATGTTCGATTTTTTTTCTAACTTTATCCATAAGTTTATATGGTCCTTGGAGGGCTATATCTAAATCCATGGCGAGCACAAGTGTTGGACAAGTATACTTCAAGCAAAATGTAGAGTCAAAGCAACATAAGATCGTTCATAATTTGTTTTATTTTCACAGAGGAAATACAAGCTTACAGTTAGGGTAGCAGCACGGAAAAATTCAGTTCCACTAGAATCGTTATTGGAATATTCATCATAGCCTGGCTCCAAAAGATTGTGTTCTGCTGCTAATGCTAAGATCCGTTGGTTGTGTAAGTCCAAAGGAGCACCAGAGACTGTCCACTCACTGTACCGATAGAAGAAATAGGGAATTCAGAGGTCAAAGGTGATTAGCATAAAATAGCAACCCATCCTCGGATCACTGAACAGGTTCGGATGTATATTCTCACAAACAGGAAATGATCCAAGAAATATCAAAGTTTCAATTGCTGTTACAAGACCAACAATGATAACAAAACCGGGAAAGAAAAGGTTAAAAATGTTTGAGTGACACTGATCTTTATCATGTCTATGATGGGTAAATACGTGCACACTTGTGAGACTTGCCTGATATCGATTGTAGCAACCTCTGGCCGAGGAGGTGGTGGGGACATATATCCTGGTTCGTAAGACTGCAAATTAAATATTTTTTGCAGGAAAAAGTTAGTAAAGTGGCCCAATAATTCAACTAAAACTAAACCATTTCAATCAATGAGACAGATGATGAGTATGTTTGTTGTCATAACCGAGATATCATATGAATCTTCCAACAAATACATAGATAATCACACGTATTTTGATATACTACATGGACAAAAAAGTCTCCGAGATATCATATGAATCTTCCAATATGCACCAGAGAACTGTGGCTCAAAGATTTGTAAACGTAACTTTATCCCATTGTTGTTAATGTAAAAAACTAATCAGCAATTCGAAAACAAAAAAGAAAGGAAAAAAATATCCTTTAAAATCCCGACACTCGTTTATATTCATGAATTATGCATATAGGTACATGTAAAATACGAACATAAAAAGCAGCAGAGTTTGTTCATCCTAGATGAAATGAAAAAGACAACATCATTTCCGGTGCACGGGTATACCTGATGACATATCTCACAAATTATATCTCCCTTCTCATTGCACCAACGCTGAACGCATTTCCTGTGAGCAAACTGGATAACAAAAATGTGTCAGCTACTGCACCAAGACGAAACCATAACGGAATTAAGCTGGGACACTATAAACCTCAAAATTTCCCAAAACAAATGAATACCTTCAAGCTGCCACTGCACGAACAAGGTGCCTCCAAATTCTTAATGCTGTCCTCATCCTGGCAGATTCTACATTCAACCTTCTGGAGCAGTGGTTCTTCTTCGTCACACGAACCATGTTCTTCAACTTCCCCCACATCAATAGCACAAACATCTTGTTCAGCAACTACAGAAGATCCCACATCTTCGGCTCCTTGCACCGATTGCAAACACTCGGATTTTGTAAGGCGATCCACGCATAATACGAGATGATCACTCATTTTTATCAGAAAGGGTTCTGCACTTCTGCTAACACAAAAAAATGCAGCCAAAAATCCATTAAAATCAGAATAAACATATGAAGGCTGAAAGTAAACTGCAAAATATACTTCAACAACTAACATACAAGTCTTTGACAATAAAATTTAATGCTAGATTCAACTGCTTACAGCATAATCAAAATCAGCAAACTTTACAGATTCAGTAATCAGAAAAACAAAAGGATAAACAGCTTCTACTCACAATCCTCAATCTTTTCTTTCTGAATTTCCACGGGAAAAAAAAAAACAGACTATTTCCTTCATTTTCAGGATAACCAAACAATCCAACCATAATTCCCAAAATTAAAAAAGAAGAAAAATTCACAATCACGATCAGAGCTGAACAAACCCATTAATCAAAAAATCAAAACATATAATTATAAAAATAATTACCAGGAAAAAATCCGTTTTTCTGGGGGTCTGAATCTGATCTGTTTCTTATTTTCTTTAGCTTCCGTCTTTGGAGATTTTTCAAAGACTCCAACCCAAAAGATTTTTCCTTTGTAAAAAGTAAAAACCAATGTGTTTCCTTGCTTGGAAATTAATCAAATCGATACTTGAAAGCTTCCTCCTTTATCCCTTTAAATATATTTATTTAATATATTAGTGGATGGAATTAAACTAAATAAAAGAGTTCAACTATTTTACCAGGATTCGGAGGCTCGGTTTAAACGAAACTTGAGACAACAGGCTTGGTAACGTACGTCCGAACGCAATGGATTTTTAGGTTGAAACTTTTATTTTAAAATATTTAATTATTTATATTAAAATTTTAATAATTTTATAATATAGATATTGTTTAATGTTATCGTATATTATGACATGTTATAATAATTATATTTTGAAAAAATAAATAAATTTCATTATTTTCATATAATTACTTGCTTTTAAAATTTATAAATAAATTTGGAAATCGAATATCAAACTCAATGGAAGAGAAATGACTAAAGAATAAAATCGAGTTATATAACAAAAACTTTTTAATCGTTGGCTGATTAAAATAAATAACTCGGTTAACAATTAGTTATTTGAAGATTATCGCTTGAGAAAAAATAAAAAGTTAATCTCA
Source organism: Abelmoschus esculentus (assembly GCA_035048815.1). Lineage (NCBI taxonomy): Eukaryota > Viridiplantae > Streptophyta > Magnoliopsida > Malvales > Malvaceae > Abelmoschus > Abelmoschus esculentus. Next base: position 20,281,747 of record JAUCBN010000016.1, on the reverse strand, counting down.
CGACTAAAATATTATTATTTTTCTTATAATAATTAATATAATATAAGTGTATTTTTATTTTTATTTCATATTTTATATAATTTTTAAATAAAAAAATAATTATTTTTAAGACTTATGGAAATTATTACAAAGGTATCATTTTACTATTTTTCTATCACTTTGGCATTTGTACTTTCATTTCATCCTCTCTTTTAGTCAATCCTATGCATAAAATAATTTTCATAATTAAATTATAATAATCTACGACAATCGCTGTTTACTTTTAAATATTGTTGGGTAAAATATATTATTCATCATTCAATTATTTTGGTCACTAAACTTTCAAGATTTTAATAATTGAACTTTTAAATTATTTATGTTTTAGTCCCTTTACAGTATTTTTATTATTTTTTGAATTTTTAATATTATTAAATATAAAATAATTTAAAATATATAATAAAATCATATTTTATTGTTATTAAAGTTCAAAATATAAAAATAATAACCATCCTCGTATTGTCGTCCTCCATTACCGGTGGCCTTCGAAATCAACGATCATTTGGTCTTAAATTATATTTGAATACTTATTTTGAGACATTGACTTCGAATTTGATGGTTGTTTCATAAAAAATATCATAAAACTCATAAATTTTGATTGAAATATTTTGATTTCTTTATTTTTGATCCTATATTCGTAGATTTTAGAGTTTTTTTATAGAGTGAAGGTAAATTCGAACTCAAAAAAATTAAGATAAAGTGATTTGAAAATTTAAGATCGAACGACCATTATCTACGAATGTCAGTAGTGACGTCTGACGACGATGATGAACGATAAATAAGAATTTATATATTTTTTATTTTAAGTTACTTTTATATAAATAATAATAATAATAAAATAATATCAAGTAATTAAAATAAAAATAATTTAAATTTTAATTATTAAATTAAGAATTATAAAAGGTGAGTAATTAAAATAAAAGAGAGAAGATATATTTTATTTTAAAAAATAGTTTACTTTTAAATATTAGTTTATTCTAAAGATAAACCCTAAATAAAGGTTCCGCCTTTTTAGTTTTTATACCAAATCCAAGAGAAGCAAAAATAAACGGCTCTCCCAGTGACTTACTACTGCAGCCAAACCTTAGGGTTTTAGCCTATTGCAACGCCGGAGAAAGAAGTATCAACAGAAGCCTCCGTCACCAATCCTCCAACCGGAGACATGGATACCGAAACCATTGCCCCGCCGGCCCAGAATCCAGATGACGTCGTCAATTCTAAGGGTGTCAACAACGGCGACTCAAAATCGAAGCGCGGGAGAGAAGAAGATGGCGGAGGAAGCGACAAGGTACCGAAGAAACAGATGGTGGAGAAGTCCGTGGAAGAAGAAAGCCTAGAGAATAAGAAGTCGGAGACCTCCGATTCGGATCGGGTCCGTCTGGGCCCGAAGGAGTTCGGATCGTCTTTGGAGATGTTTGACTACTTTTACAATTTCCTTCACTATTGGCCTATTCAATTCAACATTAACAAGGTAATTAAAATTCCTAAACTCTGTTCTTTTGCAGTTTTTTTGTGGCTTTAATGGCGAAGCAATAGGTTTTGTTCATTAGAATCTGGGAATTATTAACACTGTTAATATTATGTTTGATAAATTCGCTTTATATTAAACAGTATGAACACATGGTGATGCTGGAATTGCTTAAGAAAGGTCATGAAGAGTCTGATAAAAAAATTGGTGGAGGGATCAAAGCTTTTCAAATCCGAATCCATCCGGAGTGGAAAAGCAAATGTTTCTTTGCAATTAGGGAGGATGAAACCGTTGAAGATTTCAGCTTTAGGAAGTGCGTTGATCATATACTTCCCCTTCCGGATGATATGAAGAAACCAGATGCTAACAGAGCATCCGGTGGTGGAAAAGGCGGTGCACGAGGCCATGGTGGAAAAGGCGGTGCACGAGGCCGTGGTGGTAAGGCGAGAAAGTAAGCCACTTGTTCTCGGATATGAGTTTGAATCTGTATCCTAATCTGTTCTAGCTAGGTTCCTGAACTTCTTTATACAGATTTTGGATGTTGACTTAATCTGTTGTGTATTGAATCTTTGTTTTGTGTTGTTTGTTCTTGCCAAAGATTAAAAGAAAGTTGAATTTAGCATTCATTCGAGACTGTCGAAAGTTCTACAAATTTTGGTATTCTGTTAACACCAAAATGCCTTTTTAAACTTTGGTATTTTGTGATGTAGTTTGAAAAAAATATTGTTCTCTCGAACCGAGTTTGGTTGAGTCGGAAACTTGGTTTTAAGCAGTAACCAGTTGATTCTGCTAGTTCAGTTCCCTTGTCAATGCTGGCTTTCAATTCTGGTTTAAGAGCATCCAATGCCTCTTCTTCGTACTCGGATACACTGACCAGGTCAGACTGAATTTCTTCCAAGTTTGATCCTAGATGTCCCCATCTCTGTTTACCGAATCTTGCTGCTTCAAGGGCCATGGACAGGGAGGCAGACCCTGCACCTGTGTTTGCCTGAACAACCTCCGTCTTGGCTTTTTGAATCTGAATGGTTAGTTGCTCCACTTCTTCATCAGTAAAAGTAAAAGCTGGTTTCATCTTTGACAGTCGTGTTAAAATGGTGATACCAGCATCAATGAGCTTAAGTTTTTTCTTCTGAGCAACGAACGAGTTATCTCTGAAAACGTCCAACGTGGTAACACCGGAAAGCTTGCTGGGATCATAAACACCCTTCTGCTTCAGAATTTCAGCAGTTATCTGTACTGTGGAGAGATCCAATCTTGAATATATTTACTTGCATGAGTAGTTTTTCATGCACTGAAAGTTTATGAAACACGCTTGACAGGATTTTATGTTTGTATTTGTAATTTTTAAGCAACTGGCCTATGAGCTCAGTTGGTCAAAGCGTTGTGCTAATAATGTGAAGGTTGCAGGTTCGAGACCTGCATGTGCTATCTATTTTTCTTTGCTCGACAGCTTTTACTATTTTAGTGTATATTATTATTTGACCATCTCTTTCCTCTAAGATTCAATTATTTATTTTATGCTTTAAAGGTAATTTTATTTTCAAATCAAAGTTAAAAAATATAGTTAAAATTCATAGTACGAGGTTTAAGAGTATAAAAAACTTTTATTTTTATAATAAATAATAATATGTTGATTTTTTTAGCTGATATTTAATATATATTTACGATAAATCATAATATATATTCATATCTTAATTTTTTTTTTAAATTCTATCAATATTGCATAAATTTAGATAAAATGACAAAGTACAACTATGTCCTAAAATATCAGATTAAAAAAATCTAAACATTAAATTATCAATTTTTAATTTAATTTTTTATGTTCAAAATTTATAATTTTTCTAATAATATGTTTCTTGATCTGGAAACCACCATCCCTCGGCGGCGCGGTCAAGGCTTTTCCATTCTAGAATTTGGAGCCATTTTAATTTGCCCCAAAAGGCTGGTGGAGCTCAAGAACTTCGCCTCCCTTGTCCGACCCGACAACCTCTCTTCCATTTCCCCCGACTCCGTTCGATGCAACGGAATCTCCCGAGACGACGTTGCCAAGGCACCTTCCTTTTCAGAAATCGCCGACCAAGTTCATGATATCCTCCACGGTCCGTTTCCCACACTAAAAAAATCTCCTTTTTTTCCCTTCACTTTTTATTTTTCAAATTATTTAAATGTTTAAAAAAATGTAATTTTTGTAGGAAGGGTGTGGGCGGGGCATAATATAGTGAAGTTTGATTGCGTGAGGATAAGGGAAGCTTTCGAGAAGATTGATAGGCCGGCGGCGGAGCCTAAGGGAATTATTGATTCTTTGGTGGTTTTGTCTCAGAGATTTGGTAATATGAAGGTATGTTTAGAAATCTTATCTTTATTGTCAATTTTTATGAACAAAATTGTGGAAACTGAATTCAGTGAACTACAAAAATTTAGGTTTTTTATTGTGGATGATGTATGGATGTTTATCTTGTTAGAGCTTGTAAAACTTTGACTCAAACAGACAATGTCACCACTATTTTAGCTTCCAAGGTTTTGCCTTTTTTTGATTCATAGGACTTTACTGTTCTAAACACAAAAGATGTCTTTCGGGTTGAAAATTGTGTTATGTATCTAGTCAAATTCCAGTACACAACTGATATGATGAGATGTATGAGTATGACTCCTCTTGACATCAGACATCCTACCACTGTCTTAGTCGGACTACGATACCAAATGTTGTAGTCCACAAAATTTGTCTGCTTTGGTCTGTTCAATTTCCACCTCTAATCTTGATTACTGTTGTATTTCTTTGATAATGTATATTCCACGGGGACCATGGAAATTCTGTTGCAATATTTGCTGTTTATGTGTTCATGTGCCTACCCCCTTTTGAGATTCTTGCTTAATTATTTGACTTTTTAGCAGCTAGCATTTCGCTGCTAGTAATGTGCTGTTAGTTTAGGGTTGGTACGAAGTTTTGGTTGATCTGTGTTCATGTTCTGCTATGCAGATGGACACCCTTTCAAAATATTTTGAGCTTGGAAAGCAGAAACACCGGCAAGTAGATGATGAATTCATGTAGCTTTGATAGTTATGGCAATTTATGTAGCTTTGAGATAAACTTTTTGTCGCAATTATTCAGGTGCTTGGATGATGTCCGCATGAATCTTGAAGTTCTCAAGTACTGTGCTACAGTTTTATTCCTGGTATGGTAGTTTTAAGTGTATCAAATACAGTAGCCCTATTCTTGTTCGAAGGATGTGGCTTGATTATTATCAAATAGTGCTTTATTCATACGGCATGTGGATAAACTCTTTGATTAGAAGTTGGAATTGATGATCCTCTAGGAAGTTTCGGCACTCTCTATACTGCTGCCAATGTTTTGAACATCGTCTATTACTTGTTTGAATAACAGTCTGCACCTTTGTTATTCTTGTTCCTGTGGTTATAAGTTATCCGAATCAGTCTTTTGAGAACTTTTGCTAATCCTTTCTTTATGACAATGTTTTCCTTCCGATTCTTGCTCATGTAATTGCCGGTGCTGATCGTGTAGTCCTCGCATTTAGTTGATTCATGCTAGTTGTATAAGTGGAGTACTTCAATATCCATGCGCTGCCGTTTAATATGGAAAATGTACTATAAATGGATATAGAACTGCATGCATTCCTTTTGTATGGATGTGATTTTGAGTTGGTCTCGGAATGCTTTGGTGCTCTACTAGTTGATGATGCTATCTATCTTCGAGATGGTTAAATGGTCTAGTTTTGTAATATTAAATATCTGAAATTTGACCATATCTCATAGTTATGTACAGCAGTCAAGCCTCCCAGATATACTCACACCAGATATTTTACTTTCCCCAGGACCTAAGACAAGAAGCTGTAGTAAAAACAAGTTATCTTCTGAGACACCTAACCCTGACACGTGCACTCTTTCTCCGAGTTCATCATCTGAAAATGATCCGAATTTATATTCAACAGCAAGAAGTAGTAGTAACAGCAAGTCATCGATTGAGACACCTCCGAGTTCATCTTCTGAAAATGTTCCAACTTCATCTCCAACAGATCTTGAAGATGGTGAACAGCATCCTATATTCTCTCTTATAGCTTGTCACACTGGAGAGGTAAATTCAGATGTGACTAGTCCTGCTCAATCCGATCCGTATGACATGACTCAACTCAAAAATGAAATAAAGACAGAGTCCCTTAAATTAGATGTCACAGAAGAAAACCCTGAGCTAAAGTCTCTCGATGTTTCACCCGCAACTGCTGTTGATGAAGGTGGTGGTGGTGGATACTCAGGATTTTGAGATCTGGATGAAGTTTCTATATCCTCCATCAGTGCATCTTCAGTCCCACAATATCGTGGCACTCGCCAAATAAATTGTTACACAAGAATGTTGCCTTGCAACTATTTTGTCCTTGTTTAAGAGTGCAATCCGAAATCAGTAAAAAATTTCTCGATCAGGCAGGTCGTCCACGTTTGAGTTTTGTGGTCGATGCTTCCCCGACTTTATGTGGCATTCTGGATGCTTGTGATGCTGCTGCAAAGGAAATTTTTGACAATTGTGGAAACAATTCTGACTGGAGGCATGTTGTGATCCGAAATTATAATTACATCAGCACCCTGACTGTACGACTCCGGTAAGTCATAACTCGATACATTTTTGTTCCCGTTCTCTCAATAAATCTTAACTCAACATTCTTTGAACTCTTCCCTTCAGCATTCCTACTATTGTCAATGGTGATACCGCCCAATATGGCACTGAGATACATCGAAAAGACTCCGGTAATGTGCAGAAACTCATATTCGACAAATTCAACGCTGATGAACTCATCAACATAATTCGAACAGGAACCTCTGTGGATGCATTTTTCAGCCTGGATACTTTCGATTATCGGCAAATTGCCGGTGTCCGTCTAGTGGCTAAAAAGTTAGTTATACATTCTAGTTAGTAGACTTTAATAGTAGCAGAATGTGAATTTAGTCCAATTTTCAGATTCTTTCCATACATGTTACGGTACTGTGTATGTTTAAGCATGATCCATAGGTTCATATGAGTTGATTTCTCAAATTTATACCTTTAAGATATGACATGGGACACCCATACTTTGTACCAAAAGGGAGAAAAATGTCGCAGTTTTATTTTATAACTAAATAATTATTTGATTTTTTTATTCAAATTGACTTTATAATATTTATGTCGAGTTTAATTGTCCAAGTTTATTTTCAAATTTAGTTGTAGATGTTTATAATGTTACCGTAGTAATTGATTCTAATTTATACACTCCCTTTGTCTCTTATTGACTTTTTGGGGTTAATTTTTTTAAACTTTGACTAATGATTATTTAAAATTATTATTGATAAAAATATAAAAAAATATATTTTAGAAACTTCTAATAGAGTAGATTTCAAATATATTGTATAAAATTTAATTATTTAATATAATAGTCAAAGTTTAAAAATTTTGATTTTTAAAAAGTCAATAAGGGACATTATTTGTGGGACGAAGGGAGTAATTTTCTACGATCATATACAATATATATACTTCATATGAAACATATATGTCATGCAGAGTTGAGATACTTGACTCGAACTTGAAAACATAATTATTAATTATTAAAATTTTAAGTTAAAATCTTGATTTTATTTGATTCATTGTAATGAAATTATGATTCATTTCAAGACTTTTTTTTATTTTGAATTAAATAAAGTTTTTTTATTTGAATCGAATTTTGTTCATTTTGAAGGAGGGGAAGGCCCAATTTCAGAGCTGCAAAATCAGCCCATTAAAGCATAGGAAAACGAAGAGTCTTCCTCTAAATCAGCGCTTCAGTTTGTTCGTCGTTCAACCTTCGGGAATGGTGGAAAACAATAGAATTCTGGAAAGCTTATTGTTCGAGTGGGAAAATTTCCACTCCGTCGATCATCACAAACAAAAACAGTCACGGCAAACCAAACCCAATCATCAAATCAAGCAGCAATGGTCGATGGTGATGATCAGAGACTCCGTTTCCCACAGCGACGTCTCTGTTTTTCCTCCCGTCGACCACGAGAACCTGCACCGTCAAATCCAACAGAACCCACCTTCCGATTTGACTCTTCTACCTACGTCCGGATCCAGCGACGTTGATTCTTCATCCGTTGGTCGTGGGATCGTAGATTGGCTTGGAATCGGTGTCGGGATTCTGCGTGCTAAAATCATTGGCCTCGCTTGCTATTTCGGTTATAAAAACGGCACGATAGGAAAGGCGTTTCGGTCTTTTCGAAGAGTTGTCGACTTGGCGACGGTGCTGCTGTTGTGGTGGTTGTGCAAGCGGGTATGGCGGCTGAGGCGGCGGAAAGAAAGTGCGGCAATGTTGCGGACTATCATAAAGGAGAAAGATGAGGTACAGTTGTTTGTTGAAATGCTTGTGTGAAATGTTAGTATCATTTTAGTTCTTAAATCATCAAATTTGAATTCAATTGTAGTAGTCTATTGTGCAGAAAATTGTGGGGTTGTTAAACCAGATTGCTGAAATGAACAAAGTATTGGTAGAACGCCATAGACTTGTAGCTTCAAAACCGACCCATTAATGGCTTCTTCAACTTCAACATCATATGGAGATCTTAAAGATGAAGATGAAGACCAGCCAATTCATGGCGATCCTTTCTAGTCTACAGGGACTAGGGAGTACAATTTATTGTTAAATAAGTGATTATTTTTTATAATTAAAAATAATAATTAAATTTATTATAAAATAAAATTCATCAATTCGATATTATGAAATTTAAGTTTATTTTTCGTCATATCATTTTAATAATATAATTGTATATGAAATACTTGTAATAGAAATAAACCAAGAAGAAAATATCATGTTTATTACTTCTGATTATAATCCATGCAGATATGAAATACTTATAATCATAATTATAAGTCATCAACTTCAAAAACACCCCAAACTCGACGGAATAAAACAGGACGAGATAGAATATTGTTTGTCCTTTTTCCCCCTACCAAGACAAAAACCCATAAAAAAAACAGCATTTAGTACTACCAAAGTCTTACTGTTTTGCAACAAATGAATACGAAGCTACTTGGGACCAATGTCCTTGAGAGCACAGATCTGCTCTTCCCCCATTGCAGACATCACAGAGACAACCAGGTCTTTCCCCTCAGCAAAACCATCCTTGATCTGCACTCACCAAAACACACGAATGTAAAATTATTAAATTACCATCTTCATGATGCGGAAAAGCGACTGACATTGTCATGTTCGGAATGGGTGTTAGTCGTATATATAGACAATGGAGAAGCTACTAGTCATGGAGGTATGCAAACATGTAAGCGTCGTGTAAAATAGGAAACACAAAGTTGAGTAGCATTGGAACAAAAACAGAAGAAACAGTTTAGGGCTTTCAGCTAGTTTAAACATGTGAAAAAATGGACTATAACTCCGTCGGAATATGGTGTTCAATCAGGTTCCTAACATCAAGAGGCCAGAAACTATGGAAGGAAAAAGAGGTTGCAATGAATAAAAATATAAAACCCTGATCTCTATTCTGTGTAGAAAGGAGACAGCAAACGGTGCTATCAATAAGGCGGCAGTAGCACTAAATAATCCCATTGGGCCAAACAATTTTGTCCACTATAGATGTTCACGGGTTAAATATTGTGTGAATACTTTCCATCTTATGTTGAACTCTACTACTCGGGTGATAATGTGATATGTGATTAATGGGTCATCTATACGAGGATGACAACATGCATGAATGGAATACAAGCACATAGTTCTGTTTTTAGAATTCAAATCATTAACTTGAATAACAATGAGAGTTACTCTATATCAAAAGACCAATTCCTCGAAAACATATAAAAAATAGTGAGTTTACCAGTTTCAGCAAGTTGTCATCTGTTGGAAGCCTCAGATCATCCTTAGTGTCTCCACTGTCAGTCAGCAAACTCACCTGAAACATTTAATAAGTTAGGAATAAAAACACAGATGAGTGAACAAAAAAGAAAACAAACAAACTTACAAATCCATCCTCAGAAATGTCGATCAACTGGTAATCAGTACGATTGACGTGTGGAACCTGTAAATCCACCAATGCAATTACACAACAGATTACAAGTTTAAGGAAAACAATAACAATTGGTGAAGCAGGTTATAGTTTCATACATCACAGTTGTGGGAAGACGGTACAATATCTTCCAGCTTCTTGGAAGTGAAGATGTCGATTGCAACAAAGTGACATTTAGCATGCCCATGCTTCCCGGTCTTGGAGGTTGAAACTTCGACAACCTGACCGATGTAATACAAGTCAACAGCAGTCAAGTTCAGTTTAAAATGCAAATAATTCTAAACAGCAACGACAAAGTGCAAATCAGGAATCAACTCATCAACCAATAATTCATCACATTCCAACAAACACCATCAGATGGCTCATAATAAGAAGACGATTCAAAAAGTTCCTAATTTCTCAATACTAAAGTCTCAGTTCAGTTCGTTTCTAATCTTCTTTTTCTAATTTACTTTTTGATTGAACACAAGTTATTATAAATTCAAAGAAAATACTAAAAAATAAAATCATATTCGATTCGTAACGCAAAGTCATCAATTATCCAACTATTAAAATCAATTCAACAAAAAAATCAATAGATCTGAAGCATCAAAGTCTCAACCAGAAATTATAAACATCGCAAATAAAAAACACGATTTAGAGGATAAAATCAAACGGATGCTTCGAGAAGAAGGGACCTTGCAGGGGCGGCCTTTGATGACGATGTAGCCGTTCTTACGGATGGTTCCGGCCTGTTGAGGGTAGGTTTTGGAGGCGCCGGCGTCGGCCTTGGATTCGAAATGGTGCTCCTCGTCCGACATTTCCGGGTTTCAAAAAAACTTTTTTTCTTCCTTTTTTTAGGGTGTGCAGCAGAAAGCAGAGACTGGGGGCGGAGCAGATGTGTGGGCTTTTATATGATAAACACTGGGAACTAGGGTTTCCAATTTTATTCTACGAATGGGGAGGGGTTGGGTATTTTCCCTTTTTCATTTTAAATAAATATTTAATAATATAATTATTAAAATATGCACGGATAGTCAAAAATTATCACACGAATATTTATAATTTAATTTTAAATTTTAAATTTTAAATTTAAATTTTAAAATTAAACCGTAACATATAAATCTAAAAAACAAATTATAAATTTATAATATTAATCCATTAAACTTTTAAATAAGTAAGATAATATATATTCAAATTTTTAACTCTTTAATAAAATATATTTCGTACACATAAAATATTATTTGAATTATTTAAATAAAATACAATAATATTTATTACTGTAACCACTCGACAGGTACATAATAACAATATAATTAAGTAAAAATTAAATTAATTAAATTAAAGGAAATAAATTAACTTTACAATTCATGGATAAAAGTAATCAAATTGAATTTTGACTAAATAATTTCAAAAAATAACCCGTTTTGTAGTTTTTATTTATAAAAACCATGAAATGCAAATTGAAAAAAAAAAGTTTTTTTTACAAGTTTGCTCCTCAAAAATTGTCAATATTTCATCATTTAGCTATTAGCAACTAATTTTTATTTGAACAATAATTGGTCTTATCTTTAATTCCATCCTCTTACTTTAAAAAAATTAAGAAATCAATCATTATTTTAATTTGTTAAAACTGTTTTCGTTGTTTTCTTCTAAAATCATCATAACCCAACTTAGTTGTTTAGAAAAGGGCATAATGTCATCAAATGCCCTTAACATTTAATAGAATAGTCGTTTTAGTTCTTATTTTCTTAAAATATTTTAACTCTCGATGTATTATTTTACACTAAAATAATTTATTTATTGACGAAAATTGTTAGTCAACTAATGATAAATTACTTAAAATGATGTGATGAACATAATATACGATAATGCGTGTTAGCGTAATAATGTCATATGACTTGACATAATAATACACCTTTTTAAAAAATATTTTATAAAATTATTTTTATGTCGATAAATTAATTATCATTAGTTGACTAACAATTTCATTAAAAGATGTGACCATTTCGACCCAAATAAAAAGTAATATAAATCATACTGATTATCCAGTCTAATGTTAAATATATTTATTTGATATTATGTCTTATTCAATGGCGGATGTACCTTTGAGAAGTGTGAGCTCGGGCCCACCTTGAACTTTCTAAAGTTTACATATTTACCTTTAATTTTTTTAATTTTTATGAATCAATCCTTAAATTTTTATAATATTTAAACTTTGTGCCTACCCTGAGATTTCGAAATTTCATATGTGTCCACTCTCAAATAAATTTCTGGATCCGCCACTGGTCTTATTATATTTCAAGTGGTATTTTTATCGTACTCTGTAACAATTAAGTGCGATAATAATTATACAAATATACATGGACAATTCAAAGATTTTAGGGGTTTAATGCATTTTATTAAAATAGGGTAATATATTTTTTCAAATAAAATTTTCTTAATAAAAAATATTATATTACCTCTTAATCTAAAAATGACTTTTAAATATCTAAAAATTTAACATTTTTACTTGAAAAATAATATTATTCTTTCGTATTTTGAAACAAAATTATCTATAATGCTTTTTATATCAACATCTTTTAAAAGATTAATCTCAATATTATCAAAACAAGTATATTTTATCTTTTTTATAATATAGTTGCATGTAAGTACGAGTTCACAAATTTCAATTTTGAAAAGCTTGTTTCGCAGAAAGTATAAGTAATCACATAATATCCTTGATGGAAAGCTGGAGCTTGAAGAAGGGTTGAGTCGTTTAGAAATGCTCGAGTTATCGGTGAACCGGTTTCATGGCGATGTCGAAGTTAACTTCCCGTGAATTTGCCAGAGTCTGATTGTTGCAAACCTTTCAACTAATAACTTCACTGGTAAGATTGATAGCTGCTTTGATGGATGCTTGAATCTGAAGTATCTTGATTTGAGTTCCAACAAGTTTGGTGGTCGCTTATGGGGTGGATTTCGAAGACTGCTCGAGTTTTCAGTGTCGGAAAACTTTGTTTCCGGGACGATTTCAGGATCAATGTTTGCAGATAATTGTAGTTTGCAGCAATTAGACCTGTCTGAAAACAATATTCATGGTGTACTTCCAGGGGAGATATCAAATTGCAAGGATGTGGCTATCTTTAATGTAGGGGAAACAAGTTTAATGGGTCCATTCCACCAGAATTGGGATCAATTTCCAGGCTTGAAGGCTTGTTCTTGGGGAGAAACAGTTTCTGGAGTGCCCCCGAGCTCGGTAAATTGAGCTCTCTTTTATGGTTGATGCTTGTAAACAACTCTCTTAGTGGTGAGATTCCTCCGGAGATTGGAAACTGCAGTAGCTTGTTATGGCTAAACCTTGCCAACAATCAACTTTTTGGAAGAATCCCTCCCGAGTTGGCAAAGATAGGAAGAAATGCTACCCGAATTTTTGTGTCGAATCGCCGGCGCAATGATAGGATCATAGCTGGTTCGGGTGAGTGCTCGGCAATGAAGAGGTGGATACCAGCAGACTATCCACCTTTCAGTTTTGTGTATACAATTCTCACTAGGAAGAGCTGCAGAAGCACATGGGATCAGCTGCTTAAAGGCTACGGTCTTTTTCCGATGTGCTCTGCAGGCTCAAATGTTAGGACATTTGAAATCTCGGGATATCTTCAACTTAGTGGCAACCGGTTTTCGGGGTCGATCCCTTTGGATATCGGTATGATGCAGAATTTCAGTATGCTGCACTTGGATTTCAATGAATTCAGTGGTGAACTCCCTGCACAGATTGGTCAGTTGCCTCTTGGTGTCCTGAATCTCACCCGAAACAAGTTTTCGGGACAAGTTCAAGAAGAGATTGGCAATGTGAGATGCTTACAGAATCTGGATTTGTCATACAATAACTTTTCTGGCATATTTCCAACAAGTTTCACCAACCTGACTGATCTAAACAAGTTCAACATTTCGTACAATCGGTTCATTTTCGGGGTAATTCCACGAACCGGACAATTTGCAACGTTTGATAGATACTCATACTTGGGAAATCCACTACTGGATGTTCCAGATTTCATCGATAATGGAACAGCTCACCTACTGGACAATAATGGAAGCTGGAATCGATCTACCAGATTTGTCGCACTTATGGTGTCGCTAGCTCTCGCATTGACCGCTTTCGTTTTTGGTGTTGTATCTTTTATGGTATGCCGAATGGTGAATTTCAGATCCGAACCTCAGAAATATCTCTTAAAAGATACAAACAATCAACACGATCTAACATCAAGCTCTAGCGGATCATCATATAGTATCAAGGTCATCCGTTTGGACAAAACAACTTTTACACATGCAGACATTTTGAGGGATACAAACAAGTAACTTCTCCGACAAAAGGATTATCGGGAAAGGAGGGTTCGGAACGGTTTATCGAGGTGTATTACCGGACGGAAGAGATGTTGCGGTGAAAAAGCTACAAAGAGAAGGAATCGAAGGTGAAAGGGAGTTCAAGGCTGAAATGGAAGTTCTCAGTGGCAATAGCTTTGGTTGGCCACACCCAAACCTTGTAACACTCTATAGTTGGTGCCTACATGGATTAGAGAAAATATTGGTGTATGAATACATGGAAGGTGGGAACTTGGAAGATCTTATATCAGATCGTGTCCGGTTAACATGGCGGAAACGGATCGATGTCATGGTCGATATTGCACGAGCACTAGTGTTCCTACATCATGAATGCTACCCTGCCATTGTTCACCGGGATGTTAAGGCTAGCAATGTTCTGTTAGATAAAGATGGTAGGGCAAGAGTCACAGATTTTGGTCTCGCTAGAGTTGTTGATATCGGCAATAGCCATGTGAGCACAATGGTGGCAGAAACTATTGGTTATGTACCACCAGAATACGGGCAGACATGCAAGCTACGACAAAAGGTGATGTGTACAGCTACGGGGTGCTAGTAATGGAACTCGCGACCGGCCGACGAGCCGTGGATGGAAGCGACGAATGCCTGGTGGAATGGGCCAAGCATATCATGGGAAACAAACAAAACGGAGGAGGTCGAGCTGTGATACCGGTTATGCTGTCCGATGGCACAGAGGAGATGTTCGAGCTGCTTCGTATCGGGGTGCTATGCACAGCCGATGCTCCACAAGATAGACCAAACATGAAAGAGGTGTTGGGTATGTTAATTAAAATCACCAGCAGCAGAGCAGATTTCAAGTACTGCATCTCATGATATTAGGCTTAGGACATCAAATAATAGAGCACATATTGTAATTGTTTTTTATTTTAAAATTTTCATTTATTTATTTCTCATAACAAGTTCCATTAAAAAAAGCATATATTATTTAACGATAACATCACAATATTTTTTCTCATATAGTTATTTTCATTTTTATAATTAAAATTTTGGATGTTAAATATTTTATAAAAATATATAATATGAATCACACTAGAGATACTAAACTATAAGGTTGATTCTTATTAACCAATTAGTCCATGGCTTCATGATTTCAGTTTCATCATGTGATTGATCTGTCCTTTTCTTTCTCTATACTTGAGAACTTTAGCTCCTGAACTTGTAGAACTGATCTACAGTATATATCAAACATAATAACCATATGCAACACTGAATTCCGAAGTCGAAAGAGTTCGATTAACCGATGCCTATAGACATTATTATTAATTTAAGCTGCCAGAGGCCTGATGAAATTGTCAAGTATGACGAGTGCGGTTTCGTGTTATTTAACTCACGGTTCCATCATTGGAGATCCCAGCTGAAAAGAACTGCTCGGCTCTGTCGATGAAGCTGCTCGGGAATCTAGAGTATAACATTAGTGAAGTCCCCAAAACTGGAAGGTTATTAGTATTATGTCCATTGGTTGTTTCTTCACAAGTTTTTGTTGACCTGCAATCTCTTTGGTTTCTCATCTTGCCAAATTTAAGGCCGTTTCCTACTGCGCTGCTCTTTCCACCGGTGACCCTTGTGTTTCTGGTGCTGTATCGGGTAGATCTTAGGGGAGTATCTCCCTGAGATCTTTTTAAATCGGAACCCTGCTGGTTACACTCGTTGGAATCGTCTGCTAAGAGAACTTCTGTGTTTGAACTGGATGATCTGGCAGTTGGTAAGATATTTCTGCAAGATCTTAGCAAGGACAGTAGCATATCCATACTTAGTTCCTGCTGAACAACATCCTTATTCTGTTCACAGCCATAACAGGCCGCAAGAAGCGTCCCGGACAAGACTGGCATCAATTCTGGGTCGCTGAAGAACACGAAAGGCAGATCACATACCTGTGCCCTTCAAGCTCAACTGTTAGCTCCTCGAATAACATCTAAAGATAAAAGAGAAAAACTGTATAGAGACCACTGAGCCACTGACCTTGTGAAGGATTGTAGGACTTTTACCCCAGCGAAGAACAGCTTGATTCCCGGAGTGGAACAAGGCGAAATAACCAAGAAGCAGTAGAGATTCAAGGAGAAGCAAACCAATCTGAGATAAAATTGATAGCATGTGTTAAGAATATGATCGTTGAGACTCAAACTCTCAAAAGAATAATATCTTGTAACCCATGCATGAATCTACCAAAAGATGCCCATTATAGAAACAGATTAGGATGGGGATATTATCTACAATTTTGGAATTGATACCGGCTATGCGTATGAATCCTGTTGTTTTGACATGCATTAGGAAACAGTAACATGCACATAATCAAACACCTGATCATTAGCTGCTTTCCATTTGTTCGTGCAATAAGAAAGTAGGAAACTCATTAGGTGAAAGAACTCCATTTTCAGGTCTGACCTTGCCTGAAGGGATAAAATAGGACCAAATTAGTTTTTTTTTTTACCATATATCAAAATCAGATTAAATATGAGGAGAATTGCAGAGATGAGCTATCCAGTACAAGAAATTTACTCACCAGCATTCTCTGTATAAATGTAACATCCAATAGCGCCAAATTATTCAGAACCTTCAGCACTCCGGTTGCCACCTCTTCAAAATTAGATGGAAGCGCATTTGATGCCTGAAACAGGATCAACAATTAATAGTGAAAATAAAATCTTCAGTATTCTCATAGAAGGTTCTTAAACAACCACAAACTAGTTGTTTCCCCAACAAGTAGCCCGGTTCTATGGATAAGTCCACTTTGTCTATTCAAAACCATACCTTTAGTAAGATCCCGATTCCAAATATTTCATAGTATAACAATTTAGAATTAATAAAATGAGGTCTCGTCCAACCATGATAAGACAATGATAAAAACTGCTCAAACCAAAATTAATCTTCAGAAAAAAGCAGCTCGAATTTGTATTGGTCATGTCCCTAGCATGAACCCTTTTTCTTGCTTGAAAACTATAGAGCAAAAGAAAATATACGGACTATAACACGAGCCAAAGTGGTGTAAGTTTAAAAGCCTCCGTAAAACAATATTAATTTGATTCAATGACATAATATCAAAGAAGAAAAGAAGGAAGATGAACTTTTCAAAAGGTGGTGAAATTACCTGTTCAGAAGGTAACTTATTGTTTGCTTGAAGTAGCACACTTGTCAACAGGGAAGGAAGACTGACTAATCCGGTTTCTGATATTGCGGAAAGAAGGAATGCCACTGGTTGTTTCACACTAGATCTGTTCTCATTCTGTTTCTCCTCCCTAGCAATTATGACAAGTTTCTCTTCCTTTTGCTCAACTAGAGAATTCTGTGCTGCATCTGTAACATCTACCTTGGAAGTGCTAGGATTCTTCAACTCGATTGAACCATCAATCGCCTTCTTTTCACCATCTTTTCCGACAAATACCAAATTATCATTCTTACTTATTCTACACGGTTCATCCAATGGTCTATCCTCTGGTACATCAGATAGAGGTGCCATTATGCTACCACTTAGCACACATGATTGAGGTATAATGTCTCCAGTGTTGCTGCCTACAAAGGAACATCTAGAATCCACAGATGCTGCAATCTTAGTATCTTGACTTTCACTACCCTGTTCCATTTCAATAGGTAAAGATTGCCAATTGATACAACTGTTTCCGGGAGTGGATGTCAAAACCACCAGTAGACGAATACTCAAAAGAATAGATGAAGGGAACGGGAACCCTTCAACCTGGGGCCTATCATACAGAGCAAAGAGATCTCGGAACCGGTGAATAACTTGGTAAGCAACTAATAACTCGAGCAAGCCATCCCGCATTTGGAGTTGGCGCTCATCTGAGCTTATATGACCAATAATTGAGGAGACAGACCATAAAAAACCATCCAGTACTTCTGATACTGATTCAAAATTTTCAAGAGATGTTTTGCATGAGAGAGAGTTGTTGTTGCTTCCAGGGAGATTTAAGGATGCAGCAATCTTTATATAGTTCTCAAGTGCTGCTGACAGCATGGGAATCATAGGAGGCAAAAGATTCTGAGCAAGAAAATAACTCTGGTTCACAGTAGTTGATAACACCACCCTCAGAAGTTTTAAAAGATGTATTGTCACTTGACAAGCTTCAGGTTTTGATGTATGTGAAGCCGGCAGGGCAGAAGCAATAAAATCAAGCAGACCAGCTTGGCGAGAAGCATGAAGCTCAGGTTCCTTTCCCTCTAGAAACTAATTCACAATGAAATTTTCATAATAAATAAATTAGAAAGAGAGCATCAATCCCTACCCATCATTTCAACGATAGTTGAAGCAGCTTAAAAAAATAACTTATGTATAGCTACTATATTTTATAAAAGAATATGGGTGATCATAACATTATATGGTTGGAAAATGACATGAATAAGCTAAAACTTTTAGAATGATTGAAAGAAAATATTTTGAATGTTACCACTAAAGGGTTCCTGGAAATTCCATTAAAATTCAAAATATCCATCAGGAAAACATCCCATGTAGATATTTTATAACCAAAGTACAAGTTGAGATCATAAAATTCTCGTACAGTAATCTAAAAATGGCATACCTTGATCATTTCTGCAGTAATTAACCCTATACTTGAGGCTCCTTCTTTTCTTGCTTGACGAAGTTTCTGAAGTTCCTGAAGCCACCTCCCAATTTTTGCTCTTGCAGTTCCCACTGCTGTTCTATATCCAATACCAGTATTTTCAGGACCAGCAGGAGGTTCAGAAATTTCAAATTTCAGAGCCATAAGTCTTTGCCGGATTTTTTTAATCCTTCGCTTCAATGAGTGCTGCAAAGCACTATTACCTGTTGAAAGTGCAGAGTTACCTAAAATAGCACTGCCATTTGCTTGGCAATCCTCGACACCATTGGTTGGAGTACATCTGCCCTGGCTTTCCTTATTAACAGATCGGCGCATTAAGGGTGAAGACTGATCCCTAAAATCCATAGAAGCTCTCTCTCGTATTTGTTCAAGGTAAAATTTACGACGTTGCTCACTTTCACTTAGTTTTTCAGCTAATTTCTGTGCTAGAATTTCAGCTTCCTCTTGCTGAGCTTTAGCTCTTTCCTCCCTCCTCCGAAGCTGCTCTATGGCTCTAGCCTCTCTGGCTGCACTTGATGCCTTCCGTTCTTCTTCCCTTCTAAGTTGAGCCTCCTCCTTTTTCCTCTGTGTCTCAGCAAGACGTTGTAACTTTTCAGCTTCAATGAGCTTTCTGCGTTCTAAAACAGCTTCCTCTCGAGCCATATCTTCTTTCTGCTTAGTTTTCATCACTTGAAGTTTTTCAGCTCTTCTCAACTCTGAATCTTGCAGCTTTTGGCGTAACATAAGCTTTTTATTTTCTTCATTTAATGAAGTAATAAAACGAACCTCATTAACCTTACTGCTTTCATCACCAGCTCTCCTCACAACCTCTGCAAGAAAAGCTTCATGTCGTGATTCACTACGTTGCTGACGGGAATACATTCCCTCTCGTAACTTCATAGTCCGGACAGCCTGCCATTCATTGACTCGAATGAGTTTCTCTGAGGTACGCTGAAGTTTTAGAACTCTTTCACTCTCCAATTCACTTCGGATCCTCATCGCACGTGCATGCTTTTCCTCTGCTTCCTTCTTTAAATCCACAGGAGTTTTCTTCTTCTTCTCGGGGGACATTAGTTTGTCATGCAAAGTACGTACACGTTCAGCACTTTTCTTTCCAATTCCAGGTGAGTATGATACCCGTGAAGAAATGCGGAAAGGAGATGCAAGTACATCTTCCCAGTTCCTCTTCTCCTTCCATGCATCCATTGATTTCCATGAAGTAACATTTCTCTTATCCTTGTCTTTTTCAGGAGGAATTTGCCTCTTAATATGATCCGAACTTCTAGATTTTTTTTCAGCAATATTTTCTGATAATGTTTTATCTTTCCTAGAAAGCAGCCTCTCAGTTTCTGACCCGAGATATTCTCTCCTACTCTTTCCGGCAACAGATGCAGTAACATTGTCCTTAAGAAATGGCCTAGACGAAGCAACATCAGAAGAGATATAGTTCTTTGGTGGGTCACGACCATTTTGAACAGAGCTTAATTTGCCAGACTTGCCAGATTCTCGTTTCTCTCCATATAGGTTCCCTTGAGTAAGATCTAAACCACCACGGAGTTTTCTTGACTTTATCCCCAGCTCTTTATCATTGGATGTTACATCAGACGGCATAACTGACTTCTTCAAATCATCACCAGATGTCGAAGCACAATTGGAATTGTCCTGCCCCAGGGATTCCATACTGTTGCATGATAGTCGGGCAGCTCGCTCTTGTTGAATTTTTTTAAAGGCCTCTAGGGATGAAGACAGTATCTCCGCTCGGTGAGGTGAAGTTGTCATTCTACGAACCTGCATCCAAGTGGAAGTATCTATAATGTTCCATATGAGATGGATGGATAGATAGCATGAAAACGACATTTGAACCTCATGAAACAAATGATCAAGTTTAGCACGCACTTATATACGTTTGTGTCTATTAGCTTCCTTAATCTACTGCAGGCCATCTTCAAATACAATGGGTCAGATCCAATCCTAACTCTACTCCCCTCCCCCCAAATTCCTGGCTCCACAACTACCAAATCCCTTTTTTCTTTTTCAATTTCGGTCGAGTAGACACATATAAGAGATAAAACAAAATTCAGTAAGTACATCTCATATAGAAAGGTGCACACTATGAATTACCATGTTCCAACAGATTAAAATGCAGGCTAGAGGATTATTTCAATGGAATGATATAAATTGTCATTCATTAATCTGATTATCAAATGCCAAACAATAAAATGGGAAAAAATAAAAAAGGAGCTATGCATCCTTACCTCCCAGGAGAGCGCATGCGGTCTTCTGTGATCACTCTTTAAAGTAATTGGCTTGCCATCAACTGATTGAAAAGAGGACTTCTTTACAGTCTCAAACTCTTCCACTCTAGTAGTTAATTCTTTGAAGTCAGAAGCAGCCTCTTCAAGAACAAGAATGGCCTCTTTCATCTGCTCCACATCACATTCTAGTTCACAAAGAAGATAAAGTTCATCCACTGCCCTATTAAGATTCTCAAAAAGGAAACACCAAAGCCGTTCCCTAAACCTTTCTTTGCTTTCTCCTGCGTCACCCTCTCCAAGAGCAGTTATAAAATGAGCTTTTGACAGATCAGGTTTTCTACCATCTTCTATATGACCAGTAACTGATTCTCTCAAAGTTTCAGGTTTGCTGTTCTCAAGGGGAAGTGACACTGCATCCGGTGAAACCATCTTGATGCTTGAATCACTATCTACAATAGGTACTTCAGATGTTTCTGGCTTACCAACCTCCAATGTGACATCCAGCACATCAGGTCTAACTACTGTTCCAGAGGCTTGAGAAGATAAAAAACTGTAATCCACTTGATTATTCTCTATTGTTTTAATGTGTTCGGTATGTATTTCCTCATAACTGTCAGCTGCTGAATTTTTTTTCCCTTTATCAATATCTGGTTCCACAACTTCTGAAGATATTTCATTCATCTCTTTACATGTTTCTTCCATTATCTCATCCTTATGAAGCAATGGAGATGCCTCACAAGAATGATTGTTTTCATCTATGGATGCTTCTACTGTGTTTTCTAGGAGGTTAGAACATGAAATAGAATTAGTAGTGATTTCATTCTTCAAACAACCTGCCACATTATCATCTCCTATATCAGCGAACTTGATTTCAGCTCCGACATTGTTTACTTGGTGTGCTACCAGCACATTGTCTTCTAAATCACCCCACTTGATTTTGTGAACTGTACAGGCTTTATCATTTGATAGAACTTTTGGGTTATCTGTGGAGCTACCATTAGAATTTTTGATAGAAGATGGGGATGAGGAGCCTTCACAATTTTGCTTAACAATACATTTATCGAGATAAAACTTGCTCTTTTCAGATTCATTTGACGCAGCAGTTGACTTTACAAGACCACCCTGGCTATTTACATCTGAATTCCCCGCCGATGATTGAAGCAGAGATTTATATTTTCCTTGCACAGCTCCACCCTTCTTGTTCAACAACTGCTGACTCCTCATCAAACTATTACCATTTTTGGCTGAAAATCCCCCAACCCAATTTTGCACAGAAAACTTGGAGCTGCTTCTGTGCTTCTGAAAAAGAAGTAACAAACATTAATAAATTACAGCATTTGACACTGACATGATAATGTGGTGGTCTTAGGAAACACATTTAGAATATTAAGGTAGTTCTCTAAAAAATTGTTAACAGACCTAGAAGCACATCTAGAAGGATCAAGGAAGATGGATAATCTCCTTATGCCAGAAATACCAATAACATAACACTTAAAAGTTTAACATCAAGAACAAATTTAAGCAAAACAAAGCCTCGGGTTGCAATGAGAAGCACGGCATGGGTAAGACAACATGAATACCTTGTTCAAGCAATGTTTCAGAACTTTTTGAGTGAATAATAGAAAAAATAAGTCCAAGACTCCTGCTCTATTTTTTAACATAAACATTCACCTATATATTGTTCAAATTGTTCATTTAAACAATATGAAAACTTTCGAAACAAATTTCCTTCAATCTGATACACCCAAATAACTTGTAATTGCCAATAATCAATTCTCAAGTGGTCCACTATCAAAGTGTCAAACTAATAATAATTTGAAATCAAACAATTTGATTTTCAAAACTATATAAAGGGCATTTCACCCACAATCTAACCTTAAGATCAATCATAACTCAGAAACCAGCATAAATATGCGTTTAAATAAATTATTTAGCACATGTATTTGGCTGCTGAGAAAAAGTACAACAATTCAAAACTAATATTCTTCCCATACTGAAATCAAAACCAGTAGGATAGCTCAA
This sequence comes from Abelmoschus esculentus, assembly GCA_035048815.1. Classification (NCBI taxonomy): domain Eukaryota; kingdom Viridiplantae; phylum Streptophyta; class Magnoliopsida; order Malvales; family Malvaceae; genus Abelmoschus; species Abelmoschus esculentus. Next base: position 20,259,029 of record JAUCBN010000016.1, on the reverse strand, counting down.
AAGCAATCAAAGTTATTTCAGCTAATAAAATGAAGAGACAAAATACTCCCATTAACCCAATTTCCTACTAACCAAACAAATAAATAATAAGATCAAAATGGCAACCAAAACCACCAAATTGTGACAATTGTGAAAAGAGTTTTAATAATATTGGCTTGAGAAAAGAACACCTTTTTCACTTCAAACCATCCCGAGCCTTGATCATCCCCTGATTCTCCACTGTTTTCCATCATCTCCAAGCAGAAATAATCCCACAGTACCCTCAGAAAATAAGAACTTGGCAACAAAAAGGATATAATTGATCATCAAGAGCCCCTAGTGTTACAGCAGGAGAAAATTAAAAAAAAGAATCTTTTGATTTTTACAGAAAAATGTAAACTTTGTCAAACAAACACAATCAACATGATCAAAATAAAATTGGGTCAACTAATATTTTTTAAAATAGTGGGTGAAGAACGGATCAGCAGGGGGGAAAAGTAGACCTAAAATCCGAGTTGAAAGAAATCGTGAGAAATTACGACAGTATATTTGATAATTTTGAAGGAAATCTCCAGATATTTTTTAGGAAATGGAGACTTTTCAAGTTTTTTTTTTCCTCTTTTCTTTTCCAGAGGAACAAAAGAAGAGGGAAGCCAGAAGAGAAGGGTTTTATTTTGGAAGAAGAGAACCCATTTAATACTATTTTCTCTTTCCATATAGCTTAAAAATATAATCTAAATATTTATTTTTAATTATGTCTAATAATCATATATATAATAATATGTATTATATAGTTACATTTTTATAAAATATGTAACTAAAAATAATTAAAATATAATCGGCTTAAATCTATGATTTTTTTTCAAAATACAATAAAATTTCTATAACCTTTTCAAATGTAAAAATCTTTTATCAATTCAAACTATTATGTTTTTATTATGTTTTTTTATTTAATAATAAAATATATGCAAAAATATGTTTAGAATTTAAATATATTTAAAAAATAAATAAATAATTTAATCAAACTTAAATCTAAATATATAATTTATTTATAATCTGAACCGACCTGACCCAATCGATTACAAATCAACAAGACTATTAAAAACATATTTGCTTTTGGTCTATTTCTTTTCTTATAATGTGTTTGGATGGTTTTAAAGAGGCAATAGACAAGTCATTCAATGGAATGTAATATGAGAAAGGAAAAGTATGATAAAAGCAAGCCCTAAAAAGTAGAAGAAAAGAAAACCTCAATTATAATCCATGTGATTCAACATTGGCTATACCTAACCTACTACTAGACTTAGACAAAAAGCACTATATTTTAAATTTAAAAATAATTATACGTGTATAACATATTTAATAATTATTTTATCAAAACATCCAAATCACTCACTTAAATTTTACTTAAGGGTGTCTTTTAAAATATATCCTATAAAAAGATTTGATTATTTAGCGGTAGAATAATTGGGAATGTTTAAAATTTAGTGAGTAAATTATATATTTTAATAGTTGAGAGACCAAAGTAGGTCAGAGAGAAAAAGTAAGGGATGTTTGAGAATTTACCCTTCATATAATTACATGAATTGAGAATTGAGAAAATTACACAACTAATCACTCAGGTATTATCACATTTTTAAAAAACCACACAACACTTGATCTATAATTGATTTATTTAGAACTGACATTGCAGTGAATAATTCTACCGTTTCAACCAGTATGACAAAGATTAGCATTATTCTAAAATTCACTGTCTGTACAAGTAAGAAAATGAATTCTATTTATTGATAAAAATAATATTCTAAAGATAAAAATTCCTATGATTTACCTCAAGTGTAAATCTCTGATGGCAGGCTCTTTTAATACCATCCATCATGGCAAAATAATTCAGACAAGACTGCTCAAAAGTTATACACACATAAGTATCTTTCTCTCTGTGTGTGTATTAAGTGCCCTGTTCAATCAAAGATTCAAGACCCATCTCCGAAAACCTCTTCAATCATACTACAAGTGGGTAAGAAGTCATTCTTGGTTTTCTGGCATGTTGTTGCATATCCAGAATCCCAAACCTTGGAATCACATGGTTCCGAACCATATCCATGGCTGCCACCACTGTTTAACCCGTTGACGTTACCTCGGCACAGAGCACCATTGTCGGCAGTCACAGGTGTTTCTAGTGAATGTGATGCAGGACCAGTATCCGAAGATGTGCATGAATCATCTTGGGCCTCTTGTTTCTCGTGCTCGCATTGCTTGTCCTTGAGAATGTTTTCATGAACTTGAGCCACGGGATCAGAACCACAGTTTCTAAACAGCTTTCCGGAATAAGTTTCAGTGGCAGCATCCTCATCAAAAACACACAATCTGTTTTCTAGACTGTCATGATAGGGGAAATCTTCTTGAAATACAAGAGACTCGACAACAGAATCCTCATCTTCATCAGAGGACACTTCATTGTTGTCGGAATCGTCAGTCCCTTGCCACTCGTCGTTATCACTATCGATACTCATTGATTCACATCTGTTCTGAATGGATCTCTTCTTGAGCATAAACACATTGAAGTAATAACTTACAATATCCATTTTGGTTCGGTAAGGGAAAACGGAAGCAAGGATGTTCCAGAAATTCCTCCCAATGGATACAGGATTCAAGAATACAACTTTGTGGAATAGATGTTCCTCCTCTTCACTCCATTTATCTGCCACTACTTCACCCATGTTACAGAAACCAAGCTCCATAAATCTCTCGAGCCCAAGAGATTCATGAAGCTCCTCTCTCCTTTCCAAAATGTGCTGTCTTACACACCTGACAGAATCCTTATCCTCACAATTGCAATCAGGTCCGCCATGTCCAACTTCATCACCATATGCAAAAGATTCCAAGTCGGGCATGGGAATAATGCAAGTTCCCATCAGTTCATTCTCATACCTACTGGCAGCGGTTTCCAATACACCAGAATCATTACAACTGTTTCCCGTAACCGACGACTCCTCCCATTCTGGAACATCTGCTTGGCAATTAGGTCCAACAGAAACTGGTTTCCTTGGAGGACATTGCAAGAGTACAGAATATATATCTTCCAAACGAGATATTGTTCTCACTGGGCGTTCAGGGTTAAAACATTCTCCATATGAAGCAATGTGAAGTGGTTCCTCTGGCCATGAGTCATCTTCACCGACACTACAGGTACCCTGGGAAGGGATGGCAATGCAGCCAGGAACATTGGCTTTAAAGTCCCCAGCATGTTCAGGGCATTTAGCATCAATAGCATTTGCAAACTTCTCATCGCAATTAATATTTGTGTTTGTGAATCTGCCCTCACCTTTACCAATTACACATTATAATGCAGTAAGAAATAACTGAAAAGAACTATAGAAGGGGAGAACAAATTTGACATATTTACATCTGAATCATCTAATACTTGATGTTACCTGAACAATCACTCTTCGAAGTAGGTAAAATTGCAAAATACACATGATAATCAGCTTACAATGAATTTGATCCAGATACAAGAAATCAACATGCAAGAATAATTAAAAAGCATAATGAACAGATACACAAGGTTGACCGGTCCATCTGAATTTAGGAGCTAAAAAGGATTCATTTAACTTTAAGTATGGATATGGTTTGAAATTGGGTTTACAACATCTGTTACAACACCAGGAAGTCAAGTTAACATGCCCAAATCACAGCCTAAGTGTTCCACATGTATATATTACAGGGTAGAAGTTAATGTACCTGAACATTCAGAAATCAGAGCTTCAGAAAAAAGGGGTTCTGAAGATAAAACCCGTGGACTACAATCTTCTACTTGTCTTGATTGCTTGTTTGAAACCTCAAAAGCATCTTCCTCAACAAAAGGCCGCTTATGTACCATGTTGAACTGCACCCCCAAAAAAAGCTGATGAGGATAGTAAAAGTAAAAGAATAGTCGGCAAAATAATCGAACTGTAAGCCTAAGCAGGGAAACAAAGACAAGAGAAGATATTCAACACCGGATTAGAAAGACTAAAGGAAGAATGGAAGACGTATCAGATTATGCTCATTGTAGTACACTTCAAATGACTAATCAATGATTATTCTACTTGCAACATGAAAATAATGACTCGGAAGTCATCAAAGTTGGATATAAAGTTGGGATATAGTAAATGAATGTCATAATAATCAAGTAAACACATGCAAGTGCCAAACTAGACATTGAACAACAAGATTAAAGAAATGCACAAACAAACTAATAATCCAAAACACTGAAGCAGCATAAAAACTTTAAACCAACACCCACCTTACTTCATAAATTAGATGACATAACACTGTAAAGATTATAAATTCATGATAAAAGGTTCCATGCATTATCATGTAAAAATGTACTATGCACACACATACATATGCCTATATATTATATATACATCTACACATGTATGTATATATACAAATGTTTGTATATACAGGTGTGCCACTACTGTTATTACCATTATTATTGAGGGGTCAGTAATTTGGTGTATCCTTTAAACAAATTGGTTTTATTTAAAATTCACATGCACAAATCTTGTTTTCAAAATTAACCTAGAAAGATAATAATTCGATACCTTACGAACAGGAGAGCTTTCTTGAAATGATTGGGTTACAATTGGGAAATTAAAAGGATTAAGCAATTTCAGATGGGAATTGACTTCTCCCCAACTTAATTAAATGAAAAATACAAAAGTCCCAATTTCAGTATAACCTAGCCCTAGATCTTGAAATTGCCAAAGAAATCTACAAAATTGATGGTGACTCGCGAGCGAAAAAATCAATCCCCGACAAATTTAATTGAAAAACCTCACGGATCTACAGATCAAACAATCTTTTACGAATCGAAACCCAGAAATAAAATTATCTCAACAAAAAATGATTCTTTTAAATAACTAATTCCAAATCCTAAATAGAAATCAAGATCCATAAAACTCCAACCCACAAAAGCGAAATTCACATATCGATAGATAATTAAAAGGAACAAGAACCCTAACCGTATAAACGATCAAAGAAACAGGGGGAAAACGATAGATCAAAACAAAATAATCGAATCAAATCTTGATTTCAATAAGCATAACAAATAACAAATCAATTCGATCGAGATCGAACTTTGGGGGTTTCGTTATGAACGAAGATAGAGGTAAAAATTAGGGTTACCTTTATTTTTTCGTAACAGAAATGTCCGAAAATGAAAATAGCTTGAAAAAGAGACACCTATCTTGTGATAATTACGTGGTGTGCCACTCGAATTGAAAAAGAAGAAGGCGTTGTGGAATCTATGCAAGATCTGGGGTTTGTTTATAAGCGGTTGGCGACCAGCGAGTTTCGATGGGGGAATCTATGGGCGAGTGACACGTCACGTATTGAATGGTGGGAAAAGCTTTCAAAAGTATTTCATTTTTCATTTTCCCTCTTACATGCGGGCTGTTGTGAGTGGACGAGGAAATATATATTTATATATAAATTTGAATAATTCGATTTGAATTAAAAAAATAAAAATAAAGATAACCTGATTTTTAAAATAATTTTTATAATTTTATATTAAATTAGTAAATTGGTTGGATTATCCAAATAGATATCCAAACTATACATGTGGATAATTTTTAGTGTCTAAATATTTTTTAAATTCTAAACAAGTATTTATTTAATTTTGATATTTTAGGACGGTTAACTACTATTGTTTTTATTAAAAAAAATATATTTTTTTAATTTATTATTTTTTAATGTCAATTTTAAATCTTTAAGAAATTATCTCAAATCTCTAACCCAAAACTTAAATTTTTTAAATTATTATCTACATCGTAGTTTACTACCTTATTAGAGATCATCGTTATCACCGTCAACTATTGTCGATAATCAATGGTAAATACGTCAATCGATTTTCTAATGTTAAAAAAACTAAAATTACAAAAAAAAAATCATTGACACACCTGTGATCAGTTATAGACGATAAATGATTAAAGAAAACGATCGTGATAGTTCGACAACTGTAGTAACAGTCCTTAATGAATTAATAAACAACGAAAACGATGATAATTTATGGATTTAAAAAAATGGATTTATTTTATAAAAATTTTAAATTGGCATTAAAAAATTAAATTTTATATAAAAAAATATTAACATAAATTAAAAATTAAAACATATTGCTTATCATATTTTATTTTTTTATTTATAATCAAATACTTAAAATATCAAATTAAAATTTTAAATATTTATTTAAAATTAAAAATAATTTAAACACTAAAAATATTAAGCACAATTTAAACATTTATCTAGATATTCAGCCTAAAATTTATGGAGACGAAGAAAATAATAGATTGAGTTCCATATTTTAAAAAATCCAGTGCAACTGTCACAGGCCCAGACCATGAATTGTTCAATGAATTTGGGCTAGGGTTTTATTAAAGGTTGTCCAGGTAGAGCCGAGCAATCTGAAATTGAAACCCAAAGTATAAGCAATTGACCTAAAAGGATAGGAGTTGTAAACAAATGGCGGGATCGTCGCTGAAACTGAAAACTATACGGACTGTAAGATGGAAACTCCAGAGCCTAAACCACAAAGTTCAAGCTTAAGCTCAAGCTCAACGTATTCGGAAAGGCAGTGGAGACCAGCCGCTCAACGGAATCTAAGGAACCTATGGTCGAAAATGGCGTCTTACCGCCAACAATGGCTTTCTTCTTCATCCTCCGCCAGAACTCACGCTACTTCACTCGTCAACGCTTATTTATCTCAAAAGTGATGAAAACCCATATTTATTTTCCCGGTTTCGTTGATTATGTATTTTTTTTTTGTCTTTTTATTTTTTTGTTTCATCGATTATTTTGATTTCAGATACATGCCTTTGATGGAGTTGGGAGCTGTAAAGGACATGCCAGATATTCGAAAAAAAGCTTCTTCGAAGTCATGTAAGCAGCAAGTATACCATTCACTTCAACAAAGTTTCATTTTTTTGCCTTTCCCTTGCCTTTTTAAGTTGAATTATGTTATGGACATCTCATTTTTAATGAAAAGGAAAAGAAAATTTCATTGGTTTTAATTTATTTCAGGAATCTCATGGCAGCAAACTTTTATCATCTTACAAGGAAATGGTATGTATGTTTTATTCATGATCATTGATGTTCCATCTCTTTATCATCTTACAAGGAAATGTATATATAATTGTTCTCTATTTGTGAATTTGAAATTCGTTTTCCATGTTAAATAGTGTTTTTACAGGTGGTGCTTGTTATGAACATGGTGGCTGCTAGTCAATCCATGAGATGTTTCCTGAAAGGAGGCAATAGTAGTTCACTTGTACAATTTTCTAGCACTAGTGAGGATGTTAATGACACAGGTGATTGCGGCGGGGTTGCTGTCTTCGGATTTTGGTCAATCTCTTCTTTTGGTAAAGCTTTACTCTGAAACTGTTTATTTCAATATAACTTCTGTTGATTTGCACTAGTGAGGATGTTTTTTTTTTATGAATTTGCCCTCTATTTCTAAATATTTATGTTTAGCCCCCTCAACCCCTGTGAATACATGAAATTCTTAGGAAAAAATGATTATCCGTGTCCAACACTCACACCCTAATCTAAGTAACATAGACCCCAACCACAAAAGGTTCATGCCTCCTGAAATATCTTCGCAAAAGGTTCATTCTTTTTATTTTGGACACATTAATTTAGAAACCGATTCTTAAGCATGGTCTTGAAGCAAATTTAGACCAAGTTTTCGAATAGAGGTTAAAAGTATGGAGAAAATCATATGAGAATCACGATGGTAAGATGTTTGACTAAAACCTATGTTACTTCAATTTCTCAAAGTACCCATGTTTAACAGATATTCAGGCATTGGAATGAGGATTTGACTTCTCAGATAAATAAAAAAGATTTATTTTATAAAATTGAACATATCCTTCTGAAATACATATTTGTATCTGATACATATACTCATGTCCAAGTAACATAGATTTGGCGATCTTAGTTTCCAAATTTGTTGAAGTTGAATGCATATACAATATTACTAGAATCATTCGAAGCCATATGCAATGAATTTTGTCACTAGAATTGCATGTTAATATGATAATCTAAGACACTCCACTCCACACAGTATTATGTGCATGAGTTTTATCTGCATTTCCTTGGTTAATTGTGATCTTTGAATGATTCCCAGAAAAAATAGCCGAAGAGCTCATTCAGATGTTCAAGTTGGAACTAAGTTTAAAGGTAAATGGACTGACCTTTTTATTGTTATACTACACACCTGATAGGCTCTATCACTTGGCTTCTGTGTGAGTTCTGTATGCATGTTCTGGCACAGGTACTCTCAGTTTGTCCTAAGTTCTTTCATGTAGAGGATAGTAGGAGGTCTTATTCTCATATACACGTGTCAAATACAATTGTCAAACACGAGTACTTCAAGAAAGATACAGAGTCGAAACAACATATTTGATATGTGTTTTGATTTTTTTCTATATGTTGCTATGACAATCGTCTATGCTGATATTAAATATGCATGCAGGATATGATATTTTAAAAACCATCCAAATGAATCAGATATTTAGCAGCGTATCTTAGTTGGAAACATACTAATACTCGCCACTTATATCAGAATCTGAGTAATATAAGTTTCTTTGTTGATGTTTCTATCCTTTATTCTTCTCATTCCCTCTTGTTTCGTGTAGAGATTGCTTGTATCGGAGTTACTGTCCATTAGTTGTGAAGTTTCACAAGACCATCAGCTCTGCTGGTCTGGTGAGCTTTATCCTGGAGAATTCAGCGATCTCAAAGTATGCAACTTGTATTCCAATGAAACTTTCGAGCCAGTCCATCCACGATTGAAGGACGGAAAATCTGATATGCCTACTTTTCAAGGCAACCGTCAGCCAGGCCATGAAATATTGCAGGTCCAAGTTCATTATCATTCATATTTTATGTTATTTTGACTATTTTTTCTTCTAAAAGTACTTGTGTCTGACACACCATGGAACATGAGTATAAACATATGACAAATGCACTTAAATAACACAATTCAGAAATTTTCATATGCATTTGCCCAATTCTGTATGTGCTGGAAACAAATACAAAACGTCTGTACTTCAAAAAATCATCTCAGAATATCATAGCACAACAAAACCAGAGCCATAATTAAGTATTAAAGCTACCATGCTCCATGCATGCTAATTTTTGTAATTCTTTTTGCAGGTGTATATTACAACCTGGCTTGCGGAGGTGAACATAGATGTTCATAGGTAAATTATTCGATATGAGAGTAAATTTCCCATCACTGTTCTTGCACACACTCCGACTACCATTTTTGTATCTGTATTCGATGCATGCTCGTACATGGATATAGGAAAATGATCCTCTAAGGACACTCTAAATACTTAAAAAAATCTTCGAAAAAAGTTGAACACGATTCGATCACTTACCTATTTCATGCGAACTTGAGTCCTAGTAGACAGTTGTGAACAAGATATGTCTTGGTGCAAAAATTTTGATAATCTGTTTTATTTGTTTTTCGTTGCAGGGTGGATGAAATATTTGCAATGATTGGTGAGGAAATTCATGTTCCACTCTCGTAAAATTCTCATATAAGGTGAATCTAAAGAAGATGTATATGAAGTATTTGCATGTGTGGGGATAAAGCATCATTTAATCCACCATTGAAGAACAAAGTTCACACACTTTTATTTCATGCCCTTCTCGCAAAGTTGCCAGTTTCATACTCTTGTTTCTACTTGAAACCATCTTCGCCGCCACCAAATCCGGCTGAACCACCGGTGACACTGTCGGCAACATTGATATTCCCGCCATTGGACCAGATTGATCAAAATTGCTTCCATAGTTAACACCACTAGTGCCATAGTTGTTACCACCACCATAACTTCCTTGGCCTCCATTACCTCCATAATTTCCAGAAGAGAAACCATCATTTCTGGCACAGCCCCCACTGTCATCTCCGTAGCCACCGCCACCATAACCGCTATTGAAACCTCGACCTCCAAAGTTGCGAGGTCTCTCAGCTGCATAGTTTACTTTTACTTGATAACCATGGAGTTCCTGCAACAAGAATTCACACAAATTCCTGTGAACCAAAAATTCCCACAAATCATTCATTATGGATATGACCATTCAAGAACAATCCAAATACACAAACAAACTAGATCAGAGATTTACTAGACCAAAATATGCTGGTTTAAATTTAACTTGAATCTGATCCATAACCGAATTAAATTAAAATTGATTTGAATTTAGTTAAATCAAAATTAACCAAAACCAAAAATAATTGAAATTGAAAATAACTAAAATACAAGTAATCTGAACCGAAAATCAATATGAATTTAATTTCCTCAAATATATATATTTTATTCTCATTTTGTATTGTATATTATTAATTATCAACTACCTTTATTAATGGTTTAATATTTTTTTCTTTTAAAAGTTTATCTTCGTATATTAACTCAAATTGAGAGTCAACTCATTAGATATTGACGCAACTTGATAATCAATCAATCAGATATTAATCAGATCCGATCCAAAATAACATAAACTAAAATCGAATCAGATATTATTTCACCCAAATCGAACTTAAACAAAAACAATCTAAATCGAAAAAAACATGACTCGAAGGGGCCCTAGCCAATCTTAGTCCGAACAATCTGATTGCCACCTCTAATTTTAATGCACAAATTATATAAAAGAATTACATAATCTTTCATATTTAAATTATAAAATCTATAACATAAATTTCTACCTGTCCGATAACTTAATCCTAAACCATTATCTTAAATATTTAACCTAAAATTAAAATATGTCAAAGCATTTTCCATTATTTAAAAGCATAATTGTATCCCAAATCCTTTTTATTATTAAACATCTTTTTGGCGGCTAGAGTTCGTTATTACTGTAGAGAAAACTTAGGCAAAATTGCCTATACCAATGGCAGGCCCTTCAAATTTTCCCTCTCATCCAGCATCATCTCTCTCATATTTTCTAGTTTTCTCGTTTCTCGATTTCATTTCATTTTTAATTTTTGGGTTTTATTATTTCTCTGCTAGCTGTTTGGAGATCGAAACAAGGCTTGATTTTTAAATCGTCGTGTTCCGGCGGAAAAAAAGCCGATAGCACCTCTCATTCACCTTCATCCGGTGATCACCTGGTTAGTTCTATGCCTGAAAGCAGACAAGCCAATGACGATGATCCGTCCACACCGATTCCTCAAGAATCGGCCGCAGAACAACCTACCGAAGGCTCGGGTAGGATCCCAGTTCGTGCCTTTGATAGAACAACAACCGCAGGTCAAAGGGAATGGAGCATGCGTTCTAATGAGTCATTGTTTAGTCTTTACACGGGGAACATGAGTTTCACAAAGGAACAATTGAATTTGATGTCGAAATCGGGGGAGTTTCATTTCAGAAGCGATTCCACACTTTCCAGTCCGTTGCCGCCGGGCACCCCGTCGAACAATCTTTCGGCAGCTGAAATTGCCAGCCAAGGTGGCAAAATCAACTTAAACAGCGAATCATTGTTTAGTATCCGCGCGGAGAACATGAGTTTCACGAGCGACCAAATGAATTTGATGTCGAGATCAGGTGAGTTTAATATCAGTTTTGATCCCACGAATTCCGGACGGGTGCCGGACTCTATGTGCAATAATCAGACAATGACTGAAATTACAGAACAAAGTGGTGAGCCGAACGAGGGCTGCCGCGAAGATACTGAAACAGAAGCAGCCGACACGATGACGGAGAAAGAATCTCAGGTTCCTAAGGACAATGTTCATAAAGAAACAACTCTTCCCCACGCTGAGCCTCATAATTCACAAGCAAAAGAATCCCAGAATCATGAGGGCGATGTTCATCAAGAGTCACCTGATGAAAGTGCCAAAGCTTTTGCCTTCCCTATGTAAGCACTCACGTTCTCAAACTGAATGTTTCCGGTCCGGTTTCCGGTTTCGGGTTTTGATAATGCAAAACCTTGAGTCAAACATTTAAGAAATTGCAGACATCCGATTGTATACTGATTCATTCTTTTCCTGCAACAAAGATTGACAGGAGATGCAGGTGAAAACGGATTGTCAACGGAAAGTATAGAGAAACAAAACCAACAAGAGTGCTCCACCCCTAAAGCCTCAGAGACAACTTCAGAAACAGATAATAAAACACAGACAGATCCGGAAACACCGAAGCTAGGATGCCCTAAAGAAGCCTCAGAGAGTCCTTCAGAAACCCAGAAGTCTCAAACACCTAAAGCAACTAGAAATGATGAACCGAACAAATGGTACGCTTGCTTCTCTTGTTGCTCTGCCAGTGCGACCTCTTGAAAGAACACTGCATTAGATTGACTGACTCAAATAGCTTACATTTTTGTTCAAGCACCATGGATTCCATGTCTGTACAAGTTTGTGACGGCTTCTGTCACCGTCTTTCATATAGTTTTGCCGATTTTTTCCTATTGTTATTACCTGACTCACCGAGTTAAAAATCATGTAGATGCTTTTATCTTGAGAGAATTTATTTATTCTTTTCCACATTCCCTCACATTCCCTACCTATTATATTTAGTGTGACATACACACACATATAGTTTGCATGAAAAAAAACTCGAATTTGTATCAGTCATATTATCAAACTGAGTTTAAAGAGCTCAAACTATAGAAGAAACCTAAGTGCATGTATATATAAAGTAGTATTAAGAATCCAATTCAAACTCAAGCTTGCGTTAAACTCGAACCGAGTGCTGAGCCACAAATTTCAGTTCAGGCTCAAGTGTCTTATGGCTAAAGATTACACTGCCTATACTACATGCATAAGCTATCATTTGATGCTTTCAGGTGAATAAATGTATGTAATAAGGAAAGATTTGAGAGCATGTCATCAAAGATACCCAAAAGGTGATGAAATAATATCAAAATAGTTAATCAACAGTTGAAATTCGTGAAGATAGAAAACTTTGAATCTTTAGTTCCTAATCTTTGTTTATACTGTCAAAAATCATCTGGTCACTTTCTCAGCTAATGTCTGAAAACAAATAAAATCAAGGTTTCGGGGCCCCACCTTGACGACCACCCCTTCCATTCTGATTAGCCCGCTGATAGTTGTCTCCGCTCCGTCCACCTGGACCTTTGGGCCGACCCGAAAACTCACCCTGGTTTCTGAATTCATTCCTGCCATAACCTCCTCCTCGGCCGCTGCTGAAGTTCCCTCGACCAGGGAAACTGTTACTCCAACCTTTACCTGATGCATACCTTCCTCTCCCGCGGCTAACAACTGCAAAAGGAAGCAGTTTCTCAAGTATATATTATACATGCGGAACATATTACATAATATCAACGAGTTGAGAATATAATTTTCCTAATCTCTGTACTATCATTAATGAATTAAAAAGTCCAGCTCGAGGAAAACAATATTATTAGTAACAATGGAAAATTTTGGAGAAATTTCAGTGTCAAAATAATCTCCCAAATAAATTTTGAATTACCTCGAGTACTTGTTCTCTTTTCTTCCACAGCGGCTTGACGATCCCCAATTGCGATCGGCGAAGCCTGAAATGCCATTCAGCACAACCATAAATTCAAAATATGCTTGCATAAAAGTTAAAACACTGAGCAGAGGTCCGTGATTAATGTTATAGTTAAGTTTTGCAACAAAATTCAGTGACAGCTGAGATAGGGGAAAATAGAGGATGAAATTTGTACCTTAGAATTGTGGACCAGGTAAATTCATTAGTGATTTTTATAACCATAAATACAAGTTAACATTTTAACTGCTTTAAGCTTTCAAATTTCCAACTTAATCTAACAAGGCAGCAAATAAAGTACAAACTGAAAGATGGACTAATACAAGGTTAAGGAGAATATCAGTTGAACTTGTAAATGTACAAGAACTGGTACAAGGTGCCTGTTTCATGGATATATACTGTCCAAAAATAGCCAAAAAAAATATGAAAGAGAACCCAGCTATGTTGCTTGGACTCGGGTATGTGCATTTTTTTCCCTTTTCCAAGACTACCATGTATTTAGTCCTTGGAGGAACAGATCCCCATATTTGACTCAAGTATCTGTCAAATACATGTATCGGAAACGGGTACGTCGAGAAAAAAGAAGAGTCAAAGCATGTTAGGATGCCAAATTGAGGTGAATTTATTCTTTTAGACTAGTTGATTTTATTACCTACCTACATAAATGGTATAGTTTTCTTGAAGAAAGTTCTAGATGAAATCATCTAATCAGATGCTTCTTAAGGAATAACATCTAATCATCTAATTAGCAGGCTTGCCACACACATAGCATGTATTTGATAGGAGTGACACAATGTAGATCATGACAGCACCACATTTATAACAGGAGTGATAAAAGTATGAGACAATACCTGAAGTGCACTCTGCACCGAACTTGGAGTCTCAAATTCAACAAAACCAAAAGTGAATCCCTGCTGCAGGAAGCAAGAGCCACATATAACAGTAAGAACTGAGAACTTGAACTAGAAATGTCAAAAAGGAAAGAGAAGCCCAAGCCAATATCTTAGTTTACCTTATTACTTCTGACTTGGATACCATTGTGCTTAATAGTCCCAAATATTTTGAATGCCTCCTCAAGTTCGTCAGGTGTTGCATTATAAGGCAAATTTCGTACATATATGGAGTGTCCTTCAGCTTAGGTAACAAAGCACACGAGGTTTATATTTTAAATCAAGAAAGAATGTGCATCAAGCATATCAAAGAGAAAAACCGGTATGACATAAGATTAACCCATGTATTTGGAGGATCTCTAAAAGGTCATATCCCCATACCCAAGCCCAGATATGCCTTGGACACAGATACATCATGAAAAACGAAGAGTTGGACCATCACAGAGAACAATTGTTCTATTATCATGTGTCATAAATGAAATTATCAATTACCTTCCTCATTCTCATTGCTACTTTCAGGTGCATTGTCACTATTAGGAATTGCTACTGTTGGTGGTGTTGGAGCAGGTGTTGCAGAAATGGTTGAACGTTGCTCTGCAGGTGCCGCGCTCACATTTCTTGTAGTTACATGGACCGGGGTAGATGGTGAACTGCTTTTCATAACTTTGACCTAACATACAATTAAGTTCAATTATACATCAAAAGAATAACCAAAACATGAATGGAGAATAAATAGAATCAACATTAACTCACAATTGAAGCATATGATTTCTTTGAAGTATCTTCTAGAACTGCAGGAGCTGACTCAACAGCCACAACACTCTCATTCTGACTGACAACGTTCTGGGGTTCAACAACCTCATCCTCAATTACCGATCCTTCCTCCTCATCTGAGGGGTCACAAACTTCTGCTTCGTTATTAATATCTTCGTCTTCAGGATTAGTTAATGGGTCCTCCACAAATGGGGCACGAGGGGGGCCTGGAAGTAAAATTTAAAGCAATTCCACAATTTAAGCATAACAAAATATGAACACAATGCAAAAGGAAGAATTAGATCAAACCTGTTTCTGGTGTCGGAGCAGATGTTGAACCCAGTTCACTGATGCCATTAACTGGAACAGTGTTTTGCAACTCTGTGTCTGCAATGTACCTGAAAACATCATTCAAGACGAAGTAGCCGTTGTCCTGTGGAGCTAGAAAGAAGGTTTGAGTGAATTTCTTTATAATATCGTCTTTCCCCGTTAAGCATCCAGTTACCACTACAATGACCCCTTTCTCAAAAGAATCCTGAGCGTCCACAGTTTTTATCTCTGCTATATAGTCCTCATAACTTAGTGATAGAACCTTTGCATTAATTGCCTGAACCAGAGCAAGCATCAGTGTACTAGTCAATATATCATGTTAAAGTTGAGTTATATATACACATATAAAGTCTATTCAAATTATAAAATTTAATATTACTATATCAAATGTCTCCAGAAACAAACACTTGACAAAAATATCCATCACTAAAGTTTAACATATGGCATAAGCACCTAAAAAGGCATAACAAGCTTCACCTAAAACTAAAAGGCATAAATATCCATACTTTTTATCAATAGATTTCATTACAAATTTTCAGTAATTATTCTCAGAAACTTGTTATCAGCTTAGTCTAGAAGCATCATCTTCTGCATGGAGTCCACACAGTTTTGAATTCTTGATAACAATATGTTCATGCATGCTCAAGTAGGAAGTTATCTTAAGTCTTAACTCCTAACTAAACTTACTTGCATTGTTGTTACCATAGTCATGTTGCCATACATATCAGGCCGACTTAAACGACTTGAATCTTGATAAAATCTATGCACCAGATTTGGTGATTGGTGAAGAATATGGTAATACTGTTCCACAAAAGCATTTCCGACAACTTGAGCACTGGGAGTATGAGTATCAGCAAGACTTCCTTCCTGCATGGCCATCTGCACGTAATTTTAAGGAATCGATAAACAAAACTTCAAAAAAGGATCATATTTAGAAATTAAACTAAAACATAAGAGTAGGGATCAACAAAAACCCGAATATGACTAACAAAACGTGAATTCAAACATTCAACAGCTTAAACAACTTTCACCGATATAAAAGCAAAACAAGAAGACATAGAGATGTAAGAAACAAACCCCTTTTTTTCCACCATAAAGCTAATTCACAATCTAATAAATCTGGGTATAAACATTGGTAATTAAAATAGTCCTCAGCATAAGTTCTCAACCATTAAACATTAATGTTCAAGCAATAAACACCTATCACTGGAAACAAATTCTTTTTAAAACAAAAAGCTAAAAAAACACCTTTACAGAAACGAAATATATGAAGCAGATTCAACAACCGAATTCAACAAAAAGGCACGATCTTACAGGCGATTAACAGATCAATCAAATACTGTCGCTATAAGCCTACAACTTCAAACAGAGATCGACTGAAATAAAAGATATGGGTGAAAAGCAATACCAAAAGTACCTAAATCGTGGGTTATTTGAGCTTAAAAGAGAGATCTGTGAGTGTGAGCTTACAGATAAAGCAGAGAGCGAGATAGAGAAGACCCAAAAATGGAATAACGGGATGCGTTGCGTAGGAAGCAGGAAATGAGAAGAACAATAGCAAGCAATGCCGAGGAGATGATGCAGAAAATTAAAAATTAAAAAATATATATTTTTAAAAAGTCGGAAAAAATTTTAGTATATATGTTTCTGGTATATATCGAAATTTATATTTTTTTATAAAAAATATATTTATTAAATTTCGTATATATATTAATTTTTTATAAAAATTATAATTTTATATATATATATATCATTTTTTATAAAAATTTAATATATTAAAAAACATATACCAAATTTGTAATTTTATTAAATTTAATATAATTATTCAATCGCTTTTTAAAATATATTTTGTATTTATTCTATCCAAAAATTCATGAGTTTTGATTTAAATACCGTAAGGAAAAATTTTATTTATTAATATCCGACACAATCAACTTTAGTTATTAAATTATAAAATTTATTCGGTATATACAAATTCAGATTTAGTTAAATCTGATTATAAATAATATTTTTCAAATATTCTGTTATAATATTAATAACGTCTAAATCGAATTTTATTATATCCGTCTTTAAGAATATTTTTAAAAATTATAAAACTAAATTTAATTAAATCTAATTTTATATACATAATAATAAATATTATAGATTAAAAATTAGAATATATTATATAATATTTGAAAAAATTATACAATATTTAAGTCAAAAATTTATAACCGGATGGCCAAGTAGGTCCAGGCTTGGATGTGCTCCACCTACATTTTTGTTAAGCGCACATTCTCGCTATTTAACACGTGTCACTTTTAGCTTCGGCTCCAGACCTAATTTCGCTCCTCTCTCTGATCGTTGCAAATTTCCACTGATTATTCCACTTTCTCTCTCTTTATCAGCTAAAAAAATCTCTTTCGCTTTCAAACCCTAACTTTTTTATTTTTAATTTATCACAATTTTGACACTCTTGAAGATCGAGTTTACGAGCTTAATTTCAAATTCAAAGGCTACGCTACGTTACTGTAAGTCCAGCTCTCCTTTTTATCCAGAAACTGTAATGTATTTGTTCTAAGATATTTACATCAAGCATGTGAGATAAGGTTGAGTTTTCAAACTTTTGTGCTCTGTAAATGAATCTCAGGCATGTGAAAACTTTTAACTTAATTCTTATTTCTTGCAGTTAGGAATTTTCTTCTCCCTAAATTTTAGCTGCTAAATATTTTTTTGGCTTGGATTATATCCATCTTGCAACAAAGTTGGAGACATGATTCGTATTTCCTTGGTCAAGAGAGTTTCTCCCAAGTCCAGATTCAATCACAGGTAATTGATGGTACCTGGTCTGGCTTAAGTAACAATTTGTGGGTTGGAAAGCTAGAGACAAGTTGGTGGGCCCTTGTTTCCAGTTTGAAGAATTTAGTGTTCATAATTAGGTGAGATCTTAGTCCATTGCTGTTACATACTTCTAAAACACTTTTTAGTTGACATTATTATATTTTCCTTTGGCATTAGCAGAGTCTGACAGAGGACATAGTGGTCAGTCTTCGAGCCTACTGCATGGGATGAACTTCACAAAATCAGGTCTGAGGCCTGAAATTGCTAGAAGTGAATCACAAAACCAATCACCAATTGTGAATGGCTATAATCAAGGGCATCAGTCTTTCCAAGCAAGGCATAAGGAAACAAACTTATTGGGGGTGGATACAGCATCCAGAGGTTTATCACTTCTTGATTCACCAATAGGAAATGGCCCTGATTTTCATCAAAAGAATCCATTGAAGTCGGTATCTACTGAATCTCCCAAAAATCATGATTTTTTTGGAATTCAACAACATATTAGTGGACAGCATCCTCTCCAATCTTTGCCAAAGCTGCAATCAGGAATGAATGACATGCAGTTGCTACAGCAGCATGCTATAATGCAAGAATTACTGAGACAACAACTTCCAAAGCCACGGTTTCACCTACCAGAAACAAGGCAGTTGAGCTCTACAAATCAGGTTTCCACTGTTTCTAAGCAGGTATCTGATGGTGTTTATCCAGTTCCAATCAATGGTGTTCCTGTCCGTGATGTTTTAAATTATACCTTGCAGACCGAGCATATGACACCAAATGCAAATTGGCTACAACATGGTGCCTCTCCAGCCTTGCAGGGATCCTCTGGTGGCCTTATATTTTCCCCTGAGCAAAGCCAGAAGCATTTGATGGGTTTGGTTCCTCAACAAGTTGATCAATCATTTTATGGAATTTCTACCGGTAGTGCTAGAGGAAATCCATATCAATATTCTTCTGTCCAAATGGATAAGGCTTTAATGCACCAGGTTCCTGCCGGCAGTAACTCCTTTCCTGGTAATCAGTATGCTATGTTTTCAGATCAAGTTGGCTTGCAAGATGGAACTTTGGTTTCTAGACAGGGTAATCAGGATAAAAATGCATTTGGGGCTGTGCCTGCTCAAGGTTTAAATAGTCTATTTCATTCAGAGAACTTGGAGCAAATGGCTATCCAGCCAAAAAATGCAGTGATGCAGGAGTCTCCTAAGAGGAAAGAGCATCGCAATCCTCCAGAAGCATCCCTCCAAAAATCAACAATTCAGGTTTCCTCCCAGAATGTGGCTACACTGGATCCAACCGAAGAAAAGATATTATTTGGTTCAGATGACAGTATGTGGGATGTCTTTGGAAAGAGCACCAACCTGGGTTCAGTGTTGGATACAGACTCTTTAGGGGAATTTCCTTCTCTGCAAAGTGGAAGTTGGAGTGCTCTTATGCTGTCTGCTGTAGCAGAAACATCCAGTAATGATATAGTGGTACAAGAAGAGTGGAGTGGTTTGGCTTTGCAGAATTGTGAACCTCCAAGTCCCCAAGGAATAGCTGCATATGATCCTCGTGATCAGACTCACAATAAGACAAACAGCTGGAACTTCATTGAGTCTGCATCACGTGGTGGTGGTGGTGACATATCAAAAAGTCAGGATACTGAAAGCTCATTGCAAAGTTCTCAGAATAATGATCACGGAGGTTCTATGTATGCAACAGGTCATGGTTTTGCTCTTGATAATCCTGTTCTGTATTCTAATATTGAATCACCAAATGTGAATTCTGGCTTGGGAAGCCCAGAGGTGAGTAGAGAAGGTTTTGATCAGGACAATGTTGCTTCAATAACAGATTCAAGAACGAGAAGGGTCACCAAGGAGAGTAGCCAGCAACCTCCAAACAGACATAATCTTACTCTCTGGAGAAGTATTGATTCTAAAGTAAACTCTGTACTAAGTGGGGTGCCATCAGAATATCAGCAAAATCTGGATAAGAGCCCTCAAACTTTGGATTCATCTGGAAATAATTACTTGGACAAGGGACTGTCTGAAGTAAATATGGAGAACCTTAATGTAAAAGAAAATTCTAATGACAGTATCCGCTCTAACTTTTCCCATCATACATCCACTAGTGCCATTAGAGACAATGTCTGGTTGGATGCAAATGATCCACTGGGAGGAAAACAGAAGCCATCCATTCAAGTTAGTCATAAAACTTTTGGAACCGGTAAATTTCACTATCATCCTATGGGGAATCTGGATGCGGAGGTTGAACCCTACTATGGAACTAAAAGTGTCACACATATGCTGAATGTTTCCGAAGGATTAAAAGTTCATGACCAAGGATATTTTGGGCAGTCAAAATATACTTGCCATGCTGCTGGAGAGTCTACAGACACTGAGAAGGTTATTTTCTTTGTGTGGCCATATATGTAAATAGTATGAAATTGACAGCTTCCTTTTATTTATGTAAGCCTTCAGGAGACCAAACATTCTTTTATTAACTTCTTTTTCTCTGCATATTGGGGTTGTTTTCAGGACATTCAAGTAGACAAGGTACCTTTCGGTGCGATGACATCTCATTTGAAGCGGATAGATGACTCTTCTGAGAGAGCTCAAACTATTCAATTGGGAATGAAATCAGCACATCATACACCCAAAACTTCTCCTGATAACGGTTTCTCTTCTTCAGAGACTTTTCCAAGTAGTAGGATTGGCAACCAAAACCATGCACGGGATCCAGGTCCGCAGTTTCCAGTGTTGGAAGCTATGCCAATTTCCCAGCCTTCTGCTACTGCTACATCTTCTCAGCAAAGTGCTTCTACGAGAATGCTCGATGTATGGACCAGTGTCTCGTCCCCAGAACATCTATTAGGAGCTAAATTTTCTCGAGACTCACAAAATTTGCTGGATTCCTATAGTAACTCAGAAACAAATCTTCCTAGAACAGAGAAGCTAGATGATCAAATTGCCCAAGCAGGAAATAGTTGTCAATCTGAGTTCCCTATCGACTTTGCTAAACCACAAAGCTTTGTTGGTGAAGAACAACCAGCAAAATCCCAGCTGATATTGCACGAAAATAATGGAATCCAAAATCCTGCTAATATGCAAAGAGACATCGAAGCTTTTGGCCGTTCTTTAAGGCCAAATAATGCTGTACATCAGAACTATTCCTTGTTGCTTCAGGTGCGGGCCATGAAAAATACAGTGGTTGATCCTAGTAATAGTAATGTTAAAAGATTCAAAGGTCTGCCTCTGGACTCTGTGTTGGATGCTCAGCAGTTAAGTTCCCAAGGTTCAGAGCAGTTATCTTATGGATCCAATTCTATGATTAGAGATGCCCTGGTTGGTCGTCCTTTAGCTCCTTCTGGAGATTCTAAAATACTAAGCTCTTTATCTAAAACTGGTGGTAACCATGAGACACAGCTATTTGCTAATAATATGCTGCCATTTGTTCAGAATGATTCCCAACATTTCTCCGATTCTGATAATTCAGTTGCTAATGTCAGTGGTGAACACTCTAAGATCAGTCCCCGGATAGCACCATCCTTGTTTGATCGATATGGGGCAATTAAGAATGGGAAAATATTGCCCATAAATGATGCTCGGAAAATTGCCATGATGAATGCTACGGAAAAAACACTCATCATTGGTCAGTCTTCTGGAAGTTTGCTTGTTCATTCAAGTGAGCAGGTTAATGCTGCAGCTGATGCTAATCCTCTGGATAAAGCCCCGAAAAGCTCAAACTTTATGCCAATAGCAAGTGAGTTCATCTCCCCTCACTCACTGCCACCAGATATTGCAAATCAGAATTTGGTTGTGAGAGCAAAGAAGCGCAAAAGTATGATATATGAGTTTCTACCATGGCATTTAGAAGTGACCCAGGGTTCTCAAAGGCCTCAGGACATCAGGTGATTGGAGTCGGTATCCCATTTGCTGCAATTGCTTTTAACATTATGCATATTAATGATCCAACGTGCTATAACGTTTGTGAATTTTAATTTGCTGAAATGCAAAAACTGTTTGCTATCTTTTCTTACTTTCATCATGTCTTCCCTCCTTTTGGGCTTATCTTTTGACTGCAGTGTGGCAGAAGTGAAATGGGCTCATGCAGCAAATCGATTGATTGAGAAGGTGTCTTTAATGTCAACTATCTTGAATGTTTGTTATTCCTTCTCAAAACTCCAACAGTTCTCCGCTACAGACATTGATCTTATTTGCAGGTTGATAATGAACCTGAAATGATTGAAGATTGGTGGCCGTCAGTTTTTAGATCAAAAAGAAGGCTTGTTTTGACAACACACCTTATGCAGCAACTACTTTGTGCTCCTCCAAGAGTATTTCTTTCTGCAGATGCCATCAAAAACTACGAGAGTCTGGCCTATTTTGTTACCAGATCAGTTTTAGGAGATGCATGCAGCACAGCGTATAAACCTGAAAGTAAAACAGCTGTTTCTCCCGGGAGTGGAAACATGTAAGTACTGGTTAATCACTTTTGAAATCCTTGAGCTCTGTTTTTACTGTCTCTCATCTGGGTATCTTTTTCATTAGCATACTATCTTTCTAATGTTTTTTTTTGTCTTTCTGCTTTTAGTCTCTCTGAAAAGCTTAGGGAGGAGAGAAATCAATCCATCTTAAAGGCTGCAGAAGAGTTTATCATTAGGGAAAAGATGCTGAGAGATGATTTACAGAGGTAACTTGCATAAAATTTGTACCAATATCGCCGTGCATGACATCTTATCTAGCGTACATTTATGAATCTCGAAATTCAACATTTTGTGCTAAGAACTTCCATCATACCCACCCATTCAGTTTGATTAATTTGTGGTCTCATGGGTAGTCGTAGTGTCATATATCTATTTAGAGGATGCAAACTAATATTAAGTTGCAACTAAGTATTTTATGTTAACTTCGGGTAAAAAGGATGTTCGCGTACAAGATAAACATGAAGATTACAAAATCGAGCTTCATCCCCTCTGAAATTCAGTATATTCCAGGATTCAGGCATTCAGCCATGTTTGTCCTTCTTATACCCGTTTACTTTAGTTTGTTTGCCCGATGCAGTGTTCGTGGTTTTGCCTCAACTTCATCATGATTATGAAGTTGTGTCTAATATTTGCTCTTTATTTAAGCAGCCTGGACAAAAGAGCCTCGATCTTGGACATAAGCCTGGAATGTCAGGACCTAGAGAAAGTTTCGGTCATCAATCGTTTCGCCAAGTTCCATAGCCGGGGTCGAGCTGATGGGGCTGAGACCTTATCATCCTCAAATGCAACTGCAAATCCTCCCAAATGCTGCCAAAGATACGTTACGGCATTTCCGATCCCTAAGAATCTCCCTGATAGGGTACACTGCCTTTCGCTTTGATCATTAGTTTATTTCCCCCCCTTTTGGGGGGCGTCTCTTACTATGCTCCAAGTACTTTTGCTCCTAATAGAAGCACACAAGTGAAAATGTAGGATAAGAAGCACTTAGATCTTCACACGTTGTAGGCCATTGATGTTAATCAATTGCTGAGAAAATTCTTCTTCTTGCTGATCAGATCCTTCTGTTATTATGCATGCATGCATGCATGCATGCATCATTTATGTAATGAATGTATGTATTTATCAAATGAGTTGGAATAAAAAATAAATCTTCGAGATCCATTGATTGGTCTAGTGGTCAAAGATACTCATATTGTCCAATCTTGTACGGGTTTAAATCCCGGTGTGGGAAAAAGATATACTCTCTATTTGATAAAAAAATCTTCATTGAGATGCATGTCATTGCCAACTCATCTTGCACTGTTTTGTTTAACCACATGTAATCAAAACCTTAATCTTGCTTAAGGACCTTAATTTGCTTAAGGGATCTAAATTAACTAGTTGTTGACAGATTTTTTAATATATATTTGGATTGTTTTTAAATAAAAACTATACAATATATTAACGAATAATATAATTATTTAAAAACATACATAAGTAGTGTTTCGAGATTTCTAGCCAGGTTGGCGGTGGGTCCCAAACCAAGCTTATATAAAAAAAAATTCAAAAATCTTTAAGCCATTAATAATACTGTAATAATAAAAAGGAAATCGGACCCCGCCTATAATTTAAAGCTTGACGTCCGTCTTTTCCAGATCTGATCCGAAGAATCCCCAGACAAGGTGAGAAAGCTTGCTCAAATAAATAAATAATTAAATAAATCTCTTTACATATATATTTTCTGTTTGTTTACTGAGAAAATCCTTTTTTCAAGCTGTTTTCTGGTTTTCATCTCTAACGTTGAGTGGAAATCTTAAGTTGTTCGTTCGAATTCTGTTTACTTTTTTCTTGTGTTTAAATGCTATGCATGTGAATTTTATTTTCATGTTTTTAAGTTTCATTGATGTATTTTCAGCTCTGTTGTTTAGATCTTTTTGTTGACGATTTGCTTGTTGCCGTAAAAACGAGCACTGCGTGAGATTATAATTCACATCTCGCCCTTGGAATTGACTATGCATTTGATTTGCTTAATGCTTTAGTTCTTATATGGGTACTCTTAGTTGTTTGAAAAACAAATGCATTCGTCATTAGATTTTCTTTTTTCTTTTTCAGGTTTCATAGCTTAAATGGTGAAATTTTAGTATATTCCTGAACATCAAATGTAAAATCAATCTATAATACTTGAAACTTGAAATTGTATTCGTTAGTGTATTCTTTTCTTAATCTATTATGTAGTTCAGTTCATTCTAGAGAAATTCCTTTTAATTTTCGGTGTCAATTTCTGAAAATTTTGCTTCAACTGTGTTGGTGGATGTATTGACAATAACTTTTGGAGTTTATAACTGCAGCACTCTTCCTGTTTACTGAACATGTGATTTCCTTCGTCAGTTACTTGTGTAGAAGTTGAAGGTAGAGATCATGGGTCGTGGAGTAAGCAGTGGTGGCGGACAGAGTTCTTTAGGCTACCTTTTCGGGAGCGGAGAAGCTCCAGAACCAACAGCAACCACGAATGGCACTAGCCCTGCTGCCGGCACTGAAGTTCCCAGGATGCGGAATGAGGTTGCTAAGGAAATCCCGCAGAAGTCCACCACTGCTTCACCTTCATCACCTCCTGGTGTTGCTAAGGAGATCCCTGCCGGCATCCCCGGGAACACCACGATCACAAACAACTATTTCCGTGCCGATGGCCAGAATTGTGGGAACTTCCTAACAGTAAGACCCTAGGCCTAGCAACAATTTTCTTTGAATGGTAGTTTAGTACTTTGATCAAATATATGCCATTTATCTTACATAATACTCTTGCAACAGAAATGTCTGAGAATCAAGTGAAACCTTTGCAATAGCTTTAAAACTAGATAAATTAAATCTTGACCTTGAATTTTTTGGCTTCAATTCATGCATTCATGTAGGCATTCAATTAACATACATCCTTAATGTTTTGACATGTTTGAATGTTTCTTACCTTCTTTCGTTTGATAAATTTCTGGGAACAGGATCGGCCTACGACGAAGGTTCATGCTGCTCCCGGCGGCGGATCCTCCCTGGATTACCTGTTCGGCGGTAATGGTAAGTAAGGCTTTGGATCTCATAAACGTTGGATCCACTGCTTAACTGTTGTCTTAAAAAAACTCAGAAACTTGAGGGAAACCATGTACTATGAATCTGTGTTTTATGTGAAGACATTTTCCGTTGTGGTGTTGTACAATGCTGGTCGGGTTTATTCGTGCTCACGGAGCCGGATATGATCCGATACTCTAACATGATATAAAAAATTAAAACATAAAAGGACTTTAATTCATAAAAAATGTATTAAAATCTTTTTATTGCAAATCATTAAAACCAAAAGTTACAGGGAAAAATTGAACTTAAATACAGAGAGATTTAGGCTCCGTTCGATAATTTTTTTATTCAACGTTTGGAGAAGTTTTACTGAAAGAGTTATTTCGACCTCTCTTCATCTTATTTTTAGATGAGATTTATTCTTGATCGTTGACTTAGGGATGGGCATTTTACCCGGCCCGATCGGGTTTCAATCTAACTCGGCCCGATTGAATCAGATTTTTTAAAGAAAAAATATTGGTTTTAGGTTGGTGGTTTTTTAAAGTGATATCGGGTTCGAGTTTATGGTGTAAAATATCTGATCCGATCTGGGATTAAATATGTAATTTTTTTATAATTTTTATAGATATTTATAATAATGGTTTTTTATCTATATATTTTTATATAATTAGGTCATTAAAAAAAATTATTTATAATTTAATCCTTAAATTATATTTTTTATAATGAAGTCTCTGAAAAATATTTTTTACAATATAATCCCTAAAATTATTTTTTTCTATAGATCGAAATGAATCAGAATCAGATTTAAAATAATTTTTTAAAATAATTTTTTAAAAATAATATTCGGATCAATTTATAATCAGATTTAAAATATTTATGTTAGGATCGAATTCAGAAGGATCAAATATCCAACCGATCCGCCCGTGTCCATCTCTAATCGTTGCGTTAAAGAAAATCAGAAATTTTAATTTCCTTCAAAAATATAACTTCTCAATCCAACGGCGTCCAGCGAAACCTTAAAGTTCTTTTGGTTTTATTGTGATAACTGTTCGTTAGGAGAAATTATATCATGGGTCAGTCCTACCACGTTATCTATGAGATCGAAATTATATCATGGGTCAGTCCTACCACGTTATCTATGAGATCGACTAATGATAATCATTCATCTCGTTATTTTTTAATTTTTAAAATAAAGATTCACCTAAAAGAAAAATATGACATGAAAAAGTTAATGAAGTGGGTAATTATCACTGATCGATCCCATGAGCACGTGATGGAATTGACCCATGATATAATTTTTCGTTCTTTAGAGGCAAATGACCGCCAATCAAAATTGATTTTTTTTTCAATTACCACTAAATTCTCGTTTAAACGTTAAAATAATAAATAAATATTTATTAAAAATCAACCGATGATCGTTTAATAAGAAACTAACCCATAAATCGGTGTTAAAAACTCACAGTTGCAAAAAAAACGTAGTCTTACACTTTCTCATAATGTTAATTAGTTTTAAATTTTAGAAAAAATAACTATTTATATTTAGAGAAGTGAAATTACTCTTTTTACAAATATTCCAAATTTATTTATCCTTATAAAATCTAATATTTTTAATTAGTATAATTAATCATTATAAAATATAATTAACTAAATTAATAATGTTTATAATTAATTAATTAAAATTTTTAGAAGGTAATTAATTATATTTAGAGAAGCATAATTATTTTTTTTCAAATTCTTCATGATTTAAATAATAATTAAATCAAATTATTTCTCATCCTCATCAATCTTTGCGCAAAAGCGAGAACATTGGTCCATTTCTTTTGACCAATTCTTTGTCTTTACTTATTTTTGTTCTCCGTCGTGAAACTGAAAGCAGAGACTTTTCGACCTCCCTATACGCCGCCGAAAGATCCAGTCCGTGTTTGAATTTTTTTTGGAACAAAGGTCGACCTTCCTCTGCCGGTGTGCCACGTGTACGTTATCGGCCTAACTTTATATGAAAGTCACCTCACCGGCGAATTGGAAATTTGAATAGCCGTCCCTACGTTGATTAAACTTTTCAGACACGACGTGGTGCCGGTCTCCCACGTCTCAAGGCCTAAGGGTAAACATTTCGAGTGTTTGAACTTTCATAATTCAAATTGGATTTGATAGTTTTTATTTAAGTAAAATCATTTAAATATTTATTTAAATTTAATTATAAATATTTATAAATTTTTTATATTAATTATTTTTTATTTTAAATTTTAAGTTTTTTATAATTATATATAATATATATTTTTATATTTTTAATGTGATATATATTAAATAGAATTAAAAGACTCAATTAAGATCTGAAAATCAATTCGTTAATTATTAAAAATTATTTCATATTTTCTTGCATTTATTTTTTTAATTAGATTAAATTATAAAATTAGAATAATCATTAATAATCGATTAATTAAAAATATTTATCTATTTATTTTAAATTTCGGATTTAAAACTCTACAGATATATTAATTCCCTAAAATCTCCTTCCTCCTCTAAATATAAATAAAATAGGTTTTGTCAAAATATATAATTATAAATTAAATAAATAATAAATTATATAAAATATATAATATTTTTTCTTTTTTAACACATTAGTTTATTAAATTATTTCAATATATATTAAATTTTACGGGCATTTTCTTAACTTTAATACTTTTTTTTCTTTTATGACAGGTGGATCTTCCTCTGCCGAGTTGCCACGTGTTCGTATTTTTGCACCACTTTCCATCAAAGTCACCGCACCGGCGAATTTGAAAAGAACTTGGAATCATCGCCCCCGCCACGTTGATTGAACTTTCAGACACGTCGTCGTCCCGGTCTCCCTATTTTATATTTTAGAATTTTCTTGTTGACGCTTATTATTATAATTTTCTTTTATAATATGAAATTTTTTATTTACTAACGAAATTTATAAACATGTAATACGTCACACTATTGTTTTATTAAATTGGTGAATTCTCGTAAATATCGAAAAAAATATTTATTTTTAAAAATATTAAATCCTCAAAAATATTTTTTAAAGTATTAATATTTTTACAGTGAAATGAAAGTTAGATTTAAAAGAATCCGACTATAAATAGTGAATTCAAAAAATAATAAAATAAAGAAAGATATTTTTTAGAATCTGACTCTATACAGTAACTCTTTATTGTACCGCACTATTTACTGTCTTTTACATTATTCATTGTTCTGTTTATTGTACTGTTCACTGTTATTTTATTATTTTACTATTTATAATCGAAAAGAATCCGACTTTTATTTTTTAAAAAATATTTTTAAAAATTTAATATTTTTGAAAATAAATATTTTTTCTTCGATATTTGTGAGAATTTTCCTAAAATAACTTATAATATATATTTTTTATTTCTCACCCAAAGCCGAATTAATATTTAATAGGGGCCGGACTTATGGAGTCTACGGGCTACCCGACTCTGGACAAGTGTACGCGTGAATTAAGCTGTTTTCTGACCAACGGTCACACTATTGTATTCACACGTGCCATACGTGTGGTATTATTTCCATCTTCTATACATACACCGCCTTCCCTCTTCCTCTTCATTCTCAGCTTTGCCTTGCTTTACTATACTCCGTTTTTGCTTTGCTTTGCTCTGACAAACTCCAAGCTCTCATCAATGGCGGATCCAGCGACTATCTCACCTGCTCCTCTGTTGAAAGACGAACTCGACATCGTGATTCCCACCATTCGGAACCTGGATTTCTTGGAGATGTGGAGACCCTTTTTCCAGCCTTACCATCTCATCATAGTCCAAGACGGAGATCCTTCAAAGATCATCAAAGTACCCCAAGGATTCGATTACGAACTTTACAACAGGAACGACATCAACAGGATTCTGGGTCCTAAAGCTTCTTGCATCTCCTTCAAGGATTCTGCTTGTAGGTGCTTCGGGTACATGGTTTCCAAGAAGAAATACATATATACCATCGACGATGATTGTTTCGTAAGACCAAGATTCAGTGATTTTGTTCATAGATCTTGGATTTTGATGCTTTGTTTATAGATCTTGACTTGATTTGTGAATCTGAAGGTTGAGGCTGCTTTGTTGTTTGTTTACACTTTACAGGTTGCTAAAGATCCATCTGGAAATGACATTAATGCTTTGGAGCAGCACATAAAGAATCTTTTAAGCCCGTCGACTCCGTTTTTCTTCAACACACTTTATGATCCGTACCGAGCCGGCGCCGATTTTGTCCGCGGCTATCCGTTTAGTCTCCGGGAGGGTGTTCCGACCGCCGTGTCTCATGGTCTCTGGCTCAACATTCCGGATTATGATGCTCCAACTCAGCTTGTCAAGCCTCTTGAGAGGAACACCAGGTAAAATATACAAGTATAAAACCATCCATGCCATGCCTTGGTTTGGTTATTATATAAATGTATATGGTTCAATTCGGGTTTCGGGTTTATAGTATATTCGATTTCGGTTTAGATTCAAAAAATTAGAATGCTATAGGTTAATTGAAAATTTTCTATAAAACCGAACTATATCATCTCTGTGACATGCTCTTGTTTCAGTCAAAGACTAAATCATGTCTAATTCTGATCAGGTATGTTGATGCTGTCATGTCCATACCGAAGGGAACTCTGTTTCCGATGTGTGGTATGAACCTCGCATTCAACCGCGAATTGATCGGTCCGGCAATGTACTTTGGTCTCATGGGTGATGGTCAGCCTATAGGACGGTACGACGATATGTGGGCTGGCTGGTGCACTAAGGTACCATATCTTGGTCGATAATCGATACCGTTAGTCTGGCCGTATATGCGCTCACCGGTCTGTTCTTACACAGGTTATTTGCGATCACTTCGGATGGGGAGTGAAGACCGGATTGCCATACATTTGGCACAGCAAAGCAAGCAACCCTTTCGTGAATCTTAAGAAAGAGTACAAAGGGATTTACTGGCAAGAAGAGTTGATCCCCTTCTTCCAATCGGTCACCCTCCCGGAGGACTGCACCAGCGTTCAAAAATGCTACGTCGAACTCGCCAAGCTGGTGAAGGAGAAGCTCGGGAAGGTCGATGACTACTTCAACAAGCTTGCGGATGCAATGGTGACATGGATCGAAGCATGGGATGAACTGAACCCATCAGGTGCAGCGAAATCTGCTGCATTGCCTAATGGTGTTTCGAAGTAAACTTACTTCGCTTCGAAAGCTAGCGTCTTGTTTAGCTGCCCCTCGGCTCGTGTCGTGACCCGGATTATCCATTTTTGTCCGAACTCTTAGACTTATCGCGACCCGGATTATCTAATTTTTTTACTTTATTTAAATATTTATTTTTGGCTTTACATATTTTGGGTTAGTATTCGACATATTAGTAGTGTAATTTCTTGGTTTTGTTTTGATTTAAAAAATATTTTAAGTATTTATTTTGATAAAAAAAAGTATTTTAAATATTTATTTGGACCAGAAAATATTTTTGATACTTAAATAAAAAAAAATAATACATTTTAGGTGCTTATTTATAATATAGACTTATTATTTTTTTTAAAAAATATACCTATTAAAAGTTTAAAATTTAAATCTTACAATAAATTTTAAACTATAGTTATAAACCCATAATTAAATCTTAAAATAAAATTATTTGTATAAATTTTTACATCAATAGTGAATTAAATAATTTTCCATATATTTTTTCATTTTTTAATTAAGATGAAATTAGATATATATGCCTCAAAAGGCATATATGATATGCAGACATGAGTCAAAATAATATATAATATTGATATCAAAATTTATCTAAAAAATAATTTTTGAATCAGTCGTTTATAAATATAGACATAATTGAACTTATATTTTAGTTTAATTGTAAACATATATATTGTTAAGGCACAGTCTCATTCTGTATTGATCTGATTTTTAATTTTTTTATCAAGTATAATTTTTTATATTTTAAAAATTAAATATCAAAATTCAAATTTATAAATATTTTAAAATAAAATAAATATTTTAAACTATTTAATGAGTCTTTATTTATAATCAGTGACGAAATCATGTATATAATTAGATGAATCTGTATTTATCTTAAACTTTTTAAATTGTATATATTTTACTTAATTTTTTGTAATATGAATTAGTGCTTAAAATTTATAATTTGTGTCACGTTAAAATTTTTAAATTTTTATAATTTATACTCAGTTTAAAAAATATTTTTAGATCTGTCATTATCCGCAGAGCCGTTTTTGAGATTTTAGTAACTCTAAGGCAAATATAAAAAAATAGACCTTTAATAATAAGTATTAGAAAAAAATAGTTTTTAATAAGTATTAAAAAATTAATTAAAACATATGCTTACTAATAAATATTAAAAAAATAAATCCCAGATTATAATCATCATAAAAAAATTAAAATCGCAGACACGTAATAATAAATATTAAAAAATTAAAATTATAATAACAAGTACTAAAAAAATAACTCATATAATAATAAATATTAAAAATTAAATTATTATTATAATTAAATATATTTAATAAAAAAAATATTTTTATAATTATAAATCGAAACCCTGAATAAGGGTAAACTCTGATCGTCGTTTTGACGACAATGATGATTTGTAATTATTAATTGGTTTGAAAATTGAAATTGTGAGAGATTTGTTATACAATGATTGGGTTGAAGGAAAGTGAATTTTGTGTCGGAAAATAAGTAAATAAATGTTGGCAAATTATGGGCTTCCAATCATTAGAAAAAAATATTATTAAATAAATCTTATTTATAATATTATTTATAATTTATATAATAATATTTAACCTTTTTAGTATAGCATATTTTAGGTAATCTATATTAATTATCTGTTTTATATTTTTTTACGTATTTGAATACGTTCAGTGTGTCAATATTATTATACATGTCTTGTCATAGTTTCTAACATTTATGGTAAAGATTCAGTTAAAATGAAATGTGTATTTTTATAGTGTTTTAATGCATATAAATAATATTAAAATAAAGATTATATTTTAATATACAAATTTTATATTTTTAATAATATTTGATATTTAAATTATAAAATTAAACTCTAGATTTCTAATTTTAATACTAAATTTTAACTATAAACCCTAAATTCAAATCTTCAAATTATAATCTTAAATATTTAAACTCTAAGATCAAAAGATTTTTGTATAAATTAGACAAACTTATATATTAAAATATTTTTTAAAATAATAATTATATGTATAGTTTGCAATATTAATACAATTTAAATAATAAATTATGAATGTTTTAGATTTATCAATTTAAACACTTCAATAAATTATTTTATTTAAATAAAAAAATACTATTAATGTTATTTTTTTCGATTTCAATGGTTGTTGCGATGGTTGAGTCAGAAGTACCGCAAAAATAAGAAACAATAATAAAAAAAACTTGCATTTCGCCGTCTGTGGGAATCGAACCCACGACCACGTGGTTAAAAGCCACGCGCTCTACCGGCTGAGCTAAGACGGCTGTTTGATTTGATAAAGCTAACTACTTTAATTTTCAATTCAAAGGTTTGTAAAATTAACTAATATCATATGTAAGTATCAAATATGTTTTGAAAACTGAAGAAAACTATCTGGAGGTGATAAATAATTTATGTTTAAAAATTCATCTAATTTTTTAAATGATAAAAAAAATTAATAAAATTTGAATTTAAAACAATCTAATTTATAATCCAAATAGTGGTCTCAATAAAATACAAATAATATTTATCCTATAAGACTCGATTTAATTATTTTGTATACATTATTAAAAAATTAAAAATATATATAAATAAATATTAACTTATAAATCACCTAATTATTAAAAAATCTAATTTTAAATGATTCCAAATTTACTTCATGGATCAAATTCAGAAACAATTCATTTGTTCAAATTTAATTTGACTCATTTCCATCTAGAAGGTTTATTTCATTATTTAAAATCTAGTAAAATCATATTTATATGATATTCAAATTATGTAAAAAATTATTGTACTATTCTGAAATTTAATTTATATACTTTACTTTTTAACATTATCATCGTAATATTTTTTTATTTAAAAATTTTGATCCATCCATTATTTTATTCTAAAATTTTAATATACATTAATATTTATACAATAATTAATAATTTTTATAATTGATTTATTACGATGAGATATGAATTATTACTATTAATTATTATTATTATTATTATTATTTTTATTATTATTATTATTATTATTATTATTATTATTGATCTCCATGGTTGGAACGTCTGTCCTGTGAAGTGCCCCACCACTAAGAAAACGAAAGAACCAGACAAGAAACTGAGTCATGCAGATTTGGTTTCAAAGTCAACACAGATCCTTTTATTATTACCTGTTTACAGACTTGTCGGCTGCCCCTCCCCTTCCCATTTCTTCTTCTTATCAACTTTTCCCACACAAATTTCACCTCCAAAGACCATGGCTCCAGCACATTCTGTGTCACCAAAACTCAGCCTCACCCGATCCGGACCTCGAGTTCGAGTCCGCTCACCCTCTCTCCGGCGGAAATCACCCACAAATTACTTTGAAAACGATCAGCAAACGGTGGAGTTCTTACGTGGCAGCGGAGAGACTGACAGGCTCATAAACAACCAAGGTGGCAATAAGGTGATGGTGGTGGTTGACTCCAGTCTGGAAACTAAAGGAGCTCTTGACTGGGCATTGTCTTACGCCATTCTAGATGACCAAGATTCCATTCTTCTTCTTCATGTAGCTAACCCCAGAAAAACAGGTTAGAGTTAGACCTAAGCTAATCTACGACTCAATATATATACATGTTATTATCGTAAATGAATCGAATTTGAACAAATTAATATCGATTATATTCGTTTGTTTATTTTTAAATCGATATCAACAAGATATTATGCAGAGTCATCCAATCGGAAGCGTAATGCAAGGATATACGAATTGCTTCACTCCATGAAAAATACTTGCCAAACCAAGAAGCCAGGGGTAAGAACTAAGAACTTCAAGTTCAAGGGTAAAAACGTAACAGACAAAAATATACGGAGATATATACGAACAAAAATATTTATCTCTAACCATGCTCTTTTCCGTCTTATACTAAAAAACTTCAAAAATTAAATTTTAAACCATAAACCCTAAATAATAAACTTTAGAAAGATACACCCTATACTTGATTCTCGAAATCCTAACCCTAGACTTATTATTTTAAAATGGATATCAAAAGAGACACGATTAAAAATAGACGATTTTCTACCGCCCGTACACAATATTTTGTCTTAAATTATATGTATATTTTTGTGTATAGGTTGAAGTTCAGGTAGTCCAAATAGAGGGAGAGGAGAAGGGTCCAGTCATTGTGGAGGCTGCAAAGAAACAGAAAGCATCAGTTTTGGTGTTAGGGAAAAAGAAGAGATCGGTGATATGGCGTTTGATAAGGAGGAGATGGGGAGGAAAGAGAGGCGGCAGCTGCGGCGGAGTTGTGGATTACTGCATAGAAAATGCTTCTTCATGGTGTATGACGGTGGCCGTGAGGAAGAAGAGCAACCAACTTGGTGGATACTTGATTACCACAAAGCTTCGCAAGAACTTCTGGCTTTTGGCTTGAATGAATTCAAATGTAATAAAAGTTGAATTGATTTTAAAGAATATAAGAAAAGTTGAAGGGTTATGACAGAATTATTGGAAGTTTTATGGTGAAGCAAGCTAAAATGAGACAGAATTATAGTGATTATAAAATTTGTAAGAATTTTAGTACTGAATTTCTTATAAAAAAATGTAAGAATTTTGATAAATATTGAATTTTTAAAAATTTTAATATTTTCGAAAGTGTAAGAATTTTGGTATATACAAAATTTCGTAAAAAAATATAAAATTTCAGTATATATAAAAAATTGATATCGAAATTCTTATAATTTTTTAATAATTTGGAATCCGTTTCATTTTAACTTTATTTTAATATAATTTTTATATTAAAAAATTTAATATTTTCAAAAATATAAGAATTATATTAGGTTGGACATAAAACTTTGTTAAATACATTAAAAAAATTATAAAATATGTTATTATTATTATTATTATTTATATTTCAATTAAAATAAATTATTAAAAAATTAAACTTAAATAAAATTAATTTAGTGTCGATTTCTAAATTTTACCCAGAAATAAAAACACAAGCTTATCACATGGCCTCATGTGCTTGTCTCCTTCCTCTTCTACTTTCCTTGTCTTCTCCCTCCCTTTACACATCTCTAAGCCAATAAAAGCCCGGAAAAAAACCTTCCTCTCCGGTTGAAGTTCTTACCTTTAACCGTTCATGCAATCACAAAGAAAACCCAGATTCCATTACTGCCAGTTGCTTTTTGTACAGGCCTCTGATTCGCATCTAAAGCAATCCCAACAGTGTTTTCTTTCGGAGAGTGTGGAAAAGGAAGAGTGTTGGAGTGATTGGATATAAGGAATTTTCTTTGAAATTTTCGTTTATGATCGAATCTGAAGAAAAGGGTATTTGAGAAATCTCGATTTGGTGGTCGAATTGTGGAGGGTATTTGGTTAGTAAGATGCGGCGGCGGGCCACCGATTACCGGCGCCCGGTTCGAAGGAGGTTTTCGCATTGGATCTGTGCGTTGTTTGGGCTATTCGTTGTTGCTGTATTGATTTTATTTGTAGTTCATCACAATCATAATGAAGATCGGGTCGAGCATCCTGTTCATGTAAGAACATTAACAACCCATATCTCAAATTTTGATCCTTTAAATGATTAATTTTTATGTTTTGGTTTGAATTTTGATGTTTTTCAAGTATCTGTTTTTATGTATATGTCGGTTTAGATTCTTATTATATTATTCAAT
Source organism: Abelmoschus esculentus (assembly GCA_035048815.1). NCBI lineage: Eukaryota > Viridiplantae > Streptophyta > Magnoliopsida > Malvales > Malvaceae > Abelmoschus > Abelmoschus esculentus. The sequence goes on along the minus strand of JAUCBN010000016.1, from coordinate 20,222,398 downwards.
ACTTGTTCATAGGATTTGAAACTTGAAAGCATTAGGATGAATATAATGTTCTTCATTTTAGTTTTCTTTTTGCTGTAATCTCAGTGTTATGTGTTTATAAGAATGAAATGATCCCAATAATTATGGATAAGAAAAATTCAATCCATCTGTTAAAACCCCGAAATCGATTATCATCTCGAAACGAAGAGAGTGTAACTACGAAACCGGCCTTCAATTATGCGGCATTGGTTGCCTGTCAAAGCTACGGCAGGTTGATCGACTTCCTCCGGAAAAGGTGCCCGGTGTCGTACAATATTTAATCTAGTCAGGGTTGTCTACTTAGAATAAGCAATCCCTCGGTAACTAAAGTTTATAGTTGATGCTTGTTGCCCATCCTGCAATGATTTTTGATTAGAACATATTGCATTACCAATATCACTTGTAATGAGATTATGAATTATGATATGCTACTTAACCAGCCTTGTTTAGATTTAAGCTCAAGACCAGATTTAACAAGGGTGGACGGGAAATGCCGACAGTAAAGTAATAGCATTTTGTGTTGAATACTTTTAATGTTGAATAGATTATGAATTTGATGTTCTTAAGAATTTTTTATGTAGGTAAGTATACAATAAATGCAGAAACCGTCTAAAAAGTAATCATCTTATAATGATAAGGCATTTTCATTGAATCTAGCACTGTTATAAGATTTATAGATGACAGAGATGCGTCGTTTTCATGATCTTGGTTTATAAACATCGTTTTAGAGTTCATAACCATGTAAACATGCAGCTGCTAATCTGGTACTTATGGAAACCATTATCTAGCTTTACTCTGCGACTTCCGTTATTGTGGCGGCATTAAGATAGTGACAGTTTTTTACTTAAATTTTCATGTTTTCCACCATGTTCAATAATCTGACATTACTTTGATGTCATGACTACCAGCAACACTCCAACCCAAAATGACAACATAGATTGGTTTATCACTTCTAGTTTCCTGAATAAGAACACCGTGGTAGTATGTTCTTTTGATTGATCAACGGGAATGCGAGTTGAGGAACACGACTGAAAATGAAAACCAATAAGCACTTGGTATAATGGTAAATAAATTTGTGCCTGAAATTGCCTTGATCACACAGTCACACTTAAGATAGAAGGAAGAAAGAGATGAAATATCTGTGTCTTCTATGCAACTTTTATGCTTTATGCTTCTATGTAGTTTTCTGCTCGTCTTATTATATCTTCCATCTACTTCCCCTCGATACTGATTTTAAGTATTTGACGGTTTGAATCAGGGTACTTTATAGCCATTTTCTTTTAATATGATTATCGCACAACTTACTTATCAATGACATTTGTCTTTCCAGGAGAAAGATTAAAAAATGGAGCGGGATGTTCACGAGAAGTTAAACTTTACTAAAGAAATATTAAGTGCTACGTCATTGTCTCGGCAGTTGGCAGAACAAATGACACTTGCCAAAGCTTATGTCATAATTGCAAAAGAGCACAATAACTTTTACCTTGCCTGGGGGCTAAGCTCGATGATTCGGAGTTGCCAGCTTTTGCTTTCAAAAGCTGCAATGAGAGGGAGGCCCATTACACTGGAGGAAGCGGAGCCGATAATTAGCCGTTTATCGTCGCTAATATATAAGGCACAAGATGCTCATTATGACATTGCAACTACGATAGTGACGATGAAATCTCATATTCAAGCCCTTGAAGAGCGAGCAAATGCCGCAACTGCTCAGAGTACGGTTTTTGGACAATTGGTTGCTGAGGCATTTCCTAGGAGTTTTCACTGCTTAATTCTCAAGCTTTCTGCTGATTGGCTTAAAAGATTGCCCCTTCAAGATCTCGCAAATGAGCGGAGGAACTCTCCTCAGCTCGTGGACAACAATCTTTATCATTTCTGTGTATTTTCGGACAATGTCCTCGCTACCACAGTTGTCGTCAATTCTACTATTTCCAATGCTGGTCATTCTAAACAACTGGTTTTCCACATTATCACTAATGGGGTTACCTATGGAGCTATGCAAGCTTGGTTCCTTAGTAATGACTTCAAGGGGGCCATGATAGAGGTGCAGAACATCGAGGAGTTTTCTTGGTTGAATATTTCTTATGCTCCCATCGTAAAGCAGCTACGTGACGTAGATTCACGGGTGTATTATTTTGGGGAGAATCCAAATGTTGAACCAAGATTGCGGAACCCTAAATATATTGCCTTGTTGAATCACCTTCGATTTTACATACCAGAGATCTATCCACAACTTGAGAAGATAGTATTCCTTGATGATGATGTTGTTGTGCAGAAAGATCTAACACCACTTTTCTCATTGGATTTGCATGGAAATGTAAACGGGGCGGTGGAGACTTGTCTTGAAGCATATCATCGTTATTACAAGTATCTGAATTTCTCAAATCCGATCATCAGCTCGAAATTTGATCCGCAAGCATGTGGATGGGCATTTGGCATGAATGTTTTTGATCTAGTTGCCTGGAGGAAAGCGAATGTCACTGCAAGATACCATTACTGGCTGGAACAAAACGCTGATAAGACACTCTGGAAAATGGGAACGCTTCCAGTCGGTCTTTTAGCTTTCTATGGCCTGACAGAACCACTTGATCGAAGATGGCATGTGTTAGGATTAGGCTACGACCTTAACATCGACAACCGCCTGATCGAGAGTGCAGCAGTCATTCACTTCAACGGGAACATGAAGCCATGGCTAAAACTGGCCATCGGAAGATATAAGCCTCTATGGGAAAGGTACATAAATCTTAGCCACCCATATATCCAAGATTGTGCCACAAGTTAGAAAAACCGAGCTCGTAATTTAGTCGTCCGACGACCATATAAACCCATCGAAAGGCCAATCACAAAATATTTTTTTTGACATTGTTAGGAGATTTGACATCTTTTTTGTTGTTCATCATAGTATATTGAAAGGTAAAAAGAAGAATCATTTTCTTATGCATGGGAAAGAAAATTGAAAGGTGAAAATTTGGTGGGAAAAACTTCAGGAATTTTGTTTTTAGCAAAATTACATAACTAATCAGTATTTGATTTCTTTTAGCAAGTTTCCAGTTCTTTTCCTCCAAGAGACATAAACGCAAACAGCTAAAAATCATATCAATTGACTACTTTAAATGGAAAATCCCGTATGGAAATCTCTGAGCATCCATCTTCACTGGCAGCAGCACGAAACATTCCGGCAGTATTGTACACCATGAAGATTTCTCCGGTCGATGATACAGCTACTAAACCGGCATTGCCCGGAGGAACTTGTTCTATAATGTAAGCCGCTGCTTCTTTGAACGAAAGACCTTTGAACTCCATAACGTCAGCGACATCCCTCGTGAAAGTGCCATAGATCATGGCTTCGCCTTTGCCAGTAGCATAAGTCCCAGCGCCGATTATCGGCGATTTTAACGTTGGGTGTATATCGCGTTGAGTGTCGGATAAACGTATGTTTTCAATATATTTGAAACTACTATGTGTTGAACATAAATGAAAATCTGTTGCAGCAGAACTGAAATGTACCTGAAGGTCTCCATGCTCATATCCAAATATATACTCGATACAATATTAAACACAAATTCTTCGTAAAAGATAAAAGTTCGATTTTGAAGCTTTTGATGAAAACATGTCTGAATATACATCTTAAATTCGAGTGTCAGATACGAATACAGTCTATATAGAATCAAATCCAAAGCATTCAAAAATACCTGAACTCTGTTAGCTTCTTGTGCCTGCTTAAGCCTTTCAGTGTTCTTTGGGGTGATAAAATAGCTAGGATCAGCACTCTCACCCCCTGAGCAATTTAGAACAAAAACAAACAAGTAAATGAAAAATCGGAATACGAATATTTCAAGAAAAATGAAAAGTCAGAATCGAAGTAGAATCATGTGGCTTACTTGTTCCCTAGCAAAGGCCTCAGCACCATGACTAACCTTGCAAGTGATACAGCATTAACAACGGTGCTGAGACCGGCAAATAACCCCAATTCTCTCTTAGCAGAGAAATGCCATTACAGGATTGTTAGCAGAAGGGAACATAAAGATTGGCAAACCAAGTGACTTCTGTCCTTGTAAATTGCTGCATATGTCTCATTCTTGTAACTAAACATTACTTGAATTGTGGCGACATCATCCTATGGATGTTTTAAATCATTTCAGGTGATCTGGTTGAATCTGTGAGTGCTCAAAACCTTTGGTGAGAACCCAAAATGGCAGCCTCCAAAGCAAGGGAGGTAGTCAAAGGACCCCATCACCATATGCCAACCTTGGAGGTGCTCATTTTCAATCACTAATCATGCCAGAGTTGCTTTTTGCCATGCCTAGGTAATCTTCCTGGGTCCATTGGCCAATGAATCTTTTGATTTACTGGTTTTGGGAGATATTTGATCATGATAATATGAGATACGAGATGATTAAAAACACAATAGGTTGTGCGTTCGAGTGTGTTTAAGCGAAATCGTCTCCGATTTAGGAGTTAAGGGTCATGTGTAGTTTAAGTTCTGTTCAGCAATGGTAGTTGTCAGCCAGAAAACTCTTGACTTTCCTGCTGCCCTGTGCCTCTATCAGCGGCGGCCTTGGGTGGTCCAGCCTCGTGCCTTTGAATTCAGACCCTTTCCTAATAGGCCAAGTCAACCTCATTCATGGCTGTACCCAAAGCCGATATGGCCAAATGGACCATGTCAAAACTCACCTAATTTAGCCCCCATACCCTAAGTGCTATCCTCAGAACCCTAAAGTTTAGATATTCAAAGAGATCGATTGAAACTTTAGATTAGGACTAGATGTTCGATAAGTCGAGCTAAGTCAAAAAAATTTAAATTATTTAAGTTTGTAAGTCTTATTTTATGATTCAAATTTTATTTGATTTTTATTTAAATCGAATCGAGATTTCGAGTTTATGTAAAAATTTAATTGTACATATATTTCTTCATATATATTTTTTGTTGGTTTTATAGACTGCAAAACAGGGCATTAGCACTGACAGGAAAAATTAAAGGAACGAATTGATAGAAAGTTTGACCGTGTCGTGGTATGGAGGCCACTGCCTTAGAAACAAATCGCCCCGATGTGTGTACTCGCTACTTTAGGTGGTTGTCCCCCGAAAGTTAGCACGGTCCTCCAAACAGTGTACACCCAAAGTTTGGAGTGGACTGTAGAGGAAATGATCGTCGGAATCGGAGTCGAACTGAATGATGCTCTCTAATTCTCTCTCAAGTAAGACAGATGAACTCTGAATGGGATGATTAAAAATGAGAGAAAAACATCTTATTTATAGGTTGAAAGCAGGGGCAAATCTGTCCAAAAATCAAATAAAATCTTATTTAAATTTAAAATTTAAATTTAATATCAGATAATATCTATCCCAAAATAGTAGATTTGATAACCGAAAATATCCATTTAAATCCCGGATAAAATATATTCAAAATTAGATTTATTAACAGATAAAATCTAATTAAATCTCAGATAATCTGTTAATATCTATCTAAAAATAGTAGATTTTATAACCGAAAGTATCCATTTAAATCTCGGATATTTTGTTATTAAATCTATTCGGTTAAGTATTTAAAATTCAAAGAGAATTTTAAATCAACTGAACTGCTCTCATACAACCTATAAAAACAGAGTGTGAGATTCAAGCATTACATATTTCCAATAATCCCCCACTAATGCGAAAGAATCCTCATGATGTCACAAAGTTCGACTATCACTAGACGAGCATTTGCGAGGTTAGTTACTTAAGTACATAGTGAACGAATCTTGAACTAGTACGTAGTGATGATGAGTAATCCTCCTCTTAGATAAGTGAAACTAGTCTTGAACTTTCTAAGATCGGGGTGAACTCATAACACATAACTAATCCCTTCATCCACCACAGTCTGCGATGTGAAGATGTGTATATACATAAAGTATATATATTTAGCCATCTTACCTCGGGATTTTAGTAAGTGTACTAGAAAAACAACCCATCGTTTTTCATAGAAGACGGCTAACTCGTCTCACTTACATAGGTTATTTCATCAAGTTTATCTCAACATAAACCACCCAAAATTGGGCTATGAAATAATTAAGAGCTTTGTATAAAGCTCAACCTCACAAGAAAATAAGGTGATTTTCTTCAAGTTCATATTAAATGAACCACCCAAACTCTGGGCTAATAAATCATTAAGAATAAAAACTCAACCTCTTTGTTCGGTAAATTCAATAATGTTCTTCTTAATAGAACAATCCAACCTCTTTGGATAGAATTTATTAAGAGTTTAAAAATAAACTCATCCTTCCGAGCGATAAGTTCAATTAGTCCTTCGCAATAGGTCTAAGAACTTATTAAGAGTAGTTATTCAACCAAAATCGGTAAATTCATCAAGTCTTTCTCACTAAGACCACCCAAATTTGGGCTATGAATTTATTAAGAGCATTTAAGCTCAACCTAGGCATGTACATGAAACGTCATAGGGATTGGGTAAAGGGACATGTACACTATGAGTCTCTTTTATGGTTTCGTTTAACCACATTGAACTTAGAGAACTAAGTTGGGTATCCACCATGAATCTCTCAACAAATGGGCTTAAGACCCATCCCCCTCGACGAATCCAGAATTTGTTTCCTGCTTAATCCTTTGGTAGTAGGATCGCCAAATTCATCTCCGACTTAACATACTCTAAGGTAAGTACTCCGTTCTTTATTAGGTGCCTCACATATTCGTACCTTATGCGAATGTGTCTCTTCTTACCATTGTAAACTTGATTTAGAGCCACATGTATCGCAAATTATGAATCTAACAATAAAGATATCGGAGGAGTCAGTTTTCCCCATAAAGGTATCTTTGCTAAAAGATTCCTTAGCCACTCGATTTCTTGCCTAGTTAAGTTTAGAGCTATAAACTCTGACTCTATGATGGAGCGTGCAATACAAGTTTGCTTAGCAAACTTCCACAAGATTACAACTCCACCTAAAGTGAGAACATATTCATTCGTAGAGCTTACCTCATCACTATTAGAAACCTAGTTGGCGTCACAACATCCTTTCAAATAACAGGATAACCAACAAATTTGAGTTTCCAATCCATAGTACCCTTAAGGTATTTTAATAAGCGTCTAAGAGTCATTCAATGTTCACCACTTGGATTATGAGTATATCTACTTAATCTACTCATTAGATAGGTAATACCGGGTCGAGTATAATTCACTAAGAACATTAGGCTTTCAATAATCTTAGCATATTCAATCTGGGAAACACAACTTCCTTTATTTTTAACGAGATGAGTGCTAGAGTCAAAAGGGGTTCGAGTAGAGATGACATCTCAACTGTCAAAACTTTTTAATATTTTTAAGTGAACCCTATAACTACTAGCCTTGCCTTACTCTGGATTGACCCATTTGGTATGAGTTTCTTCTTAACTCATTTGTTGCTGATAGGTTTAAATCTTTTAGGCAAGTCTACCAATTCCCAAGCATGATTTAGACATTATTGACTCTAGTTTATCATTAACTACTCCTCCAAAACTAGTGTCAATAGATCTCATAGCTTCTTCATAAGTTTTAGGATCCTCATCTAACAAGAAACTTGAGCTATAAGATTTGATAAGTTGTCTAAATCATTTATCTCAGAAATAAAGGAAGTAACAAAGTCTGGTCCAAAAGATATTTTTATCTTTGTTTAGGCTCTAACTCAAACTCTAGAGCATATCATACGATAGTGTTGGTAGCATACTCAATAAATACTACATCAACGGTTTAGAGACCGATGGTGGAATTCTTAAAGTCAGGCAAACATACTTTAGCCAGACACCCCCACACTTTTAGGTATTGCAAGTTAGGTGCATAACCTTTTCACAGTTCGTATGGGGTTTCTAATTTCTTATGAGGTACTCGGTTTAAGATTTACCGATAGAATGACTTTCCTCAATATGTTATAAGCTAACCCAGAACTTATCAACAATGAAATTATCATCTCTTTTAAAGTTCTGTTTTTCCTCTCGACTATGTCGTTTTGTTTAGGAAATTAAGGGACAGAAGTTTCATGAACCATGTCATTCGTCTCATATATCTCTTTAAGAAATTTAGATCCAAACTTACCACCTCTATCGGACCTAACTCTTTTTATCTTTTTCATAAAGAAAATTTTTATGGAGATTTCTGCATACTCCTAAGATAGACAAATCTTTTATTCCTTCTTAATTATCTGAAGAAAAGAGCCCAAAGAGATTTAATAGCTACAAACATCTTTTAGTAGCATTAATGTCTATCATTTTCTCTTTATTTTAGACAAGGTTCTTACCTTATAAGACCACTAGAAATATTCATCTACTATGACTAAAAAAAAGATATCTTAAAAAATTATTAAGATTATTATTCTAACTTCTACATTAAGTATAGAATATTTATTTAGTCATAGTATCTTATAAATTAGAATAATGAGCATAGTAATGCACCAGGTAGGTTTATAAAGAGAGGTGGCACATAAAGCACACTTAAATACCAAATCTTTCAAAAAACCAATCCTAGACATGCATTTTAAACTATCTCACTACTTTCCAATTAATCTCTTATGAATATTTCTCTCCTCATTTAGGTCTTTTAAAAGTTATGCTTAATATATATATATATATATATATATTCCCCACTAAAAAAAATTATTAAGCATACTCAAGATAAGTTTTCTACTAGAAAAGGTCATCTAGCCTTCTTTTACAACCTAGTCTAAAAGATATCCACTAAGCTTACAGACTAGGTAAAGGCTTAAAATAAATTCATGTAATATAAATCATGAATTAAATAATCTGACCTTATAAGTAGAAACGCAATTCATGTAGACCTTGTCTATTTTAATCATGCCTGCAGCTTCATTCCTTGTATTATGATCTCAAAATTCATCGTGACCGATATTTCATAACCACTTTGAATCTACAAAATTCAAATAAAAATTATATATGGTTAGTCACGAAAATAATTTACTAACAGTAATAATAAATAAATAAATAAAATTCACTGATAGTAAAATATCCTTATCTTTAGGATTTTGATTCTTATCTTCAAGATCACCATCATCTTCGATTATTGACCCGTGAAGTGCGTCAAGCTTGAACAAACCCAAAACCACCTTGACAATAATATCATTTTTGCAGTAGATTTGTTTCTAAATTGTTGGTTTTATAGACTGCAAAACAGAGCATTAGCACTGACAAGAAAAATTAAAGGAACGAATTGATAGAAAGTTTGACCGTGTCGTGGTATGGAGGCCACTGCCTTAGAAAATATGTGTGTACTCGCTACTTTAGGCGGTTGTCCCCCGAAGGTTAGCACGGTCCTCCAAACAGTGTACACCCAAAGTTTGGAGTGGACTGTAGAGGAAATGATCGTCGGAATCGGAGTCGAACTGAATGATGCTCTCTAATTCTCTCTCAAGTAAGACAGATGAACTCTGAATGGGATGATTAAAAATGAGAGAAAAGCATCTTATTTATAGGTTGAAAGCAGGGGCAAATCTGTCCGAAAATCAAATAAAATCTGATTTAAATTTAAAATTTAAATTTAATATCAGATAATATCTATCCCAAAATAGTAGATTTGATAACCAAAAATATCCATTTAAATCTCGGATAAAATATATTCAAAATTAGATTTATTAACAGATAAAATCTAATTAAATCTCAGATAATCTGTTAATATCTATCTAAAAATAGTAGATTTTATAACCGAAAATATCCATTTAAATCTCGGATATTTTGTTATTAAATCTATTCGGTTAAGTATTTAAAATTCAAAGAGAATTTTAAATCAACTGAACTGCTCTCATACAACCTATAAAAACAGAGTGTGGGATTCAAGCATTACATATTTTCAACATTTTTATATGCATATACGTAACGGTGCACACATATATATTTTTATATGTATATATTTAAGGTTGGGTAGTGCGCATATTGATTGAAATTTTAACAACTTTCAATATGTATATATAATATACATATAATTTTTTCATATTTTCACATGTAATATACATAAACATAATATATCGTGTAGAATTAAAAAAAATCAACTCAAATGTAAAAACTGATCAACTAATTACTAAAATTTTAAAATTATTCGAGTTATTCGAAATTTTATTTCACAACTCAAACTCCATTGGAAATTATTTCAAATTAAGTCAGAATTAATCAAATTTTTTTTACTTCGAATCAAGTTGAATAATTTAATCTTTTTCGAATAAAATTTTACTTGATAACCATTTTTTTATTCAGTTATAATGATTACAGTAATATCTGTTTTAAAATATACTCTCAACCATTAAACATTAATCGTTCAAATACTATGCTGATATTACTAATGTTTAAAATCGCGACCTTCGGATCATTCAAAATGTAGCATGGCAAACTCAACTCAAAAAATAGGAAAATGAAAAGAAAAAAAAAAGTTTGTTAGAAAATCAAAGTAAGCTGGTGGGGTCTACCTCATCCGAACTGACACCTATTGGGCGGTGGGACTTGACCCCATAGACCACATGCCTTTTGGACCCACACTACATGTAACCACCAGCACCACCCACCTAAATTGGACCCAAGTTCGCACATCAATCGGAACACAACAGAAGTCATGTGTTCGGTTCATATAGTCTTGTTTGACTGAAAGAATCAGATTGAAATAAGCTGACATGCGCAGTTTTAGTAAAGTAATAAGTTAGGACTTAACTATAGACATATACAGTTATTCTTGTCATAATATTTTTAATTTTTATTATTTTTTTATTATTATCTAACTATCAAAAATACTTTTTTCACAGATACAGTTATATTATTAACTTTAACAAAATTTCATGACTTTTATTATTAATCTTTAAAAATTTAGAATTATATGATATAAAATTCAATATTAACATTTAGAATTTAAAATTATTTAATATTTATTTTTTTAAAATTTAAATTTAAATTTTTAGTATTTAAATTCAAAATTAAACTCATTGAAACGCCTCACCTGTTTAAACAAACAATTCAACGATCTCAATAAATAATTCAACTATCAAAAACCGACCCGGCGGCCGGGGACGAAAGAGAGCGTCAACCTGCCTACCAGGTCATTCCACGTGGGCCAATGCATAAAGACGTACCACGTCCGGTCAAAATTAAATATTTTCAATTTTATTGAATAAAATTTGATTCAGCTTAATAAAAAATTGATTTAATTTTATTTAAAATATAGTTGTATAAATTTAATTTTTATACTTTCAAAGAAAAAAAATAAATAATTTGATTTTTTAGTAACTAATAAATTGGTTTTTAGTTTGAACTAATTTTTTTAATTTTATATGAAATATGTATATCATATTTGATCAAAATATGAAGTACTATATAATATATAGTATATAATTAAAATATCGTTTAAAATTAAATTAATTAATATTATAATATTATAAATATTTATAATTAAATTTTAAAATAAATTCGAACAATTTTACTTAATTTTTATATAAAAATTAAATTATAAAATACAACATATTAATGGACTAACTCAACTCCGTAACAAAAAAATAAACACACACTTTACGAAATTATTATGTTCTTTTTTTATTATTATTATTTACGGTATCATCATTCATGAATGGAAATTATCTGCATAGATTTTATTTCATATTGCCATACTTATAGGGTGCTTATTAAGCGAGTCGATCGTAAATTTAATATTATTCGAATTATATTAGTTAAAAAAATTATTGTTTAACTCGACTCGTTCTTCGTTAAGCTCGTTAAAATTAAGTTTGACTCATGCTTGTTAAAATATTTGTTGCTCAACTCGACTCGTTGCTCGTTAAGCTTGACTTATTACTCGTTAAACTCACTAAAAAATTTACCTTATTTTCAACTAATAAGACTTAATATTAATATAAATTAACAAATTTAACCAAAAATATCAAAAAGTGTATAAACATTTTCAAAGTTTAAATTAAAAATTAATGATCCATAAATACACCAAATAACCTATTAAAATTAAAGTAATAATTCACAAATTATTATTTATATTTATTTTTAAATAAAATATTTTTAAAGTAATTACTAATTTTTTTTAAAAAAAATTAACGACCTACGCGCGAACTTATCGAGTCGAGTTAGATTTTATTCGATTCAACTCGTTAAAGTATTGAGTCAAGTTCGAGTTTAAATCAAAATAATTTAAATTAAATATTTATCAAATTTTAATCGAATCAAATTTAAACAACTGACAAGCTACTCAATTTCGGTAAGGACCCCTACATATTTATGCCGTTCACTATAAACCATCCGAGGCAAACTAAAAAATTAACCCTTTATCCTTTTATATACGATATTAATTTTTCTTATACGATTATATAATAATGTATGTTAATTTTTATGTATCTATTATCATATTTATATTATACTCAAAAATTAATCGAATTTATAAAGATAACAATATTTAAAAAAACATATACTATATTTAAATACATTCAAATTTGCAACATTCTAAATATTATAACATTAATAGTGTTATTTAAACTAATATTCAATCTATAAATCTATAATTTTCACTGATAATTTTGATTCGATCTATATCATACATGAAAATATTCTTAAAAATAAATAAAAAATAAATAACTGATAAGGCATCAGAAAATAGCATAACAAGGAAAAGAAACGACTAACATGAAAGTTAGTTGCCGCGTGAACTTCTTAAGATCAAATGGAAATGCCTTTCGAAATCAAAAAAAAAAAAAAAAAAAAAAAACTTAAAAGAAAGAAAGAAAAAGGAGTTGTTGATTTCGAAAGAGTTTTCGTTTGATCTTGATTTCAAGTATGGAAATGGAAATCGATTTCAGTTTCATAAAAAGGTTTTTGGGTTTTCTTTAATTCTCTGTTTTTAGTGAGTGAGAATATTTACGGCGGATACAGGGTTGGAGGATCTTCATCAGTCCACTGAATTTGACTCCAATACGTTTGATCAACGGCGTTCGAACGATCGAACAGATCTTGATCTCCGTTCCCTTCCCAATCCAACGGCTGAAATCCACTCTCCAGATTTGCTTGCTCAACATGCACCGTCGGATCAACCAAGCCCCCTGCGATTTCATCCCCTGCCATGCTCGTATTCTTTTGATGATGATGCAGCCACTCCCCTGACCTATCTAACACGGTACCGAAATCAAACGAAAGCGTTTCGTTGTTTGATGAAGTAATCAAGCTCGTTATACTACCAATCTCCGAGAAAATCCCGCCGTCCGATCCTTGTTCCAGCAACCCTGGCTCGATTCCTAAATTATTAGGCTCTCCGTAAAACGTAGAATGAGATGTAATTGCCGACACCGCCTCCGCCGTGCCGCCTGGAGAAGTGTTATTTTTGTTATTGTTATCGTTGTTCGTCATTGCCACGTTACAATTCGCTACATTAAGACTCGGACCCTCGCTGATAGAGTGAGAATTAACTTTACGTTGGTCGCGGCGTTGGTTTTGCTGATGTTGTCGTACTCCTGCATGTGGTGATGACGATACGGCGGCTGCGGATGAAGGTTTGGATTTACTTTTCGAGCGTTTGGCTTTGCGACAACCACCTCCTACGGGAACGTTACGGAGGACGCCTCCTTTAGTCCAGTACCGACAGCAGCCCTTGCAAAAATAACGCGGCTGAGAGAGGTTGTAATTGTTGTAGTAGCAGAACTTCGTGTTGGGAGAGTCGCATCGGGGACAGTTGAGTGCTTGGTGGTTTTGGTGATGTGGCCGTAACCTTCTGTCTCCTCCTCCTGCGCCTGCGCCGCCGCCGCTGGATATACCGGCGCCATCGATCAAGTGGATGCCTTGCATTTACCAAAATTTTCGCTCCAAATTTTAGAAAGAAGAGCGAATTCGTTAGAACATCGGGGAAAGGAAGAAGATAGGCAGAGCATAAAATTTTGAATTCAGAAATATCCATTTTCATATCTTCTAGTAATCAAGTAACCTACAATGACCAAATTAGCCCTACTGAATATCGTAATTACGCAAATAGTGGTTTAGGGTAGGAAAGTACGAGATAGACCTTGAGGAAAATGAGTTGAGTATGTGCAAAACTATGTAGGGCTGTAGGGAGGGATCTGGAAATTCACTACGGCAAATATAGATAAGAGCCGTTTGATAATGGACACGTGGAGGACATTGATGCCTTCACAATCAGGTTGTCGTTATCGAGTTGTCGGCCACCTCCGCCCGGCTTGTTTACTGCTTGAATATCTTAGTGCCAGTACAATTGTCCTACAGATTGCCAGGTGGCACGATACTATTTGCCAACATTAATATTAACAATACTAAACCAAATACTATATTTCAGAAAATTAATTTAAATTATATTTAACAAATTTTAATTCCATTAATATTATTATTTTAATACTTAAAAGTTTGTAAACTTCGATGTGTTTAAAAATACACAATAATAAAATCAGAAAACATTAACAAAAAGGATTGAAATAAAAAACTCGACAAAATCAATTTAAATTAATCGATCGATAAATTATACATCAATAATCGTATTAATAAATAAAAACTATTATAATAGATAAAACTAAAGGTAATTAATTGACTCAAGACCTAAATCGTTTTATCCGGTATTGATTGAAATATAATATTTAAATTTAATTTAAAACACGAAATAAATTAAATTAAATCGAAACTGATATAATTTTCAGTTGAACTAATATGGACACAAATCGATTTTTAAGTAAATCGAATGGACCCAAATCAAAATCATTTGAACTGAAAGTAACCCGATCTAAAGATAACCTAAAATAAAGAAAATATATTAAAAAAATAATAAAACGTTTGATGTGAACCGTCGTAAAACTCTTAAGAAAATCTAGTATATTAGCTTTATAAAGCCATATCTGAGTTTAAAAAACTGACCGGGCTAAGAACCTGATAAAAACATATTGTTGTCCTATTAAACCAATCTTGACTCAACCCAAAAATACTTACCCTAAAATCATTCGGTCCAAAAATGAACAAAACTATATAATATAATCGACCTAATATAAGTCCAAATTAAAATCAAATTAAATCGTATATGATCCAAACTAAATCAAAATTAAATATAATTAAACCCGAATCTGACCCTGACCCGAATTCGATTCAATTGACTTATTGTACCTCTAAACAAAACATCAGACCACTACCTATACGACTTGTTGTGTTTGACCGAAATACTGTTAACTTTGAAGGGCATGAATTATTGGATGGACTGACCGAACATTCGGCAAACCCTAAAGAGTTGCAGACAGGATAGCGATGAAAGTGGATCCATCGTTAGCCCAAAATGCATGTGGATGCCAAAGCCTAAGACTCATCCTTTGTTTCGATGTTAAGATACAGGATTTTGTTAAGGGTATTTGTTTTCTAAAATATAATATTTTAGATTTTACTAAAATATTTTCTCAATTTAGATTTTTGTTTTAAATTCAATTGAAGTTTTTTTCTCTAATTTTTATGATTAATTATATACTATATTATTTATCTTCATACATAATTATATAAATATTTTAGTTAAATTGTAATCAATATGATCCTTAGGTCTGACCATATGTGGATCTTGTGTAAATCTACTTTTTGTTATTAAACCAGTTGTATTTTGTAATAGTTAATTATCGGGATAGTTATTCAGTTAAATAATTGTAAAATATTTAGTTTTATACTTGTTTCGAAATTGATAATTAAGTTTAAAAAGTAAAATTTAAATACATAAATTATACAAAATTGAATTTACACGAGAAAAATATTAAAATGTTAACTTTAATTCTAAACTTTAAACCCTAAACATTAAATAATATATCTTATATTCTAACACGCACGCTCTACAGGATGACAATTTGATCAGTCTATGTCGGGTCTTGACCCGATCGGGGCGGTCTTTTTTATTTTAAAAAAATATAGTTTGGATCGGGTCGATTTTAGGATAAAAATTCTCGATCGGACCCAAACCGGTATATTTATATATTTTTAATATTTAATATTTTTATTAATCTTTTATGGTTGAGTTTATTCGATTTTTTTTATAAAAAGATCGAGATCGGGTCAGAGCCGAGTTATGGTTTTTATAATATCGGACTTGGGATAAAAAAATATTAAGATTGGGTCAAGCCGAGGCGGCCCAAAAACCGACCTGACCCGACGCGTTGTCATCCCTAACACTCTAATCCCTTAAATTTTAAACCCTAACTCTTAAAAATACATATAAACTAAAGTTTACACGTATCGGTATGATTTTTTTTTATTTTAAGTTTTAAAGTATAAAATGTGGAGAATATTTCCATTCTATTTCGTGTGTATGCAGAATTGTTGTAGCAGACTAAGCAACCGTGTAAGCTAACAGGGTTGCAGGCTTCACATCTGGCTCCAGTTTTAGAGGCTTTGGGCTGGGCTGGAACTTCGTCGAAACTGGCCCATTCATTCTGAGAAGGGTATAAATATGAGTATATGGATAGGTGAGTACAAATAAATAAATTTAGAAGGAAATGCACATATAAAAAATATTAATATTAAAACTCAAAAAGTGGTTTCAGATTCTCAGTAATAAAAAATAATGTATATTATATTATATTATATTATATTATAACCACATCATGTTAAAAAAAATAATGATTAGTAATAAAAAGTAAAATAATATAAATCTCTTTCTAAATGCATATATCTAATAGGATGTATAACGCCACTATTTATATACTCTAATACCTCCTTTTTCTTTTCCAATGTGGGATCAATGCACCTTGCCTCTTTGTCACGATTGTTTCTCATGAGCGTTTGGCATGAAATTGAGTAGTCAAAAGATTGCTTTGATACTATTTGTCACGAGGCCATTACCCTCTTTTTAAAAGACATGTTTGATAGGATGTGCAACGTTACCGTTTATATACTCCAATACTTCCTTTTTCTTTTTCGATGTGAGATTAATGCATCTTGCCTCTTTTAAGGCGTGACATATTCACTTATATTTGTGGTATAATTTTTTAAAATTATTTTTATGATTTTATTTCTAATAAAATTCATTTAGTATATTATTAAAAAAATATTATACACTTAAAATTACAAAGTTCACGTATTTTAAAAGTATACAACTACATTAATTAAATACGTGAAGTAATGCTTCAAAAATGGCCGAGACGTCTCTACATTAATTAGTTTTATATATTTATATTATTTGTCTAAGTTTATCCAATTAAATCTATTTTATTTTTATAGTTTTCGTATGATATTTGTTTATATGATTTAAAATTTGAATTTATTATAAAAATTAAAATGTTTTGAAATATTCCTTCTAGAATTTATAATTTTAAATATTACAATGATAATGATATGATTTATATACACCTTAATATATTGTTTTTAAATTTAAATTATAAAAATAAAATAAAAAGGGTGCTCTAGTTAAGCGGGTTCCACGTAAGATCCATCAAGTAGATGTGAAATCTTTCAGGGGAAAAGGATGATGGTGATCCTTACCATAAGTGTCGCAGAGGATCATGGCCCTATCTTGAGGCATGACTAGATCAATCAGGATGACTTGAAAGTTGAAACTGTCCAGGATATTGACACGTATACAAACTCCAACTACCTCAAGCAGGATAATAACCCTTCGCCATCCATCCGCGTGAATTACACGGTCATCTTTCTTTCCTTCCGAGGCCAAACCACCACCACGGCTCGGCTGCCTCGGGCGCGTGATCAAAGGAGATTTTCTTTTCTGTGGGAACGACCATGTTAAATCACCTTGTCTATGGCCCCCATCGACCTGATTTAAAGCAATCTGATGGAAATAAAGTAGCGTTCTGATTTTGACACTTGGCACTTTCATTTAGTGAACCATTTCTAACACACGAACAACGACTTAACGGCGCAACCGACAGTCGGACGGAGAGACACGGGAAATTGCACGTGTAATTAAATTTAGCTGAGCTATAAAATAGGCCCAAATTATATTTCCTTATCTAAAATCTTTTTATCAAAACAAATCTCTAATATTTTATTTTATTTATTATATAAATTTTTTTATATTATTATTTCAGAATATTATCATTAAAAAAATTATCAGCCTATTAAAAGTTGATATAAATAAAATATAAAGCTTTTTAAAAAATTTTAAAATTTAAAATTTAAATTTATTCTATTATCGTTATCGATAATTTCGTTGAATCCTATGGTTTATATGAGAAATTTGGATGAAATTCTCACGATATATTGTCGGCGTATTCAACAAACCCCGAAATCAGACGGCGACCAATGAACCTCCCGTTTGCTGACACGGCGCTCTAGCCACCACGTAACGGGAAGTGGGGCCGCTTGGACATTAAACAACCTGGCATGCATTTATTGGTCGAATATTTGTTTGCCATTTGGACTGCACTCAACGTCTAACCCTAGTCGACAAAATATTCACTAAAAAGGCTTAAATGCAATATAGGCCCTTCAAATTTGCTACTTTATTCAAATAAGCTATTATACTTTTTTATTACATCCTAAAGAGAACATCATTCATTTCTTACTAAGATAACTCAGCTAGTTTAATTAATTATATTTTTATTTGAAATAAAATTTAAATTAAATAATAAATAACTAATTTAATAAGATAAAATATCAAAATTTTAGAATAATAACAAGTGTTCGAATTTTGAAATTTTAAACAGAGCAAATTGAGTTAAAAAGATTATCTCTATAACGAATATATACAAAGACGCCAGGTATGTATTTTTTTATTTTTTAGACAAAATTATTACAAAAAAGTTGATTAAGATTTTAATATATAAAGGGTGATTAAGAGTGCAAACTATTATTAGATTATTATTTAATATACAAAGTAAAAAATTTAAGTTCATAATTGAGGTTAAGAAATGAAATGCACGATCATTTTAAATCATTTAAAATTTTAATCGTGATCTCTAAAATTAATACAATAATGTGATTTTAGTTGATTTTTTAAATAAATAATTATTAAAACAGTCGATATAATGATTTATTAAGATTATTTTTGAGAACAATTTTACAATAGTATACTATTATTATTATTAAGTTTTCTTAACCCAACTTGTATCGTTAAAAAATTACCTCCATTGTTGTATCGAGTAAAAAATTAGACTAATTATGAGATATGATACGATGATCGTTTATTTCATATAATAATAAAAATATTATATTTCATGGTTAATATTTATGTCTTCGAGAGAGCATCTGTAACGAGAGGATTAGTAGGGATGGGCACGGAACCTGAATCCGACGGGTTTTGACCCGACCCGGTTCGATCGGGTCGGATTTTTTGGTGAAAAATTCGGGTCCGGATCGGTTTTTTTCAAGGGTGGCCTCGGTTCGGGTCGGTTTTGATTTTAGGGTGAAAAAAATCCGACCCGATCCGATCCGAAACTAATAATGTAAATTTTCCATATATATTTTAGGGATATTTACAATAGTGACCCATCTTTATATATTTTTTATACAATTAGATCACTAAAATTATTTTTTTATAATTAGGTCACTAAAATTAAATATTTTTACAATTAGATTCCTAAATTTTAATTTTTTACAGTTTAGTCCCGAAAATTTTATTTTTTTAATGATTCGGGTCGGGTCGGATTTTAAAGCTTAAAAATCGGGTCGTATCGAGTTGAATTTTTTCACCCTAAACTCGAGTCGAGTGACGGGTGAAAGGTATAAATTTTCGGATCGGGTGAACCAAAAATCCGACCCAACCCGTGCCCATCTCTAAGGATTAGTCACTTCTATCGACAGATAATACTTTAACTAAAACCAAAAAAAAAAAACTAGACTTAATTAATAAAAATAAAAGTTGAAGGATCATGTTAGTAATTTAACCATTTCATAAAACCATGGTTAAAAAAGTGCACGCCGCTTTTATA
Source organism: Abelmoschus esculentus (assembly GCA_035048815.1). NCBI lineage: Eukaryota > Viridiplantae > Streptophyta > Magnoliopsida > Malvales > Malvaceae > Abelmoschus > Abelmoschus esculentus. The sequence continues at coordinate 20,202,530 of JAUCBN010000016.1, read as the reverse complement.
TTCTTCAACATTTCCGTAATCTGTTTGTTTTTATTCTCTATCCATCTAATTTGCCTCATTATCTTTAATTTTATTGATTAGCTGCCGACACGGCAGCTTTCAACGGCCACTCCACGGCAGGTTCTCACCTGAAAAAAGATCTGATCACCGCGGAGTTGGAATATATTTTCTTTTTTTTCTTTGTTGAACTGGAATTAGTTGAGTTATTGAGTTTGATTTGAGGATTTGAGGCAAAAAGAATAGGAAATTGGATCTCGTTGATTGTTGAATTTGTATTTGTTTTTTTCTTTTCTTTTCAGATTCTGTTAGGTTAGTTGTTTTTTTTTTTTTGTGTGCGTCAAATGAAAAGGAAAGAAGGGAAGTCGGTGCTCAAAATCAACCTGCATTGATAAATTTTGGAGGGAGCGAAGCGGAGTCGTATTAGTGGAGGTATATTAGGAGGACAGTGGAGATTGAGGTTGTTGCTGGAAATGTGCAGTGTTGAAGGGATTGTGAAAAAGGGAGGGATGAGAATTGGAGGAACGAGAAGCGGCGGCGGCGGCGGGGAGAGAGTGGATAAGCTCAAAAAAGGTTCGAGAATGAGGTTGTGGATCATACGCGCCGCCACATCGGTGTTGCTTTTGACTTGCCTCGTACAATTAGCGACCTTAGGAGAGACATGGGGACCTCGCGTCCTTAAGGGTTGCCCTTCCTGTTTCTCTCATCAGGATTCTTCCGTTTCCGCCATTGAAGATAAAGTTCCTTCCGTTCCCGCCCGTGTAATTCTTCCCAAAAGTAATCCCCCGTCTTTTATTAAACAATTAATCTCTGTTAATTTTGAACGTTGTTTTTGTTATTATGCAATTTTTTTTGGTTAAATTAGGGAAGAAATTGAGCTAATTCTCTTCTGGAAACATGGAATACCTCTGTAGACTGTAAGCACTGGAATTGACAGATTTTCATTTTTGTTTGATGAATTTGCAAGCTCCAGAAGTACATTGTTTCTGATACAGTGATGCGGTTCCAATTCTTATCAAATTTGATGTTTGCCTAACGTTTAGATCACACGTCTTAGTTTTCCTGAATATATTGTATTCTTACTTATTTTGGATAAGTTTGCTTGAAATTAGATATCCTCTTTCAGTTGCTTTTTTCATAAGGGATTTACTTTTATGCGAATAAGTTGTTGTCTTTACTCTTAATTTTGGTATGGAACTTAGCTCCTAAAACGATAATAATGTTTTTAATTGTTGACTATAGGGCTTTATAAGAACAATGGATATTTGATGGTTTCATGTAATGGAGGTCTCAATCAAATGCGAGCAGCAGTGAGTGCTCTAACAACTGACACTAAATATGTTTTTTTTTTTGCCTTTTTAAGTTCTTTCTAGATTTTCTAAGTTCATCAGTTGTTTTGTGGTGTAAATCTGTGTGGAAATTGATGTCTTGGTCTTTTTTGGGGGATTTGCTTGACAGATTTGTGATATGGTTACCATTGCACGATATTTGAATGTCACACTTATAGTCCCGGAGCTGGATAAAACATCCTTCTGGGCTGATCCCAGGTGTGTTATCTAAGCTTTGTTCATATCATTGAAGCTATTTGATTTATAGCTTTCGACGGGATGTTCTAAAATATATTTCCAGATTATTTTTAACTTGGGTCATAGCTCTTAAATCTAAGTATTCTTTAATTGATATGCCAGTGAATTTCAAGATATATTTGATGTGAATCATTTCATCACATCACTGAGAGATGAGGTTCGAATATTGAAGGAGTTGCCTCCTAGGCTTAAGAGGAGAGTGGAAATGGGGACTGTGCATTCAATGCCGCCAATTAGCTGGTCGGATATGTCCTACTATCATAACCAGGTTAATTCCTTGTCATTTCCAGGTCATTTATTCAGCTAGAGCTTTGTAGACATAATATAACATAGCTCGTTTCTTTCTTTGCTTATGTAAATGTTCATATGTTTTCCCAGTCTTTTACTTTCTAACAAGACTCCTCTTAAATCTGTATGCATCTATTCCTTCAGATTCTTCCTCTGTTACGGAAGTACAAAGTTGTACTTTTTAATAGAACTGATGCTCGACTTGCCAATAATGGACAGACTTTAGATGTTCAGAAGCTGCGGTGTCGTGTAAATTTTAATGCTTTAAGATTCACTCCTCAGATAGAGGAGTTAGGTAAACGAGTTGTTAAGCTTTTGAGGCAAAATGGTCCTTTCATAGTACTTCACCTTAGATATGAAATGGATATGTTAGCATTTTCTGGCTGTACCCAAGGTTGCAATGATGAAGAGGTGAACGAGTTGACAAGATTGAGGTGAGCTGTACATACATATTTGACAATTTACTGACCCAGAGGCCTAAATTTAAACTTCAATCTCACTCATCACATGGATGTTTTGGCAGATATGCTTATCCCTGGTGGAAAGAAAAAATAATAAATTCGGACTTGAAAAGGAAAGATGGTTTGTGCCCCTTGACGCCTGAGGAAACCGCCCTTATTTTGAGAGCTCTGGACATTGATAATAGTTACCAAATCTATATTGCAGCTGGTGAGATATATGGTGGAAAGAGGAGATTGGCGGATCTTGCTTCTGCTTATCCAAAATTGGTATGTAACTACAAATTCATCAAACTTTATTTCTTCCTGGCTGTGTATTAATAATTGACATTTTGTTTGTTAAAACAGGTTAGAAAGGAGACTCTGTTGGAGCCAGCGGACCTTAGTTTTTTTCAAAATCATTCATCCCAAATGGCTGCATTAGATTATCTTGTTTCATTGGAAAGTGATATTTTTATTCCTACCTATGATGGAAACATGGCTAAAGTTGTTCAAGGCCATCGCAGGTACTGCTTTGCTCTTAATATGCACATGAAGGTGTTCTTGCAATTATTAAATGATTCAATGGTTATTTTTTTCGTCAAATGAGATGAGTAATTTTGAAAATTCAATTTCAACTGCGATTGAACATCTCAGTTTTTATCTCTAGCATTAGAAAGGGATAATAGTTTGTTTCTTGCTTGAAATCATAGCCAAACTTTTTCGTTCTTTTTCCGCCTATTTTGTTATTAGATTCATGAAAATATGATATTGTTTGTGGTTGAAATCATTGAAGTGTGAACCATAACTACCCTTTTTTAAGAATGCTTTTTCTATGATTTCCCCCCTCAAATGATTATAGTTCTAGAGCATATTTATCTTGTTCATAGTTGAAGCTATTTTCACTAAATGTAACAATTTAGTGGTGAATGCTCCTACAGGTTTCTGGGGTTCAAGCAGACAATATTGTTGGACAGAAGGCTTTTGGTAGATCTGATAGACCAGTATGACAAGGGATCTCTAAGTTGGGATGAGTTCTCGGAAGCTGTGAAGAAATCGCATGAGAATCGCAAGGGGCAACCAACTAAACGGTTGGTGATCCCTGACAGGCCTAAAGAAGAGGATTACTTCTATGCCAATCCAGAAGAATGCTTGCAACAACAACACAGCCAATTAAGTAGCTCGTGATCTTTCTCTTCGGAGATATCTCTTCGGAGATATATTACATTTACGGGTGTTATCTTTTGCTAGCAGTTTCTCTCCACAAAAACAACACCAATGAAGGTTTTACTTCAAAGGAAGCAGTTGTGGAGAAGATAGGGGACAGAAGAGCTCGGAGATACCCCGGGAGTTTTCTGCGAAGCTGATGGAGGACACAGATTTTTAGTATACGAAAAATAATCCTAAGCATGTACAAAAGAGCTTCAGTGCCATTATAGGGTAAAATATCAGATCAAAAGGTATTTCTACACGAGGAATGCACGTATATATTTCGATTATGGAGACTCCGGATTCATGGAAGGTTAGTCCCTTCTTTTCCATCTTGCATTACCAATGTTTTTTAAATTTCTAGTTAGATTCTACACGAGAACATATCAAACGTTCTAATAATAATATGAAACTTCAGATGATGGAAGCCTTCAATGAAAAGCAGCAGCTTCTCAATACATATGATGAATTACACAAGTACCCATAATTTTTAACAGTATAGTGTGATGTTTCCTTCATATATATATATACACACACACACACACACACGGCATTTATCCGAGTTAAAAGTTAATACATGGAAAAGATTAGAAAAAACAGCTCACCGTTGCGAATATGTGTTTGAGATGCTAATTGTTCCCCTTCCATTGTCATCTCTTGTTCTTTCGTCTCCTCATTCGGAGAACCATTAGTACATGATCCAGTACGTTTACTGCATCATATGTCAGCCTAGGTGCACTTTGAGTTGCTGCCACGGTGCTCTGAGCAGAGTTGAAGAAGTTTGGCTGTATTGATACAGGCAAGGGCATTGCCGGGGCACGGTCCATTGCTCTGAAGGTAGTAGCAGCTCTGCTTGTATTAGGAGGTTGGATAGTGTTCTCTTCAGTTTCATGGATGGTCGGGGTGACAGTCATGTTTCCCTTATCCAACTCGCTGGGAATGGGAAACACCACGGAAGCATTGATCAGTGTAATTTTCTAATAAAATTCAGTAACTTATGTGGTAGCACTTAGCATCAGTTAAAAGTTAAGATTTGAACTTCTATAGAAAATTGTGACAATAGTAATTAAAATTTGAAGGGTTTCGTAAATGATTCTAAATAAATTTAATGAGTTTAATTTTAATGTATATACTAATTATAAATCTAACATTAAAAATATTTTTATATTTATAAATTTATTATTAAATTAATTAATGATTTTTAATTAAAAATTCTAGTGTTAATCAATGTATTCAAGTGATTTAAAAAATATTAAATTAATATATTTTTAAATATAAAAAGCTTACCTAAATATAATGTTATTCACAATTGAGTGACCTATTTATAATTTTACTTATAATTAAATGATTTAAATATATTTTTAATAATTAAGTGATTTTTTAATAATAAGGGACCTGAATATAATTTTATCCACAATTTAGTGACTTTTGTTATAGTTTACGGTAAATACTATTTAGATGCAACTTGCCGCAACAATAGACTCGGAGAGAAATTCAGGAGGGAAACCATTTTGAACTCGAAAATAAGTGAGAAGCAAGAACTCGAAAACAAGAAAGAGAGAGATTGTGAAAATGGAAGGCAGCGAAAGCGAAGCAATTTTCGATTCTCTGAACCTAAATCCCCAGCTTTTCATCAATGAAACGCTGAATACAGTCGATGATCTACTCAACGATGCATTCGATTTCTATCTCCAGTATATTTCTCACTCTCTCGGTTTCTCTTCATCTTTCTTTTACCTTTTCCCTTTGTGATTTCTCTCAAGTTAAAGGTTTGTAAAATTTGGTGAAAACTTGCAGAGAAGCTTCCAAAATTTTGAAAGTCCAAGGCACTGACTGTTCCCATGATCTAACTAAGGTAACCTGCAATTTATTCCCTTCATTTTGTTAAAGAATAAAGTTATTACTATTCTGATTTTTGGAATTATCGACTTATTAGAGCTGAGAATGATCAATAGTTTTAAGAACTTTGCTAGTAATACTTTCTGCACAGATTGTTTTGCTTTAAGTTGAAAATTTAGATGACCTAATCTCGTTAATCATGTATCGCACGTTGATTGCTCTTTGTGTATTGAAATGAAGCATGTGTACATATTTTTCTTCCCTCTAGTTCTTGAATGAAGATCAGTTAAAGGTGGCTTTGGGGAATTTAGACTTAGAAACAGTATAAATTCTTTAATGGAGCACACGTACATGTGATGTTTATGATTATCGATTAAATTATAGATTTATTACACAAGATTTTATTGGTGAGTTTGAAGTTGAATTGTTGAAATTCCTGTTCTATATCTTGCAAATATATAATCTTATTGATTTTTTACTGATTCATATAATAAATGAAATATGAATCCAAATTTTCGAATTCATGTTTCAGGTGTAGCTTAATGTGTGAAATTATTCGAATCGATGAAATAGAGTTGAGAACTGAGAAGTACATGGAAATGCAGGAAAAGTAATAATGTTGTCACATTTTGAAGGAGGAAGGTTGAGTCTGTCATAGCAAGTTAGCAACAGTTAAAGACCTGACCCTTTTCCTAATGACACACTATTTTTCTGTTCTTTTCAGGGTGTTAATTACATTCGAAATATGATTCAATCAAGTTTGGATAAGTGGCTTGCTATGTGGGAGAAGTACTGTCTTCGCCACTGTTTTACAGTTCCTGAAGGTTTTTCTTTACCCAAAAATGTAGGGTTTTGCTATGATTCTATTCAGTATTACTTGTATGCAAATCCTTACACGTTGAGAATTGGGTTTTATTGTTGCATCAAGCATATTGCGTTTATTACTTGATATTCCCTCGACTTGAATGGTGTAAAATGTATAGAATGCTAGACAAAATTGAAATTAAACTATTGGCGAGATGCCGAGACATGAGTTTTTATTTTGTTCCTTTTTTATACTAGAGATATGTAGCTGTTAGTTGTGATATAACATGGATGACATAGAATAAGAATTTATAGCCTTGGAATTTTGCATTTAGGTTGCTTTTGGAACTTGAATTTTCAAATAGTGCAATTCATGTAATGAAGTACATGTAATTATAATACCCATGATTATTGTTCAGATTCATGGATTTGTGCGATGCCTATTTAGCAGTAATTTGAAGTTCATAGGGATATTTTTGATAATGTAATTCATATGTGTAAGATAAAAAAATATATTTAAATTTATAATCATTTTGATTCTTAATTAATTTTACATTACATGTATATGTGTGTCTATATGTTTCATTCTTCCAAATTACCAATTTATATAACAATGAAATCTAAATCCAAATTCTCAAGATTATACTTACAAACAAGAGGCAACTACTAGACAACAACCATTTTTCATAGTTGGGAAGTTGGAATAAAGATAAAAATGCATATCATGAAGATCTTCAGAAGCAAAAGATGTCAAAGTTTTGCTATGTGCTAGCAAAATATAGAAGTCTAGAAAATAAAAAAGAAAAGAGATGGAAAACTCTTCATAAATGCACACGTAACTTATTAAATTTTTTTTGTACTTTATGTATACATTGTTAAAATTTTCTTTATTTTAGTTGTAACTGTGAATTCTCATGTATTCTTCTTTCTAGGATGAGCTACGTGCTAGTTCTTCAATGATTCAGGATGCTCTATCCGAACCGGATGTGGATGCAGAGTTGGATTCGTTAAGGAATAAACTTACATTGGTGAGAGGGATTCTTAATTATGTTATATATGCCAGTGTTGCCAGAATGTTTATTTGCATGAAAAAATTTCCCTCTATTGAATCTGTCTGAAAGAAACTTCTTCCTAGGTTGGGGTTGAGACTGATAAGCTTAACAGTGAACTTAAAGAATTGGAAAGACAGTCTGCTTCAAAAGGGCATTGCGCTGAACTTATTAATGAGACACTACAATTGTACGAGGACTCCTCTGGGCATGATATGTTCCAAGGTAATTTAAGTTGCCTAGTACTGCATTAAATCCATGAGATGGTGCTTTCTGGTATTTGAACTGTTAAGTTTTGAGATTTAGAGCCCTAGTCGTTGGAGATAATGATCCAACTTCTCCAACCGACCGTGCAGCTGTTGGTAAATGACAAGTTAGTATCCTAGTATAAAATCCTTTCTGCTTGTATTTTCTTTTCTTAGTGTTTGTTCTGGGAATAATGTCCACATTTACATATTCATGTTGCATTTGGTATGCATTGCTTGGCATAGTGCAAAAGTGATGAGTGTTTTGTCTTTATTTATCTTATTTTGATGCATTTTGGCATGTACGATAAAACTGCTCATGTTCTATTTTCCATATTCTCATCATTGTGGGATTTTTTTTGGGATTCAATTACTCCTCTTTGGTGATGAAAATCCTATCCATTGGCTAATAGTCCAACGATCTGACCTGTTTAATGTTTATTTATTGTTGATTAGACATGATGTCAACTATAGATTGAAATAAGAAACTTTTCCCATCTAATATCACCCAAGCTCCAAAGACACTCTCGAAATATATTGGTAACCTGGTTATCTGGACTACTTTGGTTATTAGTAGTTGTTTATGTTGTTTTGATTCTTCATTTTTCTTAAAATGCTCATATCCAGCTATCGTGTCTGACATATCCTGGCTTGGTAATTGGGATATGACCTTTCATGGACCCTTCAAATACATTGGAAAACTTTAAAATATCAAATATATACGTGGTGGACATAAACCGAGTCCAAGTAATAGAAGCAGTTGTTACCTAGGATGCTATTTGATAATTTATTTCTGTTCTTCCAGTTTCTTTTATGCATCAATTCTTGAAGCAGTCTGAGCCTTTAGTTAATCAAGAAAACTTTGTCATAAGCCTTTTAACTACTGACTTGGAAACTACTTTTGTCTCAAAGAAAGGTTTGATTTTTGAAGTATTAGTTTTCAAGTTAATTATCCTGCTCATCATGGTATTCACCATTCCTGCAGAAATGATGCAAACTGCAACCGAACTCCGTGTCAAAATGTTGGAACTAAATACCAGACAGACAGAAAAGATGCAACACGAACGAGCAGAGAGGCTATATAGTTCCCTTACAGATTACTTCACCTTGAATCCGAATCCAAAGAATGGTACAAATTTTTTCTCGTTTCAGTATATGCACACTTACCAGATCCTTGTATTCCCTGCTTGTCTTGTAATGTAGTTTTCGTTTTTTTTTTCCTCATTTGAAATGCAGGCTTTTCGAATGCGAAGTTGGATGATCTTCAAGAATTTCTAGCGGAACTGAAGAAGACGTAGATGCTATATATGATATGATATGATAGATACGATATGATATATATGGTATGTTCGTCTGGTAATTCGTCTTGTTTCCTACCTCTGTATTGCTTTTACAGTAAACTTCTAAAGTCCTCCCTTTGTGTTGTATTGTAGACTTTGACCCCTCGTCTTTCTGTAATCACTTAGCAACCATATTTCCATTTTCCATTGATGAAAAAATATTTGACTTTTATAGTATAATAACAAAAAGTAATTTAAAATTTTAATTGGTAAAAATCAAAACAATTTATAATTCAATAACTAAAACGATAACCCTAAAATTTATGGACTAATGATGTAATATCATTATGTTCTAAGTCAATAAAGTGGAACCACAACATAAATTTTTACATGTTAGTGGCAAAAATGTAAGTTTATTGAAACATGAGGGATCATTTGTATGGTTTATCCATTTTAAAAGTACAAAGAGGAAAGAAAAAGTGGCGTTGCGGGAATCCTGAATTTCGTCTTTGAATAACAAACATGGCGAGCGCGAATCCACCGTCGTCTCCACCTCAGCCGTCGTCACCCCCTTCCGTCAAACATGAGTCTCCACCTGCCGTTCCCTCCTCTCTTGTACCTCCTCAGGCCAAGCCTGATGCCGACACCAACGAAAACGGAACGTTCAATGTCGATGAACAAAAGCCTGAAATTGCTGATCATTTTGCGTGAGTTTGTTTCTTCTAATATTTTTAAATTTGAAGGGTTTTTTCTGGGTATTTCCTTATATGCCTTTCGCTATCAGTGTTTAACGTCTATTTTTACCATTGTTCTAGTTTCAAAATTCAGATAAAATTCCACTGATTAACTTGGAAGTAACAGCTTCATACTAACTTTGACTGAACCCTATTCTGGAACAGTAATTTCATGTTTAAGTGAATGATTTTGAAGAAAAAAAAAAGCATTATATTTGAGTCAGTTATTAGTTGTACTTGTAAATGGTAGTTAGCATCCTGTATATTTGGATAATTTTTTTAAGTTTCTCAATTAAAAGGTAAATTGAAATAGGAATATAAAAATTTTGAGAAGGTGTATAGCTTTGATCATTAGAAGGAAATCCTCCTAGATGTTGATTTTGTTTTATTTAGACACCAAAGAGTGTCTTGGTTAAGCCTATTGAGGGTCGGAGTGAAATTTCAGCTTCTTGATCTTGGTTAAATGAATCACTAGCCTCGGGTATTATCATGAGGCGTTTTCCAGTTTCGAGCTTCTTTGAGCATGATTTGTTGCTGACTTTCTGTTGATTAACTGATCCTTATAGAGCATAGTCAGTGAGAATTATTGGGGATAAACTGACCGGTGGATCAATTTTCTCTGTAAACCACAGATAAGAATTATTGTGGTTTTAAACCTTGTTCTAGAATGGAAAGCTTGCAATTTCACTGAACCGAAAATGGTCGATAAAGTTTTTTTTTTTTCTTTCAGTTTTTATATATTAAACTTTCCAATACAATTGTTTTGATTCTCTCGTGCCCCGTGTATCTATCCTCTAAATAGATGGAAAATCATCTATTCTCCATGTTAGAATTATTGTATTTTGGTCTTATCATGCTTTATTTTCTTGTGTTATGAGTTCTGCTTTCGCTTAAAAAGGTTTTTAGTTGTATGTAGTACTGTTTTGCAGTGCTAATCTGGAGGATTTGTAAGTTTGTTATAAGGTCACCCTTTTTTAACCTATTTTATGCTGGTTTTAGTAATCTAGGTAGATGACTGAAAAATATACTGCTGGATCTTTTGGTGTGTAAATCTTGACTGATATGTAGTTGCTGATTTTGTTGCTCCAACTCTTCAATTTTTCTTGAAATACTCATATCATATTCGTTTCTGGATGTGGATATGGGACGTAACCCTCCAAGCCGATGGTCCCTTTGAATATATGAAAGGAAGTTACCCGTGTCAGACATATATCTGCATTTGACTCTTACACCGAGTCTGAGTAACATAAGTTGTGGCTAATGCTAAAGTGATCATGTTGCCATGTATTCTTCGAATTGCTTAGCATGAATTAATTCACTTGAAAGAGAGGTTTAGTTACGATACTTCTCCGTTCATGAATTGTATGGGCGTGTTGAGCTTGGATTAGCATTGTGAATATTTTCTTCTTACTGTTAGAAGAGTGATTCTATTTTGATATACTTCAATTTGGTTAGGATTCTTGATGATCTTGAACACATCGAGAAGTACAAGAAATACGAGGCTGACTACACTCGTCGATTGTTGGCAAAATATTTCTCTAATAAGAATTTTTGTGGAGGTATGCATTGCTTGTTTTGTTTTGAATTTACATACTATTTTCGCCAGTATCATATGCACATAGAAAGCAGCAATTTGATCATGATTCCTATTGTTTCTATTCTTAAAGGCAATATTTTCGACGAAAAAACGACGATAGATAACGAGACCATATTATCGAGCAGGTGGGGATGAACTTTCTTTAAGGAATTTCATTGCTTTATAATCTCTGTTGCTAAATCATGAAATCAATGGATGACATTCTAACATCTTCTGTGTAGGTGGCCTTGCACTAGATCATTTGCAGACCCGGTTCGTGCATTTCAGGATCCCGGCAACGGCAGTCCAGTTTCCGACCCTGAAACTCTAACTAACATCTCAAATGGCAAGCTCTCACTCAAGAAGAATAGCTGATAACAGAATTACTGTCAATTTGTCAAGCAGATGATGCTAAGTTATGAAAATTAACAAAATGCATAATATAGTATATGTACTTTAACAAAATGTAATGAATGTAACATAAATATGGGATAATATCACATTTGGTGTCTGTATTTTGACAAAAATGTTTAATATAATAATTGTATTTTGACACATGGATTTTTCTTCAAATTAAATACCCATTTTTTTAAAAGGTAAGTAATATTAGATATTTAAAATAAATGTACCAAATGTGATATTATGCCTATAAATAATATTTTGTATCAATGGATTAGGCCAAGCCCCTATTTGGACCCAACCCGAGTCTAATAATCACACAGCAGTTTCAGTGATTCTCAAAACCACTACCAAAAATCTTCTAAAAACCAGGGGAAAACAGGAGAAAGTACCTCAAAATATACCAAAAAAATGTTCTCAGAGATCCAAAAGGTAACGGATAAGGCCATGGTATTTCTACATCGGAAGACACTTTCTGCTCTGTATATTCCAAAGCAAAAGCTACATATGGCTATGAACAGCACCAATTCTCCTAAAGTGCAGCTTCTTTATGATCTCTGCAAATCCACTTTTACACCTTCGGGGTTGTCTTCTGCTCCTTCTCAACCCTTCAACAAACTCTGCTCGCTTCTGGGTATTTTTTGATCTTCATTTTTTGTTGATTTTTCCCATAAAGTTTTAGTTTTTGCATGTCAAAGTTTGGGTGGATTCTGCATTTGGGTTTTGTATAATGTGGTGTGTTATGTAAAAGTTTGGGTTGATTAGTGTTTTAGAATGTAGAAAAATGGAATCTTATGAATATTTTTGTGTTGTGATTGAACTGGCCTATTGGGTGGGCATTTTTTTTAGCTGAATCAACCATAATTTTGAAAGGTCTGGGCAGACTGTGGCTGAAATGTTTATTTTAGACAAAACCAGGTTACCATGAGAAAATGTTTAGTTCTTTTTTCTGTCAATTTATGTTCTTCGATGGAGCTTGGTTGTGTGTTTTAGTTCTACTGAATAAGATGGTCTTCAAGAGGGAAATATGTGTGTTCGAACTAATGTCGTTTGATTCTTATTCATTTGGCTATGTTGTGATGGCTTTAAAATGTTGATTATTGTATTGGATTTTTGATGTTAGCTGATGATAATGATTTTCAGTGACCTAACCTTATTTGCATAATCCATGTGGAAGGAAAAGTAACTGCAAGAGAATTTTGACCTGCGAACCTGCGGTTTATGTATATAAATTAAGTGACGAAAATGATATACGGTCACTTAACCTTTACCGCATAATCCGAATATGGAGAAGTACCTGTTAGAGATCTTTGAACTGCAAACATGTTTATTTATCGAGAATATACTGCGCGCAGCTTTTTTAAACATGGTTGTAAACTAGCTTAGAGTATTGGTTCATGGTAAACCAGGTTATTCATGGTTCACTGGCTTAGAGTATTGGTTCAACTTATTGTTTCTGGTTGACACAAAGATGCTAGAAATATAAGAAATCATTGTTTTATTTTATTTTGAAGCACTCATGAGTATGGGGATATGATCCTCTAAGGACGCTCTAAAGAGTCCCCCACGGCCCACACTCACACCCAGATCAGAGTAACATAGGCGATCAATGTATTTGTAGATTGTCAAAGAAGAATGAGCAGTCGAAAATCTGACAAGTCAATTGCAATAGCTAGGATTTTTAATTAGTTAAGTCCTGGATTCTCATTTGACCTACTTATTATGAACACAAAATGAAATTGGATCATAATCTGTAGGTAAAGTTGTGAGGTACTTTTTATGAATGGAATTATGATTGAGATCAATTTTATATTATGCCATTTGCAGACACGTTTGGCCCTGCTGATGTTGGACTGAAGGAGGAAAATCCAAATGATGATCGAGGGCATGGGTTTTTTGGATTGAATAGAGTGGCTCGATGGGCTCAACCGATAACATATTTGGACATTCATGAATGTGATAGTTTTACGGTGAGCCGTATGATATAAATCTTATTTACACTTATGATTCTTTTCCCCTCATTAGAGTTCCATACGATCAATCCAGAGAAATATATATATATATATATATATATATATATATATATATATACTCTTAATGTTATAGTATTTTTGTACTTTACTCCTTGTGTCTCAAACAAATTATGTCCCATGCAGATGTGTATATTCTGCTTTCCTACTTCTGCGGTTATTCCACTACATGACCATCCTGGGATGACTGTATTCAGCAAAGTTCTTTATGGTTCTATGCATGTGAAAGCTTATGATTGGGTTGAACCAGCATGTATTAAGGAAAGCAAGGAGCCAGGTTGTCCTCAAGGTTCGGTTTTAATATATTTTTTACTCAACAGTTATTAGGACATGATTGGCATCATACTGGCAATGGAAGGCGATTTTAGTTTGTTTTTTTGTTAAAACCTCCCATCAAGACTGCCGATCTTCATTCACTGTGCGGGAATGCAACATACAAAACTTTGATTCCATCAAATGGCTAGTTGTGATATATAAAGAAGAGAGATATACCAAGTCTGTATTAAAACCATAAGTTCTTTGAACATGTCGCTCAAACTCGATTGTGGGTATTGGATATGGGTGTGTCAAATACGGGTTTGTCTTTTTCTTAGTGTACATGTATTTCGAGGGTCTTTAGAGAGTCATTATTCCCCCAAGCATGTGAAATATTTTTCGAATAACCGTGTTCAAGAAAAATAGAGTAGGAGCAACCTAGGTGCAGGAATATCTTGCATTACTTTCCAACATACTACTTGCAAACTCACCCTATTTTTCTTGAGATTCTCTCTTGTGGTAAATACGTCATGTTTTAAAAGCTGGTTGAGACTATAATCCTCCGAAGTTTCATATCGATTCATGTCTACTCAGTATGATTCCGTTTCATTTCGTGCCGAAACTTATCAAGTGCATTTCATTTTTGGCAGTAAGGTTAGCAAGATTGGTGGCTGATAAAGTTTTAACTGCACCATGTGGAACCACTGTTTTATACCCGAAAAGTGGGGGCAATCTGCATTGCTTTACCGCCGTCACCCCTTGTGCCGTGCTCGATGTACTTGCTCCTCCTTACAAAGAAGACGTAGGTCGAAAATGCACTTACTACGTCGACTATCCATATTCCACCTTTGGTAAGTTTATCATTCGTGTTGTGCTTGGATTTTCTTTAGCATTGTATTGCACAACAAAGTTTTCTTGGCCGAAAATTTTCTGTCTCAAGAAAGTTCGATAGTAAACAATCAATTGTTAAACGAATCATTCCGCTGATTCTGCAGGAAATGGAGCTCAGATAAGCAACGGAAAGGAAGAGGAATATGCATGGCTTGCAGAGATAGAAACACCGGACGATCTTTACATGCAATCGGGTGTATATGTCGGTCCATCTATTCGAGTTTAGCTTTTGATATAGCAACTCTTTCGCAGCAAATGGTATATAAATACTCATTCAATGGATTTTAAACATGGCTTTGCTCTTTTGATGAATTGATTCCCCCCTGAAAAAAGAAAGAAAATGTAGCATTAAAGTTGTACAATCTGAAAATTTCTCAGCAGGATGTATGATAAGTGAAAGTGATCTGAAATTGGTTATGGTTGGAAAAAATACTTATTTTTCATATTATTATTCACTAAGTTTATATTCGATTTGAGTTCAGTCGAGTTTTACTTTTAAATCTCGAGTTCGATTTAAGATAATGATCAAAATAGTCTTAAGGCATAAAGATAATTTTAACCATAAAGATAATTTTAACCTTTAACCTTTATAATTTTTGTCGTTTTGACCCTTATTCTTTTTTTGGGATAAATTTAGCCCTTAACTTATATCTTTTTGACAAATAGCTTATTTTTTAACTAGCTTGATGACTGGACCGTTAAAAATTTAACGATAATATATATAGAAAAAAATTTTAAATGACATGGAATGTAACCTATCATATATATATATAATATAATTTTATTCTAATATAAAATATAAAATAATTAAAATTCAAATAAAATATTAAAAATTAATTAATTCTAAAATAAATGATTATTAAATATTATTAACTCTAACTACGATAAAATCAAAATCTTATTCAAATTGTGTTTATATTTTTATTTTAGAATAAATATAATAAAAAATATAAACACAATTAGAATATAAAAAATATAATAAATATAAAAAATATAATAAAATATAAACACAATTCGAATAAGATTTTGATTTTATCGTAGTTAGGATTAAAAATGTTTAAGGATATTTTATTTTAGAATTAATTAATTTTTAATATTTTATCTGAATTTTAATTGTTTTATATTTTATATTAGAATAAAATTATATTCCATATATATATATGTATTTGATAGGTTATATTACATGTAATTTAAAATTATATTTCATATATATATCATCGTTAAATTTTTAACGGTCCAGTCATCAAGCTAGTTAAAGAATAAGCTATTTGTCAAAAAGATATATGTTAAGGGCTAAATTTATCACAAAAAAATAAAAGCCAAAACGACAAAAACTATAAACGTTAAAGGTTAAAATTATCTTTATATATAGTCTTAATGCATATTTTCCCTCGGATCGGTTCAACCTCTGAGTCAACCCGACAAAAGGAAATGAAAAATTCCATGTTTCTCGGTTTAACATAACCGAAAAAACTGTAAACTTAAATTCTGTACACATATTTTCCCTCGTATTCGTCGCTTCCCTCCATCTCTTATAAACAAAACAAACAAAGAATCTAAATTCAAACCCCATTTTCAACAAATTCTTATGATCATATAATAAGACTAAGCATCAGCAAATTCCCATAGGAAAAAACCAGAAATCAAATCATGGGTTGTATCTGCAACATCATCCTAGCTCTGGTAAACAGCATATTACTTTCCTTAGGCATATGCTTAATCGTTTCCGGTGCTTACCTAACCTTCAAAGACGTCAGTAGCGACTGCGAGAAAATCTTAGCCACGCCGCTGCTGGTGATCGGAAACCTTGTGGTGTTGGTCTCGATGATAGGGTTGATGGGAACCGCATGTGGCAGCACCATTTGTATGTTCGTTTATTTGGCCCTCATGTCCGTATTGATAATAGGCGTCTTGGTCTTCACCAGCTTCATATTTCCGTCACCAACAGAACCGCAGGCCAGGTGTACGATAGCGGCGAGAAGGTGGCGCAGGCCAAGAGCCACCTGGATCTGTCCAACTGGTTGAACAACAAAGTTAGCAAGGAGGAGAACTGGAAGAAGATCAAAAGCTGCCTGATTGACTCCAAGATCTGCGCTGCTGATGATCATAAACGTACTGTTGATGTTGATGTTAATGTTGCCATGTTTTTCCACGAAAATTTTCCCTCCATGGTCAACAATAGCCTACCAGAATTAAAGGTATATACATATATTTATGTGCATGTTTACATGATATTATATACAATTACATACATACATATATATATATATATATATAATCTTGAACATGTTCAAAATCATGTCTTAAAGTTTGTACTTCCATGAACCAACCTATGATTAAGCTCTAGCCTCTAGGTTTTCATTTCGAGTTGACCATATTTTAGGCCGGATGTTGCAAGCCACCGGATGTGTGTGGATTCAAGAAGGTGAACGATACATACTGGGAAACATCGTCGGCGCATTCGAGCACCGGCGACTGCCAGAAGTGGAGCAACAATGTGAAGAAGCTGTGCTTCGAGTGCAATGCTTGCAAAGGAGGAGTTATCGACAACATTAAGAAGGAATGGAGGATACTGGCAGTGCTCAATATGATGCTGTTATGCTTCTTGGTGTTCATTTATATGGTTGGGTGTTGTTCTCTTTGCTGCATTTAGTTTATACAACATAATGATAATAGTAATTGATTGTATTTCAAGGTAATGAAATTATAATTGTGTATCGATTAATTATATTCGACTTCAAATTCGATCTCGTGTGTTGTATTATAAATTATAGGTTTCTAACATGCATGTACTAATATTTTGTAAAAGAGTATATCAATTTATTATTTATCCCATTTTTCGGTTATTTTATCATGTAATGTTATTTTTTGGTTATTTTATTATTATTAAATTATTCTAATAAGATAAGATATTAAAACTTTTAAGTAAAACTAGAAATTTAAACTAGAATGAAAAAAAAATTAAAGTAAATTAGGAGGTTCGTTTTATATTGAATTTTTTTAAAACTTGATACTATGGGGACTAAAATTGATATTAAACCGAAAAATCCTTTTCTCTTAATCTAAGCCGAGGGGTTTGGGAAAATTCTGAGGAAAAGGGAGATTTCAAAGATGAGAAGTAGCAGCAGCCTCCATGGAAGTTGTTCGATAAGGAAGCTGAGTAGTAGCATTTCCCATGGCAGAAATTTCATTTCCAGGTCTTCCTTTTATGGTTTTACCAAACACCCATTTCCCAGAGTCGCCATCACTTCACAAAGTTTCAGTATTTCTCCAACTCCTTACCATTTCCCTCTTTGCTTTTTTCCTTATTGGGTTTCTCGAATCTCACCAAAATTTTCTTCTCGCAGGATCTTGTCATTTCCGTGTTCGTTGCGCTGTCAGCTTTCGGCCTTGCATTGATATTCACAAGGTAAATTCAGTACAAAGTAATGATTTTTTTTTTGATTGGTTTATTTTGGTTTCAGAAAGCTCACTCTCTTTATCATGACTTTTTAGTATGAAATTTCTATATAGTAACAGTTTTTGTTATGTATTTGTGCTTTTGTGAGACTGGCTTTGAGGTTTTGCTGTAGTTCTTATCACTTAAAATATGATACATTGCCAGGGGAAAGTGAAACAAATTGTTGGATCAACTCTTACAGATTCGAAGGAGGATGGATCAACCCTTGTAACCAATTTCGAATCGGATAAGTCTGCGTCCGAGTTTGCGGAGTTGTACAGAAAAGATGGGCTAAAGGGTGGTCATGTAATCATGCTTGGAGCTGATCCTCTAAGCCAAGCAGCAGCCATTGAAGCATTGCGTGCATATCCCGGTAAAACTGACATTTTTGTTTCGTATTTGGTGTTCTGTTTATTCCGGTTATGGTACTTTTTGTACTAAGATGGGCTAAGATAAGTTCTAATGTTATTAACATATAATATTCTTGTAAACAAGAGTGAAGTTATTGGTTTGAAGATAGATGCTTCACCTCAATAGGAGTAGTCAGAGTTAATTGTCAATGTTAAATTGTTGGAACTTTGTTTTAGTTTGTAAAAATCAGACCATTCTTAGGTAAATTGAGACTTTTAACTGCAGGGTTTCAGATTATTTCGTTGTAAATCTGGTATTCTTAGATTACAATTGCGGACTAGTTTGGTGCTGGTACTACATTATGTATATTTACAATGAATTGGAATTTCGAGTCCAATGTTCTTATACCTGTGGTTTAATTTTCTTTCTCTTGCTTAAAAGTACTCGATATCACTGTGAAAGCTTCGAAGATAGATGTCAATCTTGGTTTAATGTGTACTTTCACTGGTTGTCCTGTAATCTCGAATGAGTTTCTCGAGAGTGGTTGTCTCATCCTTGTCCAATATCTTCGTAATATGTTTAATGCTTACTGATCTTCCCTCTGCTGAACATATTGTGATGACCGGAAATAATCTAGGTGGCTTGCAAGTAGGAGGTGGGATCACTTTAGACAATTGTTTGAGTTACATCGATGAAGGAGCCAGCCATGTCATTGTCACTTCAGTATGTTAATCTAATTTTAACATTGTTAGTTGCAAGGCTATGAATCCCGACTTATACAGGGTTCACTTAGAGAAAACACTTTCGCCTAATCTCATGTATATTTTTTTGTTGGATTTGTTACAGTATGTATTCAACAATGGGCAAATGGACCTTGAAAGGCTCAAAAGTCTTGTCAATGTTGTTGGGAAGCAAAGACTCATCTTGGACCTTAGCTGCAGAAAGAAGGTGGGAAATATTTCTGTCTTCTGCGACCTAAATGCTCGGAGAAATCACTTTTGAATGAGTATTTCCACTAACATTCTATTTCGTTCTCCTCCCTAAACCCAGACTGTTATCTACTGAGTTGATAGAATGTGCCGAGTTTTGATCGTTTTCAATTACAGGATCACAAATATGCCATCGTCACTGACAGGTGGCAAAAGTTCACGGATGTCTTTCTTGATGAGGAAGTATTGAATTTTCTTTCCGGATATGCGGATGAATTTTTGGTTCATGGTGTGGATGTTGAAGGGAAAAAGTTGGTCCTAACCGTGTTTATCAATTGCTCTTAATGCTACATCTTATGCTCTTGTAGTTTATTAACTGGTTGCTCTTCTATTACAGGCTGGGAATAGACGAAGATCTCGTGGCATTGTTAGGCAAGCATTCTCCGGTTGGTAGCTCATACATTTGCGTTTTCGGTCGTACATTTCAGTTAAAGCATTCCAACATGTTATGGTCTTTGTTTTGCAGATTCCTGTCACTTATGCTGGTGGTGTCGCGGTAATGGATGATTTAGAGACGATCAAAGCGGCAGGGAAGGGACGTGTGGACGTTACGGTGGGAAGTGCCTTGGATATCTTCGGGGGAAACTTAGCTTACACCGATGTTGTTGCATGGCACAGGAGTAACAGGAGGGGCACACATTAAACATCTAGAGCTACCTGAGGCCTTCTCCGGGGAATTGCCCTGTAAGTTACCTGATGAGCACTCAATGCAAGTTAAGACCACTTAAATCAAGATAATAAGTTGGATTTCGGAGGTTGCTTCCTGTTAAGAGTCGACCCTTGATCTGGCCGACACCGGAAGTCGCTTCCTTGGCATGGATGATTCTAGCTGTGTTGTAGAAGCTTTTACAGGGAAATCTGAGGAATTGCACCCAAAATTTTCAGATGAACTTGATTCTTTTACAATGCAACAACTCTGGATTCAACTAACACATTAGAAAAATCAAAATTTATACAAATATATCAATTATTTCAAATTTGATCTATGTAATTTCTTCCATTTATCAAATATAATAAATACCCCTTCAACAAATTTGTATGAAAAACAAGTCTTACCGGCAAAACTGTTTGAACTTAGATCTCTGAAATCGGATATATATTTTGATTTAAGTATTTTCTTTTAAGAAATGAACCCTAAATATAAACAATTATTGCATGAACTTAGGCTTAGTGCCTCATCACTTGATCAAATATTGAAAGGAAAATAAAAGTTATACATACATTATACACATATATACACACCTTTAAGACCCCCCCACCTACCCTCATCATCATGTTATAATGTAATTTCCCTCCTCCCACCTAAACTAACCCAAACCACTAGTAAAATTATAACCCAAGCTTCCGATTCCTCCCTAGGAAAGCAATCCTGGAACAGAAACCTCCATGGCTCTAAAAGGAAGCTCTTAGATCAAGTCTTCCATGGCAGAACTTTCAAACTCTAAGCAAGTAAACACTGAGTTCAGGAGCACCATTGCTATCAGGATTCATCATGTAAAAAGCTTCAGAATCTCTCGACCCCACGATTCTCTCGAACTTAGCTCTCATGTACATGAGTTCACCGTCTTTGGCTTCGGTCGCCGGTAAAACCCCGGCTCCCATGGAGATTGGTTCCACGGCTTTAAGAATCTTCCATTCATTAGCTCCGCAGTCTCTTTTTGTTGCGAACCCACATTTCTTTCCGTTGCAGTAAGTTCTCCAAACGGTCTCGTCGAGTAATCTCCCGGTTGAGCTCGAAGTCGAACTCGAACCCGAACCCGAACCCGAACCCTTAGCCTTATTACGAGCTTCTTCTTTGATTTTATCACACTCGAGCGCGATCCTGACCAACCCAGACGCCATTTCCCGAACCAAACCGCTTATCGGCGTTGCGAGTTCGACGAGGAAAGCCGGTGGGGAACTGGGTTCTTTCTGCAAAGCGAAACGAACGTGTCCACGCCTGTAACCGAAAAGAGTCCCGATCACTCGTGACCCGAGCCCGAGCGGCAGCATGGAGCGACTCTTCCTAAAATCCGAAACGACAGACCGAAGCCTGGCGATGGAAACCGAGGCAGCTGCCGGAAGCTTCTTCTTCCTGGGTGTCGGCAAAGAAACAACATGTGTTTTAAGAGCTGTTCTTCTTCCATTGGTCTCTTCCTCTTCTGTGCCAACCTTTTTGTTCCATTGGAAGTATCTTTTAGAGGTATCTTTAGAGGTTGTAGTCGCCATGGCTGGTCTTAAGATATGAAAAAGCAGCAGAAAATCGCCTTAAAGAGTGTGAAGAACAGAGGCAGAGATCTTCAGAATTTTCTTTGTGTTTTCTATCCCCTGTGACTTGGCCTCATCTGTGGGGTTTGTTGGTATTTATTTCTTTGTTTCTAGTTATGTGGTGGAGTGAAAGAGAATCCTGACAAAACAAAACATTAAAGCTGACCCCACACTGCAGATCTAGGAACTGGAATTATTCCTTCAGATTATTTTGGGTAAACTATACAGATGATCATCGAACTTTTAAGACAAGTTCATTTTGACTATTAAATTTTAAAATTTTTTATTTAGGTCACCCAATTGTTAGTCTCAACCTAGCACGTTGAAGAAGAAAATATAAAAGAAAAACTAAAAATTATGAAAGAAAATAGAGAAAGAAAAAGATTAATGTGAAAGGAAATTATTGTATCACGTTAGTGTTTTTATCGAAAGTTAACGAGAGGGATTAAAACGAAAGTGAACTAAAAGTTAATTAATTTTAATGAAAATTTTAAAATTTTAATGATAAAAATGAATGCACACTAAAAGTTCAATGACCATTGATGTACTTTACTCTATTTTTAACTTAAAATTAATTGCTACCTACAACTCTAAAGACTTTATTTTAAATTGATTGTTAAAATTTTTAAAATTTTAATTTTAATCTTAAATTATGTTTTTTTATTCTAAATTGATTTTAAACTTTTGAAAATTATAATTTCATTCCTAAACTATGACCATCATTCTTGGATAAGCTACACACTATGGTCACTCAAGTTTTGGTGAGTTTTTATTTTAGTCATTAAAATTTTATTATGCTCAATAAAATTATCGAGAAATCATAATGATCACGCTATCATTACATATTGTATCGTTTTAGGTTCCGTTCTGCATTGTTTTTTAAAAAGTGATTTTGAGATTAACTACCGAGAATAATCACAAATATTAAGATTAGATGGATACGTCATATATGTGTCGAGATTAAGGGTTGTTTTAAAAGTCTATGCTAAAATGATACGATATGTAAAGGTTAAAGGGGTAAACCTATTATTATATAAATTATAAAATTCTTTTTTATATTTTTAAAATTATAGTTAAAAAATATGTTAAGTGACTAAATTGAAGCTTTACTTATAGTCTAAACCCCAAATTGATTACTACCCTTTTTGCTAACATGTCATATGATAACTTTAGTGACCATAATGTAACTTTTGAAACTCTAATGACCAAAATAAAAACTAATTGAAACTGTAGTGACCATGAATTGTAATTTACTAACAATGGCAATGACCCGTTTTAGAAAATAAAGTTCCTACATGAACTATCAATTTACTAAAAAAAATATTTTAGACTCAATTTATTATAATGTACGGTTTTATAATTATTTCTCCTAATAATATTATTTTTTAAATATTTGATTTTGATCATTTATTTTAAAATATAATAATTTTTAGAATAGGTTATCTAATTATTTTGTTAGGTGATTAAATTTTTGTAGTAGCTAATAGAAATGTGTATCAAATGATTGGTACACATTTTTTGTGGTGGATTATGTTAGCTGCCATGTGCTAATAATCCTATGACCTATCAACCTAATGGTCTTAATTTCACTAAATTTATTTTTAGACGGTTAAATTCTGAACAGATATAATAAGAATAATAGTATAAAAATTTAAAAAATAAAATAAAAAATTAAATTAAATATTTATAAAAAATATAAGTATATAATTGTGTGAATATATAATGATTATCTAAAACTTAAAACATAAAAAATATTACTTTTTTTTAAACAGATATAATGTTACAGTAGTATCTGTTCTAAAATATACTTTCAACAATTGGACATTGATCGCTCAATCACTGTGCTGATATTATTGGTTTTCAAACCTGTGATCTCTAGGAAGAATAATCGTTCCTTTAACCACCGAAGCAAGATGATTTGTGAAAAAAAATCACTTTTTGGTGTAAAACTAAAAATGTTTGATTTGTAGATGTTTAATATTTAATTTTTTATTATTCAAGAAAACAATTTAATAATATTTTTTTATTAAAGATTTTTTTTTTAAAAAAAAAGTTTTATATCTTGCTAATTATAAAGTAAATGTTATATTTTAATAAATCACGTAAGTCCAAAATCTTTAAACCTTGTAAATAAAGCATATAAAATCGATTTCTTTTCGACGGTTAATGTTTCGGGTAACTTACATTTTAACGTTGTTTAAATAAAATTTTCGGTGAAAGATTTTTTTTAAAAGTCCATCCACCAACACACCAGAAATAATGTATGTAGCCCTACAATTATTGGATGTCAAAAATATTATTTTTATTTTTTTATTTTATTATTCTTAGAT
Organism: Abelmoschus esculentus; assembly: GCA_035048815.1. Classification (NCBI taxonomy): domain Eukaryota; kingdom Viridiplantae; phylum Streptophyta; class Magnoliopsida; order Malvales; family Malvaceae; genus Abelmoschus; species Abelmoschus esculentus. Next base: position 20,178,555 of record JAUCBN010000016.1, on the reverse strand, counting down.
ATCTCCTCTCATGAAAAGGAGTTCATCAATGGTAAGTACACCTTCTTCCATTCCTTTTTTTTTTCATATATTTAAGAGACTCGAGTTGAATATTTGTATATAGATTAGATGCTCGATCAAATCGAGTTATTTGAGTTTATAAATCTTATTTTACGATTTAAATTTTACTTAATTTTTTAAAATAAATCAAATTTATGAAATTCGAGTTAAACTAAATTTTTAAACTTTTATAAATATTTTTAAAAATTTAAACAAATACTATTATATAATCGTATTAAATTATTACAAAATTTGAAGATGTCCCCATTTCTCCCAATCATTTCTTTTTGTTGCAGTGGGGATTGATGTCTGTAAATTTTATTTAAACCCTAATCATAGAAGTCATCAAAAAGCATAATATTTTACAATAATAAAAAGTTCAAATTTCCTCACACTATAGCTTGACTGCTTTTCACTTTTGATTGTCTGACTGGATATTTTTTATAATTATCGATATTAATTATAAGTTCGATCTCGTTCGATCAGTGGATCTCTCGATTTTAAAATTTTAATTAGAGTAAATTAAGTAAAATAAAATTAACTTTTTTATTTATAAATAAAAATATATCAAGCGCTTAAATATATTAAATTTTACGTTCGTTAATCAAGATATACTGAATTGATATCTTTTATAATATCCGATTCGAATCAATCGACTGATATATACTTAACCCTAAAAGAAAAAAAAAGTGTTCTATTGTCCCACAGCGCCATGGCCACGTTTCCTAGTTTCATGGCTTTCATACATTCAGTAGGACCAAGGGACATTCTCTCAGTGGGAAGCAGCGGCTAACACAAAATCTATAAAATTATGATATAAAAATTAAAATACAACACGAATATAGAAAATACACTAAAAATAATATACATATGAGAATTTATTGATAAATTATTAGCATATAAAAACCATATAATATAATTTATTTTAAATATAATGGTAAAATAGAAAAAAAAATACATAAATACGATTTAAATCTAGTTTGAACTTGGCTGATAAAAAAGAACGTTTAATAAAGCATTAATCTACACGGAAATCGATGTGGGATGCTTTTATTTTTATTTTTATCATATACTCATCATTCTTCAATAGTTAGGCCACTTTGCTTTCTTCATTTTATATTAGTATTTATTTTATTTTATTTTATTTTTAAAATATTTATTCCACTGAAATGCATATTTTATGTGGGACTTATGGTTATATAGATTATAACCAACTTGTGCTATACTTTTTTCTAGTATTTCGGTCAGGAACAGAGTTAAGATCGAACATTGAGAAAGGCAAAGGTTTATGAAGTTTTTAAACTTAAAATTTGAAGAAGAAAAATTATTTTACTACTATTTGAATTAAGGACCATAAATGTAATTATACCTAAAAAATTAAGAGGGATATAGTGAACATGGCTTCGTCCTTGATTTCAGCGATCTCTGATGTATATTTATCGATATCGAGAAATGGTTGTTAAGATTTAAGTTTGAGATTTGATATTAACATCGAATTAAACTATTTGTAGGTATATGTGATCTTAGAGAGTTTATAATTATTTTAGCATCGGAAAAGATGTTCCGAAAATTGAGATTCGAACTCTAAATATCAATTCGGAGAATGTGTGGTGACTTGAATTAGGGTTAAGTTTGTTTTAGATTTTGTGTCTGAAATGAAAAGCAATCAGTTTGGATCATAGTCTAGAGGTTACAGATGGGTGGTGAAAATGAAATGAATTAGACTTATGAGGGTCATTTTCAAGTTGTCTACTTAGAGAAGAGAAATGTTTACTGGAAAAAGGAAAGGCTTGGGAATAGGGATGACAATAGATCCTGGACCCGACTCGGATTCATAAATCTAAATCTGTTTTATAGGGTCTGGATCATAAAATTTTAGACCTGATGGATCTGGGTTGAATTTGGGTCTTTTGATTAAAATACGAATATAAATCTAGATCTGATATTTAAGACCCGAATCGATTTTAGGTACCAAAACGTTTTTAGGTACATGTATCCCATAACGTTTTTACCGTTATTATTTGTAATTTACAATAACTTTTTTCTTGACCCTCTTAACTTTTAATTTCTAACTTCGCTTGTGTCTGAACTACCCCGAACACCTTGAGAATAATTTTTTGACCTTCCAAACATTGTCCAGTCACCCAACTGATTAAATAGAATAAACTAGGTTATTCGAACTGTGAGTATCGAATACCCAATATAGATCGAACTAAAACTCGATCTAAAATTATTTTTACTTAGATGTTTGGGTTTGAAATATATATATATATTTTTATAATGAAAACTCCATTCTCTTTATATACCTTCTCAAGTCATAAGAGTTGATAAATATAGACAATTATTGGATTTTTGAAGGCTTCAAGTTCCAAAGCCCATTTCTGTTTAATGCTACATTGGGTGGGGCTGGGTTTAGTCTCTCTCAAAGTATATCATTGGGTCAGCATGGTTTAGGCTTGCACAGTGCCTCTGCAGCCCAAAATGACCCATTCAAGGATATAGGCCGATATAACGAGAGTAAAAATCTTATGTACTTTAATCGTGTCTTATTCTATACTATATTAAAAATTAAAAAAAATAAATTTTAAATTCTAACCATAATTTTTATATATTAAATCTTAAATCTTACATTCTAAAAATACACTCGATTCTTAATTTATAAACTCTAACCACAACACTTAATCTTAAACCTTAAACCCACTGTTTTAAGATAGCTACTAGTTGGGTTATACCAATTGTACGTAACCTTTATCAAGGATGTACGTATATTTTATATCAAATATAAATTATTAAAAAAATATTAAAAATTTAAAGAGCGTAAAATATAATTAAAATATATATATTAAAGTTTAAAACTTTTGGAAATTTATAGATGCTATTTCCTTTTACACCCTTCGATCCATTTTTACTCCATCTCTGTAAGATACAGGAAGAACGAGAAGAGGGTTTTTCCTATTAACTGCTATGCCGTACACTTCACTCATATCCAAATTCTCTGCACTTTCACCGTCAGCCAACTTCCAGTCAAACCAATAAACAAGGTTGGCAATCAGATGCTCAACCGACGCCACACCAAACGACAAACCTGGGCAGCTCCTCCTCCCAAGACCAAAAGGAATGAGCTGGAAATCTTCACCCTTGAAATCGATGTTGATGTTCTCGAATCTCTCAGGAATGAACTCCTCTGGATTCTCCCACCATTCGGGATCTCTCTGAATCGCCCATGCATTGATCAACACGGTCGTGTTCGAAGGAACATCGTATCCTCCGAGTTTAACACTTGCAGATGTTTGCCGAGGAAGAAGAAGAGGAGCAACAGGATGCAGTCTTGAAGATTCTTTGACCACACATTTTAAGTAGTTCATTTTACTGATATCATCCGTTTCAACCTTTGATTTGTTTCCAACCACAGCTCTCACCTCTTGTTGAAGCTTTGTCATGGCTTCTGGATGCTTTAAGAGCTCAGACATCAACCATTCCGCCGTCGATGCAGTGGTATCAGTCCCAGCTAGAAACATGTCCTGAGAATCGTAGTTCGTAGGTTGTGAAAATTAAGTAGACGATTTGAGTTTGAGATATATAAACTCTAAAGATTATAAGATTGATGAATATGTAATTACCAGTAGAATGGCTTTGACGTTGTCTTGAGTAAGGTCCATATCGAGCATGCCATCCTTTTGGAGTTGGATGATGATAGAAACGAAGTCCTTTTTGTTAGCAGCTCCGCCATTGTTGCTTTCCGAAGCTTCATGTTCTTCAATTATTTGATCAAGATAAGCATCTAGTTCTCCAGATAATGCTTTCAGATTTGGAACCAGTCCCGTAAGCATATCAAGCCACCGCAAGTAAGGGAACATGTCGCCGACGCAGAAACTCGTTAAAAGAACCATTAATCTTTTCGCCAACAACCCGAACTTGCTGCATGTTCCGTCGTCTTCCTCGGTTTTCCGACCAATAACGCATCGAGAAACTATGTTGTTCGAAACGAAAACTAGCATCTCCGACAGATTAATAGGCTCTCCTTTACGACAAGCGCCGTGGATTTTGTCGATAATAACACCAACTTCTTCATCTCTGACGAACTGAAACGATTGGACTCTTCGATGGCTGAAAAGCTCGAGAACACCGATCTTCTTGACTTGTTTCCAGTACTCACCGTAGGGTGCGAAACCGATATCCCTGCATCCGTAAAGCAAGATATCAGCAGCCGTTGTTTTCGGTCTGTTGGAGAAGACAACATCATGTTTTTTGACCATTTCTTTAACCATATCGGCCGATGAAACCAGTAGTGTCGGGTTGTGTCCCAATTGTAGAAGCAAGAGAGGACCATAGTTTCCCGAGAGGTCTCGGAGAGAGCGGTGGGGTAGTTTTCCGAGTTGATGGATGTTTCCGATGATCGGAAGCTTTGGCGGTGATGGAGGCAAGTTAAGGTTTCTGTTCCTTTTGGCTAGTTTAAGCCAAATTAAAATGGAGAAGATGATGAGACTCAGTAATGGAACCAATGGACTCAGTTCAGCCATTTGCAAAGCTAATCATCAAACTGATTCTTGGATCAAATTTAAAATGTTGATAAATATTATTTTATGTAGTAAAATGGTCAGTACTCTATTTGATAAAAAATAGCCGTGAAATATTTAAAAAATCAACGGTACAGAAAATAGCCGTCGGTAGAAAAAATTTAAGAGTCAAGAAAGGCGGTGTATTTAAGAAGAATTATATAAATAGATTTGATTTATTATATTATTTATTAATTTTAAATAATTATTTATATATTATTTATATATGTAAAATAGTAAAAAATATTTTTAAAATAAAATTGATGGACGTTATTAATTGAGATCCTAATGTAATAAATCAAATTCGTCTTATAATATTTATTATTTTAGGCTAATTATTTTTAAATTAATTAGAAAGTGGGTTTGATTCAATTAATCATTTATTATATATTTACCTTATGAGTTGGATGTATTCTTTTTACTAATTGAATGTAGAGTTTATACCACTCTTAATTGTTACTTTAATTTATTTTCATTTTCTTTTATAATTTATTTTATTATCAAATAAATAAATCTGATTAGTTAAATGAATAAATCTGATAACTGGCGAGTATAGTAGGTATAATTTCTTTAATTTATTGTCAAAGATTCCTTCTATCATTATTTTCATTAGGGACAAAAGTCAACCTTAATGATCCGACCATACTGAGTAAAAAGGACCGTCGTTCAACAGATAAAAGTTATTATAGGGATAACAGGTTGATCCTTCTCAAGAACTCACATCGACGGGAGGGTTTGGCACCTCGATATCGGCTCTTTGCCATCTGGGGCTGTAGTATGATCCAAGGGATAGGTTGTTAGTCCATTAAGTGAGCTGGGTTTAGAACGTCGTGAGACAGTTAAGTCATTTCGGGTATAACAGGAAGCATTAATTATACTCTATATGTTCTGTCAACACGAAAATTTTAATAATAATAATAATATATAAATAATAATTAATAATATATATATAATAATAATATAATTAAATATTAAAAAAAACAAAAACAAAACTATGAAGAATCTGGAAAAACCGAAACTCTTGGGACATGAGGAGTGCGGCCGTTTGGTGAGGGATTGTGGCCGGTTTTGTTGGGGATTTGGATAGGATTAGGTAGAGGAGAGTTTGAATTTGAATGGGTTTATCAGATTGAATCTCTTTAAATAGAGATTCAATCGAATGAGAGGGAAAAAGAAACTGGAATCGGCGGCAGCAGAGGAGGAGTTTTCAGAAGCTTGGAGTTTCGATTGGAGCAAGGATTTGAAGCTTGAGAGGTGATCGAATCGGAGGAATCAGAGGTAAGGATTTCGTTTTTTATCCTTCTTTGGTTTCGGACTGGTTTAATGCCTTGATTTTAGTTCTAGGTTGGTTTTGGTTCTTAGCCGGTTAGTTTAGGGGTTGTGTTGACCTGTTTTTAATCGGTTTTGATCAGCTTTAGGGGTTGAAACCTGGGTTTTTAGGGGTTTTCGGGCGATTTAGGCGTTTTCTGCGTTGCCGGATGGTTCACCAGCGTCGGAAACCCTTTCCGGCGTCGGAAACGTCGTCAGGCGATCGATCGGGGGTCCTGGTATGGTGGCCGGAAAACTTGCCGGAGCGACACCCCACAGTGGCGCTCCGGATCTGACGGCGGGGTAAGCGGTGGCCGGAGCCCGTGTTCATCATGTTCTTCATTCCCATGAAGAACATGGATGAACATGGGATGAACACCATGTTTTTGATCCGTTTTCCCTTGGATTTCTGGGCACAAGAGGTTTATCCCAGAGAATTCTGGGCTCGCTAAGTTAGACCGAGTTGGTCTCAGTCCAAATGGCCGAGCCAACTCGGTCAAGTGAGGGTCTTGTCACGCAGCAAAACGCTGCCGTTTTGGGGTAGCCGGGTCACGCGGGTCGGATCCGGGTTAACCCGGATCCGCGCGTATCCATATAAAGGGGATAATTACCCTCTAGGTCCCTCAAGTGTAAGCCGTAACCTGTTTTAGCCCTAAAACCTTAGTTTTTATTCAATTAGGTCCTTTAGACCCTAGATTAAACCCTTAAGTTTTAAATTAATTAATTTTAGATTTAATTAGGTTTTAAAAAATTAATTTTAGAGACTTTAAAAATTTAATTAAATCCTAATTTAAGGTTTAATTAAAATTTTAACAAACTTTAAAATTAGTTTTATCTAGTTTAAATCTAATATAAGTTAATTTAACCAAAGCCTTAAAAATTAGACTCTAATAGGTTTAATTTAATTCTTAAAAATTAGAGAATAATTTTAATTAATTATCCTAATTAATTTTAATTAATTTCTAAAAATTAAGTCTTAAAATTAATCCAACTTAGGCCTAGTTTTGCCCCTGAACTTTAAATCACACTCCAAATTAGACTTTAATTAGGTTTTTAAAATTCTTAAAAAATTAGAAAATAATTTTAATTAATTATTTTAATTAATTTTAATTAATTTTTAAAGTTTAAAAATTAAACTTCTTAATTAGGTCTAATTTTGCCTTAAAACTCTAAAACATTCACCCAACTTAGACTTTAATTAGGCTTTTAATTCTTAAAATTTAAGAAATAATTTTAATTAATTAATTTAATTAATTTTAATTAATTTCTAAAATGTTAAGATTTAAAATTCATTAAGTCTAATAAACCTTAATTTCACCAAAATTTTAATTAAGTCAAAATTAAATTCTTAAAAACTTAGAGATTATTTTAATTAAAACTTTTAATTAATCTAAAATTTTTAAGTTAAGATTTAAAAACCAACTTAATTAAGTTTAATCCATCCCCATTTAACCTTTTGAACCTAAAATTCACTAGACTTTAATTAAGGTTTAAAATTTGAAGTTAAGAAAAGTTTAATTAATTATCTTAATTAAAAATTTCTAAAAGCTTTAAAGTTTAAATTCACCTTAATTTTAGTCTTATCTTTTGTTCAAGGTTTGTCTTCGAATCCCTTGTAATCTTTTTCATTCAAGTCCCTTTGTACTCATGTGAAGAGAAATTTTGATGTAATATGATGTACCATGATTATAATAAAAATTGAAGTTCCTTTATCTTGTCCTTTTTATTTTTATGTTTTGCATGACATATTTTAGGAAGGTCACCTAATAAACTTAGGTTAATTAATTTAGTGCCTTTTCTAGGTTTAGTCACTTAAATTAATTAATTTAATTAGGGAGAAAATCTAGTAACATAACATGTGAATCTTATGTCTCGGATACACTAAAGAGGTTGGTGTTTTGACGCACTAAGATGCTGACCTAGAGAGTGTACCTTGACATCGAATTTATGTGTTATTAAAAACCTAGAATTTTGATAAAAACTTAGGTTTAGAATTAAAAATAGATAGGTAAATAACTAGTAAACGCTAGTAACTTAGGTTTTAAAAACTTAAGAAATGGAGCCTATTTTAGGACTAGAACTTAAAATGAACAAGATAAAAAATAATCATGCATTTTACTTTAGCCTTTTGAGGCGGAAGTTACATTCTTTTAAATTTGGGTGAGGTTTCTTATATAGAGGACGTCTCGATCAACTCAAGTTTAAAAGTGGTGTAACTTCTAAATCAAAAGGATATCCAAAACTCAAATAATGTTCATTTAACAATAGAAAATTAAATTAATATCTTTCTCCAAAATGTCAAATGCCATGTAATGTTTTTTTAAAGGTACCAATTTTTGGGCGTTTGTAAGGGTCGTCTTTACACGTAACCGACTCCCGAACCCAACTGTTTTTTTAAAATGAATCTCTGGTTTATTTTTATGGTGTCTGGCCTACCAAAGTGGCCGGTGGCGACTCCAAGTCAAAATTTTTCAAATTTAATCAAGATTTTTTTTAAAAAAAAATTTGGGATTTTCAAAATTAAATTTGATAATTCATTTTTTAAAACTTATCGTCGAACACTTTTCAACCTAAAAATCGCGTTTTTTAAAAGAGGTCGCGACATGTTCAGGTATAGAAATTACCCAACTCAGCAACTTCTAGATATTGTGGATATTTCATAAGAAAACACTACCTGAAACTGACATAATTTACATAGACTGAGTTCAAGTTTAGCTCTGAAGCACTACCAATACAAAGCATTATATATATATATATATATATATATATATATATATACATATGCCATCCCCTTAAAAAGCTTATGGCGACCGACCAAGTGACAGAAAAATTAAAATCTTTTTAAGTTCGAAGAAAGAAAATATAAAATCTTCACTGAGGTGAGATCTAAGAGCTTTCCTGAAAAATAAATTTACACAGGCTGCTGAACAGTAGTATTAGTACCATTACGTCTGACGATTCCGGTTTGCTCCAATGGTCCAGAATAGCCGAATGGTGGAGGCTGGTCTAGTTCAGATTCTGTTGTTGTAGGAGCTACCTGTATTGAATGATCAAATTTACAGGATGGCCCGAACTTGCAAATACCGTAGCGACTGTAGTGTGAGCAGATGCTTTGATCCTGGATTTCGATATCAAAGGTCTATCTCAATGGTGATACAACTCAGAGAAAGCACAAACCATTAAAGGAAGGAAATGCTAAACTAATAAACTACATTGCCAGCTTTAATCTAAGTTCGACAAGAAGAAAATGCAGAACAGAATCTAAACCAGATGCTCCATTTCTTAGAAATTAATGTGCCTAACAGAACCTCATTGCCTTGGAATAATCAATTACCAACTTCTGAGAGATGCAACTTTTTATTGATTTTTTTATAAAGAACTTGTTTCAAGATATACGAGAAAATATGAAGAGAGTGCATATCACTATTAAGGTGAAAACAAGAAATGAACCAGTAACAACTGTAAACCGTTTACTTTTACATGAATTCCGTTTGTTTTCATTTCCTCTTGCATAAAAAAGTCCCCCCCCCCTAAATCACATACCTAGTTCAAATATATTTGATAAAAAGAAAACATAGCATAAAGGAGTACAAACTTACAGGTCTAAGTGGCAAACCCTTGTCGCTGAAAGCACATGGAGACGGCTTTGCAGATCGATTCTTTGGATGATGATATTTGCAATTAGATTTAAACTTACAGTCTCCGGTTTTCAGGTAGTAAGTGCAGTTGGGTTGGCCCGGCCGTACCGGGAATTCATCAACCACCATCTGTGGCTGATGTTGATTATAGACAGTGGTTTCGATCGAGGGGTTGCTCATGACATATGCTGGGGTTGGATGCAAACTCCTTTCTGGTGGGGGATAAACAGGGGTCTAGAAAAGGCAAACTAGATCAAGCCATTGTTCAGAACCATATTGGTTATAAGTTTTGAAAAAGAAAACCTGAATAATTGGAGAAAATTATATGCAGAACCAGCTTTTCTACCAATCAGTCATTTTCAAACATGACCTTCTTGAGTTAATGCAGTGAAACAAATAAAAGTTAAAATTGCAACCGAAGCAATAAATGTGTTGAATGGAGCACAAAAATACCCATATTCATGCATCCATTAACACTATAAATTGTTTAAGCAATTAGTATATCTTATCTACCAACTTCAAACACTTTTCCATGCAAAAGCAACATTAGATAAAACCACAGAAAGCAATCCATCATGCAATAATCTGAACCAATGTAAGGTTCTACTTAGCTCTCTTTGGTGCAAGTCTCAGCATTTTTGAGTGCCGAAGTATGAATGTAAAAGTGTTTTTGTAGTTTCCTATACATGGCCTGTATATGAAAATAAAAAGTGACGGCATAATTTTCAACAAAAACTTCTGAAGATGGCCAAAGTAATGAGCGCTAGCCACTTCTTCAAGTTAGGTAAAATACTAGTATTTAAGTATTTATAGTAATACTTTTGTATCAGATGCAGTAACTGACAGTTAATGTTGTGAAATCCAATGAATTGAAAATATATAAATTCAAATAATAACCTCAATGAGCCCCCTAATAGGGTATTTGTTTGTAAAAAACCATAGAATACAAACACGTCAAGAAACTAGTTTTAACCATTTGATCTTAAGAATAGTATGTTAGGATGACCTTAATAGATGCCATAGACTGTATAATAACATAAACTAAACAGCATATGAGCGATTATAGTACCTGATGCCCATTCCATTCTGGAGTTGGAGGTGGAACAGCTTGAGTTGGTGAAAACATAATGGGCATATAGGGAGCACGAGTCTCTTTCAATGCTCTTGGTGAGGTCCAGGATGCCACATTCACCTGTGAAGAAGCTTGCGATGAAATAGATCCATATGCTGCAGGTGACTCAAGACCTCCAGAAGTGGTAGGATCAGGATGATTAAACCTGCAGCTGGCTCCATACTTGCAGGACCCATTACGCATGTAATAGGGACACACTCTCTCTCCCTGTAATAAATTAAAATTTTCAAAGTTCCAAAATGATTACTCAAATAGCCACTATAAAACAACTCATACAATTTGGATGATTGTAGAACAAATGCAAATGAGCACCAGGACTTGAATCATGAAATCCAGGAAAAAAACTATTAAATATAACAAAAACAGAAGTGGTACCTGTCGGATAGGGAGTCCAAGAAAGTTAAGTTCTAAAATCGGAGCCGCTGAAGATTTTGCCCCTGAGTGATTGTATCTACATGCCTTACCAAACTTACATCCACCAGTTCTTAGGAAGTACTGCAAAAATCTCAAGCAACATTGTAACACACAGAAATGTCATCATCAACCTATGCACATTTCTAATAGACAGATGAAATCACGAGCATGTGAACAAACAATAATTATAAAATGCTATGAGATAACCAACCTTCATTGAAAGAATTGTAAATTGCAGAAAATTCAATCATTGAAAGAATACTGACCTTGCATTCTGTCTGGTTTGATTCATCATTTTCTTTGATTATTTGAGGAACAACCTTTAATCATCAAAATCAAAAGTACCCATAATTAAAAACTTTTAACAAAAATCATAATAGTAAATTAGGAATATAGCAAAACAAATACTAAAAGTAAGTCAATAGAAAGCTAACAAAGCATCTATTCAGCTAAAGGAAGAACATTTCTACAACATATAAAGATGATAAAAATAAAATAGAAGTTATAATAAGGTGAGAAAAAGACCTGATTCATCCTTCGAAAAGGGTGATTAAACTTGCAATTAGATCCAAACTTGCAAAGTCCAGTTTTCATATAGAAAGCGCAATCCTCTGCGTCTGGTCTCACTGGATACTGCGACCTCACTCCTTCATACCGCTTCACGTTTTCACCATCATTCTCATTCTCGTTTATCTCCTCATCCTCATCGTCTCCGGAAGCGACAGCACCAGCATCGTCGTAACCATTGTCACTTTTCCGCTCTCCATAGCCTTTCGTCTCAGCAGCCTCCTCATCTTCTTCCTTCTTCAAATTGAGGCCCTGCAACTGCTCTTCGAGACTGCTGTCGTCGTACCCGGTTTTCTCAGCCGTGTGATTAACATCAGGCGGCGGAGGCAACTCGTCGGGATTCGGAGTGGGATAGGGATCGGGAGAGTCATTCCCTAAAGCGTTAAGGGTGGAATCAGCAGGAGCAGTCGTACCGGAGATCGGAGCTTCAGATTGTGACATTGTAAATCCACATTTCAAAACCCTAATTTCAGCAGAACGAAATGGGAAAGGGAGTGAACAAAAACGCAAAGAAAGAAAAGTAAGTAGAATTAAATATCGGGTAAATTACTTAAATAATCCCTTATTTATGAAGTTAATGTCAAAATAGTTATTCTACTTTTAATTTTATTAATGTTACATAAATAATTAAATGATCATAACGATAAAATTAAAAATATGATGATTAAATCAACATTAATTTTATAATTAAGTAATCTTTAATTAAAAATATTTAAAACTTTATTCTGTAAAATATCAAATAAATTCCTAAATAATTAAAAGTTTCCAAATTTTGGAAATAGGAATTATAAGAATAATCCTACATGAACTCGTAATATCTCGCCTATAAATACAGCAGCTTCTCCGGTAGAGTTCTCATAATCCAGAAGCCGATTAACTCAGAACCAAACAAATTGTAGTGATCAAACCTATAAACAATGGAACTGATAATGGAGATTGCGATGGATAAGCAGCTGCAGCAGCAGCAGCAAGATTCATTATCCGGTTCAAAGGCTGACGCTTTGAACGATTGGCTACCCATTACCAACTCAAGGAACGCTAAATGGTGCTACTCTGCGTTTCACAATGTCACCGCCATGGTCGGCGCCGGCGTTTTAGGTCTCCCTTTTGCTATGTCTCACCTTGGATGGTTCGTTCCTAATCTCTTCTTCCTTCGTATTACTGTTAGAAAATACATATCAATTTAAACCGGAGAAAACGTTTTCGTGTTTGCTACGTGTTCGACTAAATTCATGTAGTTTAAAACTAAATCTTCGTGTGTAAATATTAGGTTTGATTTACTTGAGAATGCTCCATGTACAGGGGTCCTGGAGTTACGATCATGGTTTTGTCATGGATTATTACTTTGTATACACTATGACAAATGGTTGAGATGCATGAGATTGTTCCTGGGAAGCGATTCGACCGATACTACGAGCTGAGCCAGCATGCATTCGGCGAAAAGCTCGGGCTCTGGATTTTGGTGCCTCCGCAACTGTCGTGTGAAATCGGAGTCGACATTATTTACATGGTTACAGGTGGAAAATCATTGAAGAAGATCTACGACACATACAATCCGGATGGCCAGGACATTAGAACAACTTATTCTATCATGATATTTGGACCGGTTCACTTCCTTCTCTCCCACCTCCCCAGTTTCAATTCCATCACCTTCGTTTCCTTTCTGGCTGCTCTGATGTCTCTTGGCTACTCGACGATTGCTTGGGGAGCATCGCTTCACAAAGGGGTTCAGCCGACTGTGTCTTACGCCCCAAGGCACACTTCAACCGCGGCCATAACGTTTGATTTCTTCAGCGGATTAGGAGATTTAGCCTTCGCCTTTGCTGGACACAATGTGGTGTTGAAGATACAAGCAACGATCCCATCGACCCCGGACAAGCCGTCGAGAAAACCGATGTGAAAAGGTGTGGTTGTGGCCTATATCGTGGTCGCATTATGTTATTTTCCGGTTGCCTTTAGTGGTTATTGGATCTTCGGAAACCTAGCTAGTCAACGACAACATCCTTCTTTCATTAGAGAAACCGACCGAACCCATTGTTGCTGCAAATGTGTTTGTCGTTGTTCATATCATCGGAAGTTACCAAGTAACGCTCTTTTAACTCTGTCATATAATTTGATGTGTCTATTCATTTATGTTCTAACTTTCTATTAACCCGTAGGTCTTTATAATACCGATTTTTGATATGATTGAATCTTTTTTAGTTAAACAAATGAAATTCAAGCCGACTAGAATGCTTCGATTCATTTCACAAAATATATATATCGGTAAGTATATCAACTTTTAAGTAAATCATATTCATATTTAAAATTCGCATTCGAGTTATATTATCAGCTATGATCATGAGTTTTTTATGCAGCCATTACCATTTTCATGGGAATAACATTTCCATTCTTTGGTGGGTTGCTAAGTTTCTTTGGTGGATTTTGTTTTGCCCCCACATCATACTGTGTAAGTTACTATTTGATTATGTAATTTTATATAAATTATAATATTATTCTATTGATTTTTTTTCTTTATATCGTTTGATGTTTTAATTATTTGGTTTTTTACAGCTTCCTCCAATCATGTGGCTTAGACTTCGTAAGCCAAAAAGATTTAGTTTGTCATGGTTCGCAAGCTATGTAAGTTCTTTATCTGTACATATTTATTTTGCAAAAATTAATTATATTCGTATCTAACACTTATTTTTGATATAAAACTAATAAATTATGTATTTTTTTAAGATATGCATTATAACAGGGTTGTTTTTGACGATTTTAGGACCTATCGGTGGAATGGTGTCTCTCATTCAATCATCTCAGACCTTTCAATTTTATTCATAATAATTTTTTTTTAATTTTTTGCAAACCTTGATGTGTAAAGTGATTAGTTAAGGATACACAGTTTGGCTAGGCATTAAATTTATTTATTTGATTTTAAGTTTTTTTTTTTTTGCAATATACAATTCATTACTTTTTTTTAAGTCTCGATTTGATTAACAATATAAAATGTCATTACAGATACCTAATTATAAAGATGATATGCAAATGTTTGTAAGATATAATTTAAACAAAATTCAATGTCGTGTTATTCCATGATCTGGTTTATAATCTAGACAAACCACCGGTGATTGAATGGTTAACTAGCTCTCTCCTCAAGATCTTCCCGGCCGGAGTTTTCGGAATTGAATCGATAAACGCTACACGCCGGATCTTCTTGTATGGTGCAACCTGTAGGAAGAAAAATTCGGTAGAACAAATCATTATTATGATCAATTACGATTAGTAACATGTTTAGTGTGTAGCTGACCCAGTAAGAGAAGCGCTATGTGTCCATAGGTGAATATTGGAACTTCAATCCTAGTTCGAAAATGAGAGAAATGGATACTCGATAGAGCAAGTTAGCAGAATTTCATACTTGGTCTCGTAGATAAATATCGAGTGTGAATATTAATCGCAAAATAACAGTTCTAAGTATGTTTAGAGCTGTTATTTAAATCTTTATTTACCGATATGATTAACGGATTTAAAAACCTATATCGAAGAGACAAAACCAAAGAAAATAAGAACAAATATTTGAAGTTGAAATTGTAGTAACATGCCTGCTTTGCAATAAAATCCATGACTTGAGCCTCATTGAGGCTACTTCCAGGGTTTCTAACAACATAGGCCATAGGAATCTGTCCTGCTTCTTCATCAGGATATCTGCTCTTAGACATAAAACAAATTGTTACGAAAAGAAAACAGTTGAGGTTAGTGCTCTCAATGTTTCCGGATTTTCATTTTCCCCCTATAGCATCGGATTAAAACATACATATTCAAACATTAGTAACATATTCGTATACTCAAGTTATATACATATCCGTATCCAACACTCACACTAAAGTCCGAGTAACATAAAGTACACCTTGAAAAACACAAATCAAACCAACACTGGGCTCTCCTTTGCAACAGTGCTCAAAAGGTATTTAGCAAGAATATAGTGTTCAGAAATATAAAGAATGAAGGTGCAACTTAGACAATTTCAGAGGGAAGACATACGGAATCACTGCTGCATCAGCAATTTCAGGATGGGAATGAAGTAATTGTTCCAATTCAGCTGGAGGGACCTGGCATTTGGTTTGTATACAATGAGTTCAACACAGTTAACCACGTAGCCATGTAGGGGTTCAAACTCAAAGGACAACTCAACTCACCTGATAAGCCTTGTATTTGATCAACTCCTTCAATCTATCTACAACGTAGAGGAAGCCTTCCGAGTCGAAATAACAAATATCGCCAGTTTTTAACCAGCCTTCTGAGTCCAAGGTTTCAGCAGTTGCCTTCTCATCACCTACATAACCTGCATTGACACCACTACATATCTCACTAACCAAGGAAAATAAATTTATGGCTAACCAAAATTGCATCAAGCTAGTAGCACTTTACTCATTTCGACACAAAACTCGTAACTATCGGTCGTTTTTTTTCGCTCACGGTATCGTCTTTTTCGATCTGAAGGTTTTGTCATCCGTAGAGCAATATGCCTTATAGACAAGTGATGTTTTAAACAGAGTCATTACAAGAATGGAAGGCAAAAAAGTATATACCCTTCATTACTACTGGCCCTCGCAACCATAGTTCCCCTCTCTGTCCGGGAGGCAGGGACTCTCCGGTCACAGCATCAACAATCTTGGCTTCTATATTTTCAGAAAGGCGTCCGACAGTCCCATACCGAGCTGCATCCCCGGGCCCTTCCGTGCTAGTTGCTCCTCCTCCGGTCTCCGTCAGCCCATATCCCTTAACACAAAGAAAATGAACCAGAATAACAGTTTAGCATTCACCAAAGAAGATACTAATTAAAAATATACACCTAGATAATCATGCATATTATACAAATAATAAAATTATT
The DNA here is from genome assembly GCA_035048815.1 of Abelmoschus esculentus. Lineage (NCBI taxonomy): Eukaryota > Viridiplantae > Streptophyta > Magnoliopsida > Malvales > Malvaceae > Abelmoschus > Abelmoschus esculentus. The sequence continues at coordinate 20,162,031 of JAUCBN010000016.1, read as the reverse complement.
CTTAACTAATCAACAAAATTAGACATATAATTTAAGGCCACTTATTGCTAGTGGATAGATAATTTTGTTGGGTTGCTACAATTTTCTGTATTAATATATGAATTTGTAAATTATTAATTTATTCACCCAAAGTTTTAATTTTTAAAATAATGCATTCCCAATTAGTATTAACTTAGTTCTAAGTTCTAACTAATTCTTAATTTAATTATTGTAAACATAAATAAATAAATAAATTACCTGGACCAATAACACATTGGGGAACTTTTTGTTGAACAGCTGAGCTACCTCCTGGCCAAGCGGCGCCCCACCGCAGCCAACCGCCTGAAGTGAGCTTAAGTCGTATTTTTTTGTCAGATCCGATTTAACAAACGACAGTACAAGCGGAGGCGACACCGGCATGACAGTAACCTTGTATTTCTCAATGGCTCTCAGCATCTCGGTGAATACAAACCTCTCGGTCAAAACCACCGTTTCAGCCGACAGAACCGCTCCTAACAAGGTAAAGAATCCGAACACGTGGAACAACGGCACGGTGAAGAATGTCACATGCCGTGGTGGCTTATCGCTAGCTGCAGCTTCTAGTTTGTTGTAGTGATGAATCACCGCCATCATAGCGATTAAGTTACGGTGAGTCATAATCACTCCCTTGACCCGCCCGGTGGTTCCGGAAGAATATAATATCGCAGCCGTGTCGGATTGGTTTATCTTGACTCGTTTAATGAAGTCATTCTCGATATCAGACCGAGTTAAGAAAGATAGAAACTCAGGGGAATCAAGGACGATAGTTCCGTGTTTGAGAGATGGAATTTTATGAGAGGATTGTGAAGTAGCAAAAGCAATAACTGGTTTACTGAGTTGAATCTGGTGATCGATTTCCGATTTTGAACTGAGCGGGTTAGCGGGAGAGACGATGATCCCCAACGACAAGAGAGCAAAGTAAATCACGGGGACATGAAGAGAAGCAGGGCAAAGAACAAAAGCCACGTCGTTTTGAGAAAGAGAGTATCGCTTCTTGAGACTGTAGGCGAGGGAACGGACTTGAGAAACGAATTGAGAGTATGTCAGCGTTTGGCCCGTGGTTGTATTGACGGCGAAAGCGGTGGCGCCGTCGGTGGAAGTGGAAGAGAATATGGTGAGACAAAATTCCGCGACGGAGATAGGTTTGTTATGTGGCGGGAGAGGGATTGGGTGTCTGAGGCTTCTGTAAGTTCTGGTTTCGTAACAGAATCCGGTCTTTGGATCCATTGGGCGGCTGTGATTTCTTTCTGCCATGGAAATGGAGATTTAAAGGTGGTTGGAATTTCAAAATGTTGAATTCAATTTGGTCTGGAATTTGGCTTTGGCGACGGTTAGTTGCATTAAATTAAACATGCAATTATTGTAATTGCTAACGACAACGCTTTGAAGAACGTAAAGTTTGAACTTTTCTAATTGTAATTTTTTAGGAAATTCTCGTTAAGTGTCTATGGATTAATTATTAAAAATTATTTATTTTAATAATTTTATTATGTCATATTTTTTAAGTGAATTTTTACTTAAAAAATTAAAAATTATTAAAATGAAGTATTTTTTAGTGGTTGGTCTCATGGATGACATTGTGAGACTGACTCATAATATAATTTCTCGTAAAGTAGGCTTTTTTATAACTTACAAGGCATAATTGTAAAATAGGTATTTAAAAAATATATTTTTATAAGTGTTTAAATTATTTTTTTTAGTTAATTAGATGTTTAACGTATTTTATAATTCATTTAGAGTTTTATTAATTTTTATCGTTAAAAGAATACGTGTTAACTCTCGAAAATTATAAAATTATATTAAAAATAAATACAATTATTTAATTTATATTTTTTTAATTTTTAGATTTCAAAAAATAATCTTCAAATTTTAAAATACCTAATTTAAATCTGAATTTAGGTTAATTTCGTCATCAATTATCGATCACTAAAATTTTATGATCATTTTATCATTATTCTGTCATCGAAAATCAACTAATACTTTATTGATACAAGAAAGACGCTTCATTTTATGAACAGTGTGAGTGACCAGATTTTGAGTTTTATGAATTTTAAAACTATTTTAAAAGTAAATAAAAATTTTAAGATATATTTTAATTTTATTAATTTTAAATATAATTTTAAAAATTTAAGAGATGACGTACGATAAAAATTAACATAAAATTTTTAATAAATTATAAAATAAAACGTTAAAATCTAATCGTTCCAAAGAATAGTTTAGATAATTAACTAAAAAATATAATTTAAACAATTATTTAACGTTTAAGTTTTTTTTTTAAAAAAATATAGTTTATCCTACGTATGAAAGGTTGACCAAGAAAAACACAACCAGCTTTATAAAATTTAAGTCAAACTTTGACAAAGTCAACTCATTGTCCAAAACAACTCTCTCCAAAAACAGAGACTTAAGAGTTCAAACTACCATATTCATTTTCAACCCAATAGAATCCAAAATCTAAAAGAAAGCTGATAGAATTTCTACAACAAAACACACGAGTACCATTTCATCATAAATATAGATTCAATTCACTCTTGGGTCCTCTTCTTTTTCTTCTTTTTAGTTTCATCTGTAGCTACTTCATCTTTACTCTTCTTTTTCTTCTTCTTGGCTGCTCCGTCCTGATCGGTAACATCCTCGTTTACTGTTACCTCGTTTACGCCATTTGTTTTCTCCTCTTCGTTGTCCATCTTCCGTTTCTCCTTTTTCTTCTTTTTCTTCTCCGGTTTAGCATCCTCCGAAGCATCAACATCAGCAGGGGTGTCTTCGGTTTTCGATTTCTTTTTCTTGCTTTTCTTTGTAGATGGTTCATCAGGCTGTACTTCTTCCATTTCTGTATCTGTACAACATGCAGTAAAATAATCGATAAGAATATCGGAAGAAACTGATTTCGGCATATCAAATTAAAGACTTGGATATGAAGTGTACCATTTTTGTCTGTTGACTAAATTCCTTTTAAAATGTGAAATAGACGATTGAATTGTAAACAGAGGGATAGATCGGTGTACCTTTGTTCTGAGTACTTTCAATTGCAGACTTCATCACGTCAATGTTTTTTCGAGGTGCAACGCCCTTGTCATAGAATTCAAGTCGTTCCTCAACTTGTTCTCGCAATTTCTCCCCAAAAACAGTGGAGCCCCTCTCTGATAACAGGAAGAGGATGAACATGAACTATAGGAAAAATTTATGTTGGACGAGAAAAGAATATAAAAGATTACCTGCAAAACAATCTATACGAGATGCAATTGAACACTTATTTGCAAGATAGCGTGCCATTCTGCCCTTGTTTTTAGCAGATGCTCGACCAATGAAAGATGAATGGAAAATTAGTCCATACTTGGGTGTGTTTCCACGTGTTTTCAGTGCCCTGAAATGAGTGAAAACCTAGGATTAGGGGGAATCGAGATAAAAACTCGCTCTTGGATTAGCATACAAGATCATAAAAGACATGAATCAAGCTTCGGTTCAAAGAGGGCCTAAAATTTAGCTTTCCATACGTTTCAGTGCTGAACCACTTCTTAAGAAAATAAGAGTGAAAATAAAAATACCTGAAGAGGGCCTTCTCTGCACCAAGAATCTGAAGAGTGGAAGAGGGGCACTTAGCCAAATTCGTGAGACTACCGGCATGAGAGATCAAACGGGCCCCAACAACTTCCCCAATCAATGACGCCAAATTTGGTGCAATATCATTCATCTTAGTCACTAGATAATCATAAAGATTCTTTCTGTACTCGGCAAGATCCATTACCCTCTGAGCAAATAGCTGAACATTAATCAAATCAACTGGGGTCAAATCCTGTCCTGCAAAACGAGTAGGAGAAAAGTAAAAAGGTAAATAGGAGTATGTGGAGAGAAAAAAAGCCGAAGTGCAGCATAAATCCAAGAGGTGTACCCATTGATGCTTTGCCAGCTTCTACAATTTCTTTTGCTTTGTCCTCATCCCCGAGTATCTCAGTTAAGGCAGGGACATGTTCTTCAGACAACTTTGACTTGTCCTCTATAAGCTTTGCAACTCTAGCATAGAGATAACTATCATTGACAATCTTTACCAACTCGGGGAAATGCCAAGAGTACCATTCCCTGCAGGAAGTAATCAACCACAGGATAACTTTCATATAAAATCATGCCAGTGAAATGTGTGCGATAGTTAAGAGCAGTCACTAACTCAAAAAGATGCCAGTTTCAGGGTAAAGTGAATACAAACCTCACTCTCATGGAAAAGGAATTGATATCCTTGTCAAGAGTATCAAGAAGGAAAATTGCTTGAATAACCATATTGTCAACTCGATTGACATTGAACTTAACCTTTGCCCTACTGTAACTATGTGCCAAACCGAGCTGAGATTTCTCTAAGTCCCCAGACTACAAAGTTTAACAAAAGACATAAAGAGCAACACAAAGCAAATGAGGAAAAAACACACTAGTAGCCATCTTGTAAAAAACTTAAAAGAAATATGCAAACCTTCAGGTCCTTGATAAACTTATCAAAATGAAACCGCACACCACGAAGAAGCTCAAGAACAAACTCTCCACTCTGGCATGGGATTTTAGTTGTCTCAGAGATGTGGGAACCAAGCTTAGGCTCTGCGACTCCCAAGCTGAACTTTGCCTTCTTGCCTTCCTTCACTTTCGGGAGATTCAGCTCCAAAAAACTCCTCAATTCATCAGTCATAAGCCCTGCCAAATGAAACCAAACATAACCAAATAGTTAACCAAACCTGAAAAACAAACTCGTTCAAACGAGCTATGCAGATTCACTAATTCAAGCAAAATGCCTTCTTTTACTGAATAGTTCATAAGGATTGTGAAGCATTAAAACTTATGTTCATCAGATATAACAAAAATCAGCAGATAAAATGGAAAAATCCTCTATTTCTAGCATCCCAATAACCCCACCAAGTAAACACAATAACTTACATAAAAGAACATCTAAAACTTTACAAAGTTTTACTAAATTCAAAAGAATATAACTAGTGATAAAATGAAAAACAAACCCAGAATCTTAAAGAAAAGATAAAATGTTATGATACCTTCAGAAACAGAATTGCATTGATTGAGACCATCAATAGCGGATTCAAAAGGTTGAAACGCAGTGAGTTGGACCACTTTACCGAACCGGTTCAGATCCGAAACGGAGTTCCTGACTGCCTCTGTATTCTGACCAATTTCATCGAGCCCCTGAGCCTGGAACAGCGCGTACCCAGAAGACGATTCAAACAATAAGTATAGAGCCATTGAAGAAAGGCTCCAAAAACCCAACCCGCAGTGAAAAGAGAACTTTGTTAGCTTCAAAAACAATCAAAGCTAACAGAAATGGGCGTGCCTGGTTGCGTCTAGGGTTTGGGAAAAGACGGACTAAGGGGACATGGAAGTTGGAACTAGGGTTTAAGGCTCTCGAGATTTTATACTGCCCGCAATTCCTTTCCAAAACTTAGGATTAGTCCTTGTTGATTTTTCATCTGTACAATTGAGTCCTTATTGCTTTCAATCAAGAGCGATAATAAACTACACCGTGGTCACTCAATTATTAATAAACTTACATTTTAATCATCAAATTATGAAAAATTACATTTCCATCACCTATCCAATCCACTTATTATATCTTTCTATAATTAATATAAATTCGGCCATTAATATTTGTGATACATTTACAGACTTTGATAATCTGGTCTTGATTTCAAAAATATGATTATTAACCAATTAAAATTTAGTTTGATTGATATAATATAATAATTATATTAGAAAATGACATGGCTCTAATTGCATTTAAATTTCTATTAATTATATTACACTGGTTTAAGTGACATATATATTTTTAATATGTATATGATATATAGATTAATACAAGTTTAGTAAGGATTATTAATAATTTTTAAAGATAACAGATTCGAGTATTAATATTACAGCACAGTGATTAAGTGATCAATATTCAATGATTAAGAGTTATACAATCCATCATATTTAAATTATATAATTTAAAGAAAGTAACTTAAAAATTATAATATATCTATTAATTTTTCATCCAGCCACTATAGAATGATAAGAAATCTAAGGGTTATATTTTAATATAAAAATTACGTAAAAGAATTTATACAACACATCATATTTAAATTATAAAATTTAATTTTTTATAGTATATAATTTTAACACCTTAAACTCTAAATTATAATTATAAATCTTAAATTCTATATTCTATATGCTAAAATCATAAACTTTAAACATTAATTTAAATCCTTAAACCCTAAAATTAAAATATATATAAATTTATATATTAAAATATTTTTCTAAATTTAATTCGAATAGTTCCATAGTCCCAAGCCCAGTTCCAAGCCTATGTTAGAGACGTGTGTTGAGCGTGGATCGGAGTGTCCATTGCTGTCCTCCCTTTCAGTTTCCATCATTTTCTTGTCCGGATGAAAAATTATATCATGGTTTAATCTCACTACATGGTTATAAGATCAATCACTAAAAATTATCCACATCATTAATTTTATATATTATATTTTTAAAGTAAATCTTCATTTAAGAAATTATTTTAAAAATAATTAACAGTAAATATGAATAAAGATTTACTGTAAAAAATATAACATGGAAAAAATGATGATGTGGGTGATTTTTAGTGTTGATCCCATGGAACCCATGATATACCACTAAAAAACATCCAACTCATCATTTTATCCATGTCATATTTTTTTTCAAGTGAATCTTCATTTAAAAATTATTTTTAAAATAAATTAAAAGTAAATATGAGTGAAGATTCACTTAAAAAATTATGACATGGAAAAAAATGATAAGTTAAATGTTTTTTAGTGGTTGTTCTCATGGATAACGTGATCAGGGGCGATTTAAAGATTTCGAGGGCCCTGTGCAATTAATTAAAATGCGGCCCTTAGAAACAATTGTCCATAATCACGCTAGTTCTAAAAATATGAATCTTAGAAGCAATTGTCCTTTTTAAGGCCCCTATGCGGTTGTTCTTATTATGTCTTTCTAAAATCTCACTAGTTCTACGAAAGCAATAGTAATTGGAATAATTAATAAGATTCTATAATCAATTGTCATATTTAGAACATGATTATAACGTTTTAAGAATTATAACTTATCTTTCTTGAGAGTATTTTTAAAATTTTTACAATGATTTTCAAGATTAACATCATTTAATGAATGTAATTTATAAAAATTTTAGGTTCCTCCTTTTTAGGAAACTCTGTGCGGTCGTTCCTATTGCGCTTATCCAGAATTCCCACTGAACGTGATGAAACTTATGATATAATTTCTTCCGAATAAGGCTGGTATGGCTTGGGTCCCACCATACAAAGAAAGCAAACAACGTGGGAAACACGTCGTGGAATACAAGTAAAAGACATCATAGCTGACCACAGAGGTACATGTAATGATGTATAGATGCGCTTCCGTTCTAGTATATTTAGGGATTAATAAAATTAGATTCCAAAAAATTAAAATTATTTAATTTGATGTTAAAAATTTTATTTATTTTATAATTTTATAAATTTAATCTAATATTTTTTAAATAAAAATGATTTTTAAAATAATAATACAACCCAACAAAATAATTCAATTGTTAAACAAACTTAATTAAAATTTTAAAATTAAATTTTTAATGAAGAAAAAATTTACAACGCACGTAAAACTAGGGTGACAATTTGACCTGTTTTCGTCGGGTTCTGACCTAATCCGACCCGATTGGAGTGAGTTTTTTATTTAAAAAATCGAGTTTGAGTTGAGTAAGATATGGTGCTCAAAAAAATAAAACCGGGTCGAGTTGGGTCGGTTTTAGGGTAAAAATTCCCCAATTCAACCCAGTATATTTATATATATGTTATATTTTTATATACAATATTTAATATTTTTATTATTTTTTCGGATCGGTTTTAGTCGTGTTTTTATTAAAACATTGGGATCGGGTCATGGATAAAAAAATATTGAGATCGGATCGAATCAGGTCAGGTCAGGAGATTTAAATTTCGGATCGAGGTCAAACGGCCAAAACCCTGAACCGACCCATTGCCATCTCTGCGTAAAACATCGCTATCATTAATATTATTGAATAATATTAAATTAAGTAATAAAAATAGAAATCTTAAAGTTTAAATATATAATTATAAATTATTATTTAAAATAAAATTTTAATAGAATTAATTATACATTAATTAATATTAATGATATTTAGTAGTATTCGATACGTTTTTCACGAATTATTTTTTTATTAAAACAAATGAAAAATTGGTTTTGACCGTTAAAACGATATTTCAAAGAATCATTCGGTATAGTTTCCTTTTAAGAATCTATTAAGTATTTAATATTTATACTAAAAAAACACCCAGAAAATCCAATATTTCAACCAAATACGATTCTTTTTTTCATCTTATCGTCTTTACTCGTTTTGAAAACTTTCCCGGCACTTTCTCGGTAAAGTCGTAGGCAAAGTCTCAACTCAGTATATAAACTCGGTTTCCTCTGCAAACCCAACTCAGATTTCAAAACAATTTCATCTTCTGCATCAATTCAAAGAATCCCAGAAATTTTCTCTTCATTTTCGTTGTTAAAAAAATATGATGAGAAGCGAACAATACCAACGTGTTCTTCATTTCTTCGACAGAGACGGCGACGGGAAAATCTCGGCGTCTGAGTTGACCCATAGGTTAGCCATGATGGGCGGCGAATTGAAGTTAACCGAAGCGGAACTCGCGGTGGAATCGTTGGACTCCGACGGCGATGGGTTATTGAATTTGGATGATTTCATAGAGCTGATGGAGGAAGGAGGGGAAGAAGAGAAGATGAAGGATTTGAAAGAAGCGTTCGAGATGTACGACGCCGATGGGAACGGGTTCATCACGCCCAGGGAGCTGAAGAAAATGTTGAAGAAACTCTGTGAGTTTAAGACCGTCGATGAATGCAAGGCGATGATCAAACAATTCGACCTTGACGGCGACGGTGTTATCAGCTTCGAGGAATTCAAGGTGATGATGAAATGATTCCATGGCTGGTTCTTTACGTCTTGTATCTATGATTCAACATTGAATTAATTCTTCTGAAATTCATGTAATTACGCTCTCAATCTTCATTTTTTTTCTTATATATGAATATAAAGATATACCCTTTTTAAAGTATATTAAATATACGATTTATTGAGATATATTAAATATATTCGTATCGAACATATATCGATTTGAATCGAGTCAATTTGTTTGAATAACATACTGTTTAGAAGCGGGGAAAACGCGGGGAGGAGACGGTGTTGGGAAGAAAGTCTAGTCTCCCGCGTTTTCTTCTTCAAATTCAACACAAGTAGCGCATGTATGTTTTATAGGTTGAATTACCGGATAGGTACTTCTATTATCGGGATATGTTCAAATTAGTCCTTGTTGGATGAAATCATAGTATTAAATTAAGGTTATAGTTCAAATTAGTTCTTCTATTATCGGTCGTAATTTTTGTTTCTAAAAACTCATAAATTTTTTGAAACATTATTTATGTGTACATTTTGCAACCTTGAGAAATTTTGTGTAGGATAATATGCATTTGGCTGATAGGTATAAAAATCTTGAGATAATTCATTAATTTTATTGTCAATTATAGTCGGACTATGCGATGATTGACTTATAAATGAATCATGAAAGTATTTTAGTTATTGAGATTAATAATTTTGAATCATTTTTCGATTTTATTGTGGTGGTACGACATTACAACACAATATATGGTATGTTATAAGATTATTCTTACATTGTGTTGTACTTATAATACGTTGAGATGACTTTAAAAAACGTTACAATATAAACGTTATATTACGTTATGATCGTAATACAATGTATGAAATAATCATCACTTAATTTTAATAGGTGATGTTTCCCGTTAAACCACATGATTAAGCGATAGTGTGATACTAGTAATAATAGTTACGTTGAGTAAAGTTTGACCATTTACTGTGACATTGAGACCACCGGTCATATGACCGGTCAAGAGAGGAACAAAAACCGGCTGATCATCATTCACCGGTCTGATCTTGAACCGTTTTAGAATTGAAGCCACCACATACTTCATCTGAATAAACGCCATTTCTTTCTCAAGGCAGACTCTTGGACCGGTTTGAAAAACTAGAAACTTGAAAGGGCTGACTGGCTTTAACAATTTGTTCTCAGCACCCGATTCTTGGAACCACCGGTCCGGTTTAAGCTAGTACCAATCTTTTCCCCACAACGCCTGCATCCTCCCCATTCCGTAGGGGAAATACGCTATCCTACCTCCTTTCCCCACGGTAGTCCTGTCGGGGAAAACGTCGGCGTTTAAGGCGTGCTTGGAGTCCCATGCTACCGGAGGGTAAAGCCGCATCGATTCGCAAATGCCACCCTTGATGCAATTCATTTTCTTCAAACGTTTTGAAATCTAATCCGTTTCCGCCATTGTTAACCATCGAGTTCACTTCTTTAACCATCATTTTCTCAACGTTATGATGCTTCGAGAGCAGCCAGAACAACCACGTCATGGCGGAGGAAGTGGTGTCTCTTCCGGTAATTATGAAGCTAATCACCATGTCTCTGACGATTTCCTCTTCGTGGCCAGCTGATAAAAGCCTCGATAGGAGATCATTGCCACCAACAACGGCACCGTTTTTGGTTTTCACTTCTTCAAGGCCATTCTTTTGTTCCGAATGATCTCCAAAACACAACCGTGAAAAACCTCGATCGCTTCCTTGAGTTTCTTTTCCGACCCAACGTTAAGCACTCTCTTTAATTTCCACACCACGAACATGGGCGCCATTCCCCGCATGGCGGATATCTCCGTTGCCGTATCGAACGCCCTAATGAGTGGCGGCTGCGGCTTCGAGAGATCCAAGCAACAAGGATCGTAACCCAATGATACTTTACACACACTGTCAAGAGCAAATCTTCTAAACACATCCTGCAAATCAAGAACTTCCTCCGTTTCCATTGCCGATTCAAGCAACGGTACCAGCCGATCGTCGACTTCTTCCCGCAAAGTTTTCACGGCAAATTCTCTCAAAGACTTGGTGCTAAACTCATGGCTTGCAAGCTTCCTCTGAGTGCTCCACAGCTTCCCGTCGACGTTAAATATCCCACAACCAAGAAGATCGCCGAGGATATCAGTGAAAGGCTTGCCTTTAGGGAAGTTGTTTAAGTTTGTCCTTATAGCATATGCTCGATATTAGCCGGGTTAGCAGTAACGACCGTACGCCGAGCACCAAGCCGCCTCACCATCGTGGTGAGGCGAGGCGATTCCGACAAAAGATCAGCGTACCAATCCAACAGATGGCTGCGGTTCTTGTAAAAAGAAGAGACACCCGAGAACCGGATAAGAAGGAGGCCACCCATTGGAAGGTAAACCCGAGTTCTTGGCCAATTAGGACTGCAAAAATCGTTGCATGAACGATGAAATAAACTTGCAGAACAGAAACAAACCACTCGCACATCCCAGTAAGAAACAGATCGCCATGGCAGCAAATTGTACAAGTGAACAAAAGGCAATCTAGACTGATAGAGAATTAGATTAGGGTTGGTTTGGAGGGACAATACGAATGGTTATTTATAGAGAGATATTAGCCAGTGTGGACCGACCAGCAAAAATTACATTTAGTTCAGTAGGGTTTAGGGTTAGGACGAATAGGTACAAAAGGTCACATAGGGTTTGAGAACATAATATTTAGCTAATGATTTAAATCATTAAATGTTCGTGTTAAGTATTTAAGTTCGAATTTCATCGTACGTAATCGAGATTCGAACTCATATAAGATTGAATAAAATAAATATATTTGATCACTAGATCAACCAATAAATTTTTGAAAAGTTGTATATTTAGTTTTGTTAAAATTTGTAAGAGTTATACAATTTTAAGTTAAAAGGGATTTAAGATTCATTTAAATACAAGTTTGGGCTTTGATATACATTAATGTGTTTTAATATTTTTAATGTGGTATGTAATATATATATATTTAATTTTCAACTCTTAATTAAACTCATGCACAACTAGAAATCAATATCAAGGGTAAAGTGTAATTAAATATAAAAACGGGTGAAAATCGTTAGTCTCTTATTATAAATAATTTAATTTTTCCATATTTTTTATAACATGAAAACTAATGTATCTAGACCATAAACATGTTCCAGCCTAAAAAAATTAAAAATTTTAATTCGGCTCAAAATAGATGAAAAAATCTCTTGACGATGAAAGGTAAAAATCAACAACAAACAATATTAAAAATACATATCATAGTAATAAGACGGGCAAATACCATTGTTACAACAATTCATGTGAATAAGAACAATGGTTGTAAGCTCATATCTAAATTCAGTTCGAGAGTTTAAAATAAATAAATCATCATGATAATCAAAAAACGACATTTTGATTAGTCATAACGTCAAATCTAACACTAATAAAAATCAAATGTGTCAAAAGACATAAAATTTAATATTGATATTTTCTGGTGCTTAAACCCGTAACATATAAGAACAATAATTATTCGTTTAACCACTGAGACTAGAGAGTTCATGCATAAAAAGTTTCTTTTAAACAATTAGTAAAAAGATATTTTTATATACCCAGGGGCGGTTTAAAAATTTTGAGGCCCTGTACAATTTATTAAAATGTGGCCTTTATAAGTAATTGTCCATAACCTCTACTAGTTACAAAATTGTTGCCCTTAGAAGTAAAATGTCTTTTTAGGGACCTTTGTGCGATCATTTCTATTGCGCCTATCTAAAACATTACTAGTTCTACAAAAGCATTAATAATAAGAACAATCAATAAAATCGATTATCACATTTAATAAATAAATATAATATTTTAACAATTATAACTCATCTTTTTTAATAGTATTTATAAATTTTTTAATGAATATCGAGATTAACATCATCTAATAAATGTAGTTTATCAAAATTTTGATGTTCATCTTTTTTAAGGATTCTGTACGATTGTTTCTATTACGTCTGTCCAAAAAACCCGCCGTATATACTAATGTAATACTATTACTCTACTCGTGCAATTTTTTCTTCCGAAAATTTCAAAGAGCACGTGGGAGTTAAAAAGCACGTGGTATTTAAAGGTTCCAAACAGTGACATTAAGACACTGACGTCACTCTTTCCATCACCGTAATTACTACTGCGCCCTTCGCTTTATCCGCACGTGTTAAATATTCCAATTCGTTTTTTTCTTCGAAAAATTGTCCAAATTAATAATACAAAAGATTCTCGATGATTAAAAATTATTTAAATATTATTTCCGTCTCACTTTATTTGTTCAGTATTAATTTTTTAGTCAAACTTTTTTAATTTTAACTCATTATAATTTTAAATTTATTATTGATAAAAATATAAAAAAAAATATTTTTAAAACCTTTAATCAAGTAGTTCAAAAAATATATATTTTTATAAAATTTAATAAAATAAAATATTTAAAGTAATTATAGTTAAAATTTTAAAAAGTTAACACTGAACATTATAAGTGAGACGAAAGAAATACTAATAGTTATTAAAAAGCACGTAGTGTATTGTTTTTATTGATTTGAATAAAATATATCATATATTTTGAACCGGCAATATTAATAAATCATCATTTTTTTATTTTTGTATTATAAATGTTTAATTAATGTTCTAGGGTGTTGATTAAATTAAAAATATAAGAACCTAAAATATAATTATTATTTTAATAAAATAACTTAAAACACTTCTTGTATCACATTTCCAAGATTTATTATTCAAACATAATAAAATTTATTACAACAATAATTATTATTTTAATTTTAATTAAATTCGTTTGATAAACAATTGAATTAATTATAATTATAATTTTTTATTTAATATTTAACATACCTTCATATTTCCAATAATACCCCCTAGAAACGCTTTAATAAAAATGCTTTTTATTTTAATAATTTTACGTAAATTATTTGTGCATTTTCTAATCTGCTTCCCTTACGTAAATATATATTTTTTTAAAAAATATATACAAGATTGTATTTAAAGTAAAAAAAAAATGTTTGTATTATCTATACGCTAAATTACCATAAAAACAAATAATACTGTCATAAAAATAAATATATAAAAAATAGACAGAAACTATCATACAAACATATAAATTAAAAAAAAAATACAGAACTTTTATCAAATAAAAATCTTATGTAATCAACATAAAAATTAAAAACTAATATAAAATTTATATATTTGTATTATAAAGTGTCCTAACAATTACTTTTAACATTTAATTTGATATCATATTTTCTTTTTAATTTTTTTCATTTATAAATTAAAAATATTTACCGTTCAAATATATTTCATCTTAAATACTCTTATATCTATATATTAATATACCAATAGAATTAGTTGGCCAAAATATATATAAAACAAGAGTATTAAGTTCAAGAGTATTTATATTATGCACTAACAATATTTTTTTTATAAACGCCTTACGTTTAAGAGTTGAAAATATAATTTACTTAACTCCCTAACATATTAACTTAAAGCCTAAAACTTAAATTTTATCGATCCATAAATTTTAAACCCTAAATTTTAAATCTCAAACTAAAAAATAAGACACATAAAAAATAAAATCTCTCCAAGTATATAATATAATTATTTATTTGCTTAAAGTTTAGGGTTTGAGATAGTATGTTAATAATTTAAATATTAACCTATAAACCCTAAAATTTAACTTAACAACTTAAATTAAAACAAAAATAAAAATTATAATTCTAAGGACATAAACCTAAACTCTAATTTTTCCCAATAGCAAAACATGATAAATTACCTTAAATTCAATATAGTCCTAACATTTTAAATTCTAAATTCCTATCCATAACATCCTAAAACCTTAAAACATAAATTCTACACTCTAAATACTAAACCACACCCTAAATCTCAAAACCCTAAAATTAATAAACTTGTGTATCAAAATATTTTTCTTTAAATATGTATATTTAGCATACTACATTTGAACCTTATAACCCCTAAAAGGCTTGTGTATCAGTAAAACTTTTCCTTGCATATACACACATAGATCACATATGTAATCGATTAGTAACAAAATTTCACATGAAAAAGAAGCAAAACCAAAACCAAAACCATTTTTTTACTACATAATAACACAAATATTAACCCCCTCCTGAAAAAAGTTTTAAAACTACTCTGATTCATTCTTATTCCTTTCAGAAAACACTGATCTTAAGTAAAACCCTCCCATTTTGATCACTTTCCTATGTTACACCATGACCACCTACTTCTCTTACCTCTGCGTGCGTATACATGGGAGTGCTGCAGCATCACTCCGTCTTCTGAGAGGAACCATTTACACATTTCAAGCGAGCAATCAGTTCATCCTGCACAGTTCAATGTATCATTAAATGAGTCCAGAACAGAATGGTAATTAGATCAGCATGTAAGGAAATATATACGATGCTATTCAGATACAAGTTCATTCAATTCTATCTGTATATTAGGAGGGTCTTTCAAGAGTTGTATCCCCATATATCCATATCCAAGGATATTTTGAGAAAAATGAATAATCACAACATAAACATGTAGAGTCAACGTGTCATTATGTATAAAATGCAAAAAGAATCACCACAGGGGATAGAGATGTCTATTCTTGTATCATTAAATATAACCAACCAATCAGAGCATTTAAAAATAAAAGTAAGACTTTTAAAAATGGCATCCAAGAGAACATGCCTTCTTTCCCTTGGGAGAGAGTCCTCTTTCCTTAAGAAGGGCACGGAGCCTCTCTACGGTTAAACTATGGTACTCCTCAGCTGCACGACTGCTTGATCCCTCTGCAAAATTTTAAGTTGTTAGAGGAACTCAAAATGATAAAGTCACTAATGATTAATTTTAACAGGATAAATCATACTGATGAAGGAGAAAAGGTGGTTTGGTGAAAATAGAGCATGGAAACTGTCACTAGAGATCAATCATTGAAAATGAAATTCAAAAATATATATTTCTAACCAGACAATGTAATCAAGAATATGTCATGTTTTGCTACTTCAAATTTCCTGACATTGTAACCCCCATATATGGAACCATGCAAATGAATAGACACATATGGAGTAAGGATTAGTACAAAACATCTCATTAACTAACCTGGTCGAGAAACACATTGTGTATTGGCTTTCTTTGCAGAAGCCCTGCTATCCATGACTCTTTCAGCAGCCCTGCGGGAAAAAGATTTGCAAGCATCAAACAATCTACCCTAGTCATCTGGTATGATCAGATGCAACAAGATGCAAGTACAATAACAGATGATGTATCCATGTATTTTGCTACAAACAGCAGGCTGAACAAAGTAACAAATGTTCATATATAAATCTTGATGCCCCAAAATGAAGGCTAACAGTGAATCATAAGAAAACTAATATAAACAAGACATTAAACATCCTCCACCCAAGAAAGATAAAATCCATACCTCTTTCTGGGACCCTCAGCTGCAGTTTTCACATCCTTTGATCTAGAATCACCATTCTTATCATTAAGCATGAGTGATCTAATAAGTATGTTCTGTTGGTTTGTCTTTATGTGCTGGCTCTCTGGACATAGAAGAAAAAGTAAGATTCTCTAGATTGTGAATAAGAACAAATCTCAAAACTCTTTCTTGCACCAATGGAGATCTTGAGAATAAGCAAGATAATTCGCAGAAAATGCAAGCTTTGTTGGATATATAGGGTATTTAGGGATTATATTTAGGAAAATAAGGGACGTTGAAATATATTTAGGAATCTATGGCAAAATCTACAGTGCACTGAAGACACCACCACCTGTCCCTTTTTTATTAATTCCCCCCAAGGCTGCCATGCACTGAAGACTTTAAATATTAAACAAACTTAGGACGCCACCCTCCCTGTTAAGCTCCCAAAGTGTTGCAATGAGTTCCTCGTCTTAAAAATGCAATGAATTTACATCTCTCTTGTCTGCTAACTATTTTCATTTTTCACTAAACAGATGCTTCAAGCCTTCAGCATTATATGCTGATTATAGCTTTAACTTAGTGAAACAAGAAATGTAGCCCATTAAAAAATGGTGGAAATAATCTCAGCAGAGGTAAACTAAGCATCAGAATGCAATCAAGTTGATTTTTCAGTAAGTTGATTTTTCAATAATGAGATCCAAATTTAAGACTCTTACAGAAACTACAATGCGCGTTGGCAGAAGGCTGCCTAGAGCTTCCCACAAACAGGTTTTGCACACATCAATATGTAAGACCTTTAGTGAATCAAAAGTCCAAATTTTAGGGAGCATTCTAAATAGAAGTAATAGCAGTAATTAATGGTTCTTAAGTGGAAAAGGCAGAGATTGAATGGAATGGTCATGCTGATTTATTCAAATATTTAAATTAAAAAAAAATCTGGAAACTATCAAAACATATAGGATGTCCTCAAGAAGTTGAATTTTACAGCCACCTGGTGGAGAAGTATTGTGCTCACAAATATAAACTCGCATTCCCCCCTGCAAAACGTTTGCAATATAAGCAACATTTTTTTTTGTATAAAATGATATGCTCCAGATACAAGGAACAAATTATTCATTGACAAGACTAAAAAGAATATTCCAGTTCAGTATACAAAAGCAGGAAAAAAATGCCAAGAAATAAAATTAAATGGAAAGGAATATAAAAGTTAAATAGGTGATTGCAATAATTCAAGCTAGACAGACACCCAGTTTCCCTTTTACAAAGCTGATTCATTGTTTAACCAAATGAGAAACTCTTAGCTTGCATCCCTATAAGAATTGCGTACTATATGAGTGGAACTGAAATATAGATTTTACATTTCAAAAGTTGCCAAAAACATAGCAGGGGAGAGGAAAGAAACCAAATGGATACAATCTTCCAGAATCCTAATGATATGACATCTTTGAGTGGCAATATACAGTTAAGGTATTTGGGAAGGAAAATGGTTTAGCGAAAGGGACAGATTATTAAATAAAAACATTATTTGTGTTTGAGAAGTATCTATGCCCTACTGAAATACAAAACTCTGTGGAAGAAAAACTTAATTTTCAAGAGTAGAACAGAGTACATTCAGAAACAAAAGATCATCACATGTCAAAAATCCTAAAATCATGGCAAAACATAAGAATTCCCAGGGTGTAGCAGGCTATATAGTATATACTAAACCCACATTACTTAGCATAAAGTGAAGGAATAAAATAAAGGATATGCTATGTCCAAAGAAATGATAAAAGAGGCTAACATTACATTGTATTAAGTCAGTAAATTCCAAGTTTTTGGTAGCCAGAAATACATGAATTCAATCCAAGTTGAAAACAAAATTCCATAAAATAGCTTTCTATATAAAAATCCTGGTTCTGTATAAGGGTGTAATTTACTAATAAAGAATCTTCATTAACTCAAATAAAAAACTTCTCTCCACTTTCCAAGTCAAATTCCTCATAGAAAAACCCTACCAAACCATCCACAAGACATAAATTTAATCAGATTTGACACATAAATCAATCCATCCTAAAACCTCAAATTAGAACCATAAATTGTTTACATCGCAGCTAAAATTACTCGAACCCTAAGCTGAAATTATAATTAGATCTTTTTTCAGTCTGAATTCAGTAAAACTACTTTACTTCAACAAAAGGACACAAACAAAGTTATAATAACAATAATAAGAAACGAAACGAAATTGAATAAATAAGCGAATGAAAACCGCAACCAGATTGGAGGAGATGACGGTGGACGAGAGGTGGCCGCGAGAGGGTAGATTGAAGAGGAACTTGGAAGCGCCGGACGGCGGTTTATCATAGTCTAAGCGTTGAGAAGAGGAGCCCTCCACTGGCCTTTACAAAAACCCTCAACTCAACCCTCTTTCTTTTTCAAGTGAAATCCGAAAATAAAAATGGTGAAGTAAATGCCAAGAACACGAAGAGTGAAAAGTCGAGAAAACCCGCCACTATTTATTTTCCCACTATTTAAAGTATGAAAAAATATTTATATTTTAAAAAATATTTTTTATAATATTAATAGTATAACATTATGACGTTATGGTTTTAAAATTTATTTTTATTTAGTTAAATTTACGCAGGATATTTTTTTTATCTAATTTTATGGTACAATGATGTGTAAAAATAACGATCCGTACACAATATCATGTACAAATGACGTTGTACTATTAATACTATAAAAAATATTTATTTTTTAAAATATAAATAAAATTTAATTACATTTTAAATTTTAAAATTGAATTGAATTATTCTCTCAATTTGGTCTTAATTTACATTAAAATTATTTTAATTTAATTTATCTATTTATTTTAGGAGTTTGATTTTTTAAGTTCGGGTTTTTATGGATTTAAATTTATATTTAAAACTATTCAAGCTTATTTAATTTTAAAATTTATGAATTTAATTTAAGATTTATATTTAATCGGTTTAACTTTTAGGGTTTATATTTAAGAATTTAAATGTTAGATTGTATGATTTAAATATCAGGTAAATTAAACAAATATTCTTTCTAATTACAAAAATTATAAATAAATTTTTAATTAATTATAATTAAAAAAATCTAATTTTATTAAAAAATAATATGACACTTAATAAAATATAGATATCAATAAATTTAACCTTTATATTTTATATTTTATTTTAATTTGATTCGGATTTCATTTAATATCGTATCGAAAGTGGACATATATGATATCAAAATTATGGATAACTTAGAAAAAAATCCAATAAAATTTATGTGGATCCATAATTAAGTTTCATTCCATATTTTATAGGTTTAAAGATAATTTTAACTCTTAACGTTTATAATTTTTATAGTTTTGGCCATTATTTTGTTTTTGGATAAATTTAGCCCTTAACCTATATCTTTTTGACAAATAGCTTATTTTTTAACTATCAGGATAAATAAACCGTTAAAAATTTAACGATGATGGCATGTCATATGCATATGATAATATATTTTAAATGATATGACATTTAACCTATCAAATACATATATATATATATATATACACGAAATATAATTTTATTGTAATATAAAATATAAAACAATTAAAATTCAAATAAAATATTAAAATTAATTAATTCTAAAATAAAATACTACTAAACATTCACAATCCTAATTACGATAGAATCAAAGTTTTATCTTAAAAAAAATATGAACACAGTTTAAAATTATTTAATTTTTTTAAAATATGATTTTGATTCTATCGTAAAGGTTGAGAATGTTTAATGGTTTTTTATTTTAAAATTAATTAATTTTTAATATTTTATTTGAATTTTTATTGTTTTGTATTTTATATTAAAATAAAATTATATTTATAACGATCCAGTTATTTAGATAATTAAAAAATAAATTATTTATAAGAAAATTAAAATAATAAAAATTATCTTTATACCTATTTTATATCGAATATTACTGATGGACGTCTTGTTTAACAATAACATTGATTTTCCCATTTCCAAATTTCAATATAAATACATTTAAATCTGTGCCAAAACCAAAGATATTTGATGAAAATCATTTTCAGACAATTTAAGAATTGGGATAGAGCAAGACAGAGTCACCATCAAAACCCACCAATCCTAATCGTCAAAACTTTGTGTTGTCAAAGCCCGAGTTCGCAGATCACTCTCCAGCTCTCACTAGAAGTGGCCGCCATTAAAATCCGGGAGGATAAGACCGTCTGAACCAAACAAAAAAACAGGCCGAAGTTAGTTTTTTAAACCCATATCACTGACCCTACACTTGTCCAAACGGTACCTTAAAAGAAATAATCTTTGTCCGATTTTCCCCAGTTATTTTTTACCTATGGCCTTTGAATGGTTGAAGTTGTCAGCTTTATGAACATCCGAGTTACGCAGAGAGGGAGAAAGATTATTGAAGTTTTGTTTTTTGGGTTTTTGTTTTTCAGTTTGGTTGAAGATGGCGAGTTTGCAACTGAGACGAGAGAGTGAGGTGGAGCAGGAGACTCCGAAGAGTCCAGAGGCAAAGCTTGGGATGAAAGTGGAGGATCTATGGGGTATTCAGGAACCAAAGCTTACTCCTACAGAGAAGCTCAACGCTTGCTTTGAGAGCATCCCCGTCTCTTCTTTCCCTCTTGCTCCTCAAGGTCTGTTTCTCTCGTCATCTTTTTGCTTGCTTATTTACTTTGATCACCTGCACTTTTTTGTTCGTTTTGGGTTATGTGTTGTCTGAATTGGTTGATATCAGGTCAGGTTTGTTCTTTTACCCTGTTTTGAGATGTGGGGTTGATGAGTTTGTGCCAAAAACATACATATGACAGTGAGAAATGATGTATAGATGATGTATATATGTATGTATATGTATGTATGTTATGGTATTAACTTTGTAGTGTTGTCTGAATTGGTTGATATCAGGTCAAGTTTTGTTCTTTTACCCTGTGTTGAGATGTGGGGTTGATGAGTTTGTGCCAAATACATACATATGACAGTGAGAAAGTGATGTATATATGTATGTATGTATGTATATGTATGTTATGGTATTAACTTTGTAGTGTTGAAGGTTAATCTTATGTTTGGAAACCAAACTTTGGTTTATCTTAAGACAACGTGAGATTCTGTTTGCAGGGGTTGAGATAAGATCGGATGCTAGTTTAGCCAAGGCTGTTCACATTCTGTCTCAAAACAAGATTCTTAGCGTACCAGTTGTTAACGTTAATGCCCCTGAGGATGCAACATGGGTTGACAGATACATTGGCATTGTAGAGTTTGCTGGAATTGCCGTATGGATTTTGCAACAGGTCGGAAAATCGAATCGATCTCTCTTTTCTCTATAACTTTTTTTGTTGAGGATTCTTGCTAGCAATATCTCCATAGCATCTCGTCGATCCATCTTAGATTTGTAAATGACATGCAGAAGAAGAAACATACATGAATCTTTACTTTAACCTTTCTTTTGTGATATTTAGCCTCTGAGTGTAATGTTTAGGTTGGAAGATACAGTTGTTCGGGTCTGGTGGGTATGTTACACATATTTAGTTACGAGTGTCATGTGTTTGACATGAGTATATAAAGAAAAATGAAAAGTTGAAGCAACATAGCTCGGTGGATATTTGATCCCTCTGTTGTCCACATCTAGTGACTAGTATAATGAGTCTTAACATTTTGTTAGTAAACCGGCTTAGGATATGCCACGGAAAAGTTATCCTGCTAAGGGGGGAGATGGATTGGATGCAAATTTCCATGGTTTTATGTTCTAGTTTATGTTACTCGAATTTGAGTGAAGTGGAGGATACGAGTATACTCTGTAAAGAATAAAATTTCCCACCATTTTGCAGTCAGAACCTCCTTCTCCTAGATGCACTTCGTTATTTCCTAGTGGAACTGATGTTGCAGTATCTATTAATGGAATGACCTCTGCGGCTGGACTTGGGACTTTAGGCCCCGAAGATGCTTCAATGACTTCTGGAGACTTTTTCGAGTCTTTAACATCCTCCGAGTTTTACAAGAACACTAAGGTGGTATTTTTAAATCTCTACTGTATAACAGCTTCTTACCTTGTCGAATTCTTTCCATTTCTCAGATGTGGGTATCCACGTTAACTTTTGATTGCATACAGGTTAGTGATATCTCGGGAACATTTCGATGGGCACCATTCCTTGCTTTGCAGAAATCAAACTCATTTTTGACCATGATGTTACTGCTATCCAAGTACAAAATGAAGAGTGTTCCAGTAGTCGATCTTGGTGACGGAAAGATAGATAACATCATCACGCAGTCGGCTGTCATCCACATGTTAGCTGAATGCACTGGGTTTCACTGGTTCGAATGCTGGGGAAATAAGAAACTTTCGGAGATTGGTCTTCCTACAATGTCACCTAAGCAGATTATCAAAGTGAGTGGCTGTTATCCGTCATCTCGGTAACCATGTTTCTCCAATTCTGGTTTGAGTGTCGGATATGTCCAGATTTATGTCTGACATGAATACTCTGGAAAATTTAGTGACTGTTCTCTAAGGGTGCAACCCTTATGGTGCATTCTGCAACTTAACTACTTAAATTCTGTTTGTATCAGCATCCTGTGGACAATGTTTCGTATTAGGTGCTTGTTCAATTTGATTTTATGAGGCCAGACCATCGCTAATTATAGTTTAGAAGTACTAATTCTCTATTTAACATTAAGGATCAAGTAATCACCAAGCATGCTTGAACGATCAAGCCTTTGTTAGAGCAAGGTTTCTCGATCTCTTCCTGTTCGTCCGGTCACAGTTTCCCTTCAACTAAAACTACTCAGCAAAAACATGTTAGTGAATCCCTCTTTGCATCGCAGGTACACGAGGATGAACCGGTTCTTCAGGCATTCAAGTTAATGCGGAAAAATAAAATTGGAGGCATACCAGTTGTTGAAAGTGGAGGAAGAAAAGCTATTGGTAACATAAGCCTTAGAGATGTACAGTTCCTTTTAACTGCTCCAGAGATCTACCGTGCCTACAGGTTTGTGATGATCGTTTTGAAAACTTCGATTCCGTATTCGATATGTTTAGACATTTGTGTTCTGAATTATGTCTGGTCTGATTGGGTAGATCTATCACAGCTAAGAACTTCCTGATTGCGGTTAAAAAGTACTTGGAGAAACATGACCCAGGATCACCAATGTTGAGTGGCACAATTACTTGCAAGAGAGACAAAACCATCAAAGAGTTGATTATGACACTTGACTCGCAAGAGATCCATCGAATGTACGTCGTAGACGACGACGGGAATTTGGAAGGAGTGATCACACTCAGAGATATCATATCGAGGTTAGTACATGAACCACGCGGGTACTTTGGCGATTTCTTTGATGGTGTGTTGCCTCTACCACAGAACAGTCGGGTTTAAAAGAAATAAAAAAAGTTCACACCTGTTTTCTTTGTGGTTCTGCTCTTCGGATCTCCGGCGCCGGAGACTAATCGGATATGTGGATTCGAACACAGGTGAGAAAGGGCCTTTGTACTCGAACTTACTTCAGGCTTGACAGGTTCCAGTATCTGTAAATTTTGTAGTGAAGAACTCAACTTTATGTGTTATCTAATAAGAACCCTTCTTTTTTCTTCTTGAAATAAATTGTAAAGAGGAGACAAGTAGTAAAATAAAGAACTCAACCATCACCTTACAGGCAATAGTTTCTTTCCCTGGACTTTCATTCTTCTAGCTGGTGTGCCATTTTTGGGGCTCGAACGTAAGCCTGCGCCATTAGAGAACTCAACCAAAGGACTAACCAGACCACCATTAGAAACATGTGGAGGCATCTTCATTCTCGACCAGCACTTTACAGGCAAAACTATCACATTTTTCTTGAAATAAAGTTGGTTCTTGATAACAAGGGTTGTTGTCAAGGCTGTTAACACGCCATTGATTTATTATCATGGTATCAATCATTCAATCATCTTGAGTGAAGAAGAAGAGATGGTGTTTTAGCAACTAAAAAACGGAAACATAAGTGTGAAACATAGAGAATATAAGTTCAAGACTTTGAAGAAACAGAGTAAATCAACAATTGTTGCTTCTTCAAACATGTTTTTTTTTTCAATAATCGTTAATCTTATACATTCAAAACAAAGTGATGAAAATGGTTCTTACAATGGATAAAAATAATGGAGATTGATGAGGAGAAACCAAAGAAGCCTATTCCATGGCATCAAAACTTGGAGCAAACCACCCTAACTGGTCAATGATCTTCTTCAACCTCTCTTCTTGTCCTTTAGAGTCACCAATTGCAGCTGTGAAAGGGTAAATATAGGTCTTTTTCATGGCCATGGACCTGTATGTAACAACTTCCCCTTTTACTAAGAACTCCATCACATCAGGATCAAACCTTCCATCTACTTCAGCTTGCGTATATTTCCCTGGTTTGTTTCAGTTCCATATCAACAAATCTAAAACATAAAAACTCCTAAATCCCAATTTGCAGCATCATATATATTCGAAAACTGGAGTGATTCAAGAAAAATGTGAACACAGAACAATTCAGCTGCTTTGGTCTCTACTCACCATTTTGGGTATCTTCAACAACCAGATTCTTCTGAGTTTTGAGAATTGCTTCCTGTAGTTCCTGCAATGAAACAAGCTCTCAAAAAACAAACCCATCATGAAACTACTTTCCAGTTTCCACGCTACAAAGTATTCAATGAACAAATTCAACGCATGTTAGGGAGTCAAATTCAACGTTGAGAATATTGAAAATATCTCAAGTAACATCAACCACAAAAGCCACATGAATTCGTTGATATGTCCGAGTGGTTAAGGAGACAGACCTGAAATCTGTTGGGCACTGCCCGCGCAGGTTCGAACCCTGCTGTCGACGTTATGTTTTTTTGCTTGCAATTGTGCTCTGGATGAGGCATAAAAACCCTGTTGATTCTCTTCGTTTTCCTTTGAACATGGTGATAGTGCCATCTACATTGGTGCATGGATTGGGTGAAGTGCTGGGGATCAAATTCAGATCCCCTAAACAATTCACCTCCCAAGTTGAGCTTGACGAGCGATTTGGGTGTTAAGCTTCGGGTTTGTCTTTTTTAAAAGAAAGTAATATAGTACCCGAGAGACTAGTGAGTGCTGAAGCATCTCGTGCACTTGTCGTCTGTTGAAGTGTGCATGACTCGTCTCCATGGTCAAGTGCAAGTTCGGGGTCCAAGAATATGGAAGCAGGAGCACCCACCATTTCAGTGGATCAAAGTAAACACAGATGGGTCTCGCAAGACCAATACGGGTTTAGCCACCTGGATGGTGTTGGGCGAGATTCGGACATGAAATGGTGTTTTGGTTTCTCCAAAACTATAGGATCTTGTAATGTGATTGAGGCAGAAGTATGGATTATCGACACCCTGGAATTTAAGCTTTAACCAACTAACCTAGTACTTGTCGATACTGACAGCAGGGAGGCTTTCGAGCTATTGGCACCTAGTGATGAGATTCATGTTGGACATTCACTGAGGTCACACCTTGTGGAAATTTTGAGCAGAAGTTGGGTAATCTGTTTCAGCTACGAGAGGCGGGAGAGTAATGCAGTTGCCGACAGAATGACAAATATGGCATGGACATTACCGGTTGGTTACCAGGGTTTTCTCGATCTACCCTCCTTTATGTTGGATTCTTTACAGTAGGATGCTTCTTTGGCTAGTAATGCTGCTCTAGGCTTTCTGTTATTTCTCTATTTTCATTCAAAACAAAAGAAGCAAAAGTAGAAGAAAACAAAAATTCAGCGTTGAGAAAGTGGAAGGAAACCCCAGAGTGAGCGTGAACACTGCACAAAATCAACGCAGTAAATAGTAAAAAACGAATCATAATCAGCTTGTCGATATGTCCGAGTGGTTAAGGAGACAGACTTGAAATCTGTTGGGTATTGCCCGCGCAGGTTCGAACCCTGCTGTCGACGTTTCATTTTTTTTCTTAATATAGTGGCTTCTCTTCGTTGTGTGCTTACCACCATTCCCAATTTTAAAGAGGTACTGGAAAGCCTGATTTACAACATTGGTTGAATTAGTCAATCTCTGCAATTGTTAATTAGGCAGAAGCATATGTTAGCTGCAAATGAAGACAAAGATTGAGAAATTGGAACACCAAACCTCAAATCTCAGAAAGCCATTTTGCATCTCAATGTTCATAGATTGGGTTAAGTGCTGGGTTCAAATTCATCTCCCAAGTTGAGCTTGACGAGGGATTTGGGGGATAAGCTTCAGGATTGCCTATTTTCTTTTTTCTAAGTGATGTTGCTACTGTGATTTTATCTGGTTTAGAAGGCACACAAGTGTGGAATAATTTCATGCTATTCTTAAACAATTGGGTGTTTTAGGCTTCAGCGCCACTTTTGATTTTTCTTCCGCAATAATTCGGAGTTGTTTCTCACATCTAAAGCAAAATTTCACGAGATGCTACTCTGTTTATTTTCCTTATACAAGCTGATTTCACCCTTCAAAAAGTGTCAAAACTTGAAGTAATAAACAATGGGGACAAACAACCACAGTTTTGAGTTCAATGCTCTATGTTTATGCAAGCAACCCATAAAACAAACATCTGTTCGGTTATATGCTTTTGTACGTTGATCTGATAAATTAGGGAAGAAATACAGCACAAGAAATGCCTTCAGCCATTTATAAACATGGCAAGTTTATAAAGATGCTAATTACCGGCTTTCTTCAAGTATGCTAATAATCCCAGCCCAGCAACAACGGCAGCCCCAGCTGCCACAGCACTGTATGCGGCAGCCCATGCATCAGATTGAGCATAATCCAAGCTTCCTGTACCCGAACCCCTTCGATGATTTTGTTTTACTGAATAATCTAAATGTAACCTCAAACCCTGCAAAAGCCATCAATCAGATTTTTAGTTGATTCAGCTGTTACTACGGTAGGAACAGATCTGCAAAACGGACAAGACCATTCAAAGTGTTCCCAGATTGAAATCACACACTACTTCCTCCTACTGCCAAGTTTGGGTCTAAATGGTTATCTGTGGAACACTCAAATTTTGAAGTTTACAAGTTTCCCGCAGAGTTAAGGTGTTGTCTCAAACTTTAATCATACACGGGTATGCTATTGTTTCGGAGCAACGGTGAAGCCCACAGTAAAATGCACTATCGGCTTTCCATCCATAAAAAGACGGTTCAGTCATACCTTCCAACCAACTAATTTTGCATGATCCACAGCGGCTGCAAGATCACTGTCTGATGTCAGTACCACTTTGTCATGGTCTTCATCTTCATACTGCATAATATGCCCACCAATTATCATAACATATATATTGAAAACACATCGCCTTCATCTTCATCAGAAACTAATAATTTTCTTTTCCAAATGCCTACCAGAATTTGAGGCACCCTGTTCCTGTCTATGTCATCCTCCAGTCTATGAAGGATTGCAGTAATTAGATCTGTCATACTTCGCGTATCTGTATTGTGAAGCAATAAGCAAAATAACTATTACTATATGATTTTCTTGAACACAACAGTAGGTATAAATGCAGGTGGTTGATGAAGGAAAAGATTCCTCCTATACTATCTACGGAGCATAATGCCTATGAAGGTGGAAAAATGCCCGCTAGAATATTGTTTTCAATGGAGCACCAGTGCACCACTAACCAATTGTTAATACGCGGATATCAGCCATAAAATTAGAATTTGGACCAAAAAAAGGTGAAAGATCAATTTCTTGGAATTGCCTAGTTCAAGAGCCGAAAAAGTAGTAGCATACCACAAAAGAATCTATGCATTCGTCCCCTTTTATCTTGTATTTTGAAACCAAATGTATTTGGAAGAGTGGATGAAGGATAGGAAAGAGCTCTCCCTGTCTCAGCTACTTCAGAAGCCAGCTTCAAAGAATTCTCACTGAGATATCACTATCACTAAGTTAGTAAACGGAAAAGGCAAAAAATCAAAACTATATATTCAGAGAAACATCAATATAGGAAACCTTCGAGCTTCATCGTCAACTTCATTGGGTGGTAAGGCCAATGCAGAATCCCAAAACCTTTGCATCATTGTTGTGGAAGTCTCATTATTGATTCCAGAAGCAGTACCAACCTAGTTATTGAAGAAGAGACCAAGACCAAAAAAAAACATGAATTGCAAAGGAGGGGGGTTGAATCATATTCTCCTTTGAATTCTCAAAACCCTAACAAAAATATTTAAACAAGTTTGTTAAATGCTTTAGAATAAAAATTCATACGCAATAGTATTTATCCCATAAGATTACTTCAAAAACACCAAAGTCTTGGAACAATACTGACTTGACTTATTGTGGCAATAGCGGCATGAGTGATGTGGAGTACATCAACAACAGCAACGATCTCTCCATCTGCATCCAACCATAGAAACTTATTAAGAACTAGTTTGATGTACATAAAACAATATTTTCTTTGCAAGGTAGCAATTCATATCACCTCTATCTATCACGGGAAGGTGTAAAAATTTCCCATCATGCATGGTATGCAAAGCATCAACAATTGGTGTGTCAATTGTTGCACATTGTGGGTTAGGAGTCATGACCTATACATGAAATCCAAGCAAAAAATGACTAGAACTCAACATTATATTCATTATATAAGTAATTATTAATAAGTTGATACTAATGTGCAGATGACCAAGTCATAAGAATAAAATACTATTGACATGGGTACACAAAATGAGATCAAGGAAAATTTTACCGTCTCTACAGTAGTAGTCTCTGGATGCAGATTTTGCACTATTACCCGCATCAATATATCCTTTGAACTGTCAGAAATTCAAAGGATAAGTTAGAATATATGAAAAGTCAATAGCAACTGCAACAACTAAAAAATAATAAAACATATTATAATACTCCTTCCTTCCCTCCGTTACATAACGAACAATGTTGAAATGCAATTTGATTCAAAATAGACTCACGTTATAATCCCTTTTGGTTTTTTGTCAACTGTCACAACTGCAGAGTTAAATTGAGATTCAAGCATCTTTTTTGCAGTTGTTAAAACTGTGTCATCAGGTGAAACCGTTACGAGCCTGAAGGACGGGCATCACATTAAGCAAAGATGTTCACGGAATAATATGTGAACACAATACCATTAACAGATAATGTTTAAAGAGAAAGTATTACCTACTTTGGATTGTCTGTAATAATCGTAGACAGTAATGGCCTGAACATGCGCTCCCGAAGTGCCTCAATGAACGTACTCTGACCTGCATAGCACCCCATAAGTTGCACAGAAGATACCAAAACTAAAAACATAAAAGGAATACCACAACAATGCAAAAAAAGCAACTCCATCAAAGACATAAGAAAACATTATGCACCAACCAGATAAAGATGTTCCCCAATTTTTTTCTACCCCCTCAACAGCTGCAACAATGGCTTTTCCTTTCTCAGCTGCCCTTTCCATTCGAGCAATAGCATCATACAAACACTTAGCTATATCGAGTAAAGCAATGACTTCCCCATTCTCTACAACAGGCAAGTGTCTAAATTTTCCTGTTTATATGAAATCAGAACAACATTAGAGAGTAGGTTATAAGAAAGTATATCACATAGAAGGGTGGCTGTCAATCAGAAAAGGCCAACCTTGCACCATCTTCTGGAGGGCCTCCACAGCAAGAGAGTCAGAAAGAACAAATACAGGATTCCTAGTCATCACCTTGGAAACTGGTGTCTCCTCCAGATTAAGCTCTCGAGCAATCACTCTTAGTGCTATGTCCTTGAGACATTAAAAACAAAAACTCAATAAATAAGAGACATCATAGTTGTAGTTCACAAAACGGTTGAAGGCAGTGAGTACTAAAGCCCCCTTCCCCCAAGAGCCAAAGACTAAATAAATGACTAAATACGAATGTAAAATCTGAAACGCCAGAGAGAACATGGCCTAAGATATCGTATCAGAGTGAAGGAATTAAATCTTATAAAGGAATTTGTTACAATCCACAATACAAGTCACACCTTGTCTGTGAGGATTCCACAAAGTAATGCGTTAGAGTCGGTGAGCAACAAAGCATCAACCCTACGAGCAGCCATCCTGCGGCAAGCATCATAAATGCTGGTACTATCAGGTACTGTCAAAGCCTTTGACAGACGCAACTTCTTAACAGTACGCTCTCCAGAAAGTGCCCTTTCCACATGCAAATTTAAACAAAAAGTTTCATTACTATTTTGAGGATGAAATTTTATATTAGGTAGAATTTGTTAACCATGTTTCATGCCTAATTTGACAGAATGTATATATTTTAAACATCAGTTCCACAAAATTTCACCAATTATCAAGATTAATAACAGCTTCTACTCTTGTCGATTAAATTTCAAAATTAAAGGGCCAAACATATTTTAAAGCACATGAAGGAAGGTTCGCGTTTAAAGCAGAACAACTGTACAACTAGAAGATAAAACATATTGTTCCAACCCTTTCAGATTAATTGAAGTGCCTGCGTTAGACACATCCCTACCTCAACATGTGCACATTCTTGAAAATATAAGAGTATGAACCTCCAAATAAAAGGGAAATAAAGAATGCTCCTATGTTGGATGCATTGCCAAGCAACACAAACAATACATACAAGGTAAAGAGGAAAACAAAGATCGTGATTACTCTGTTTTTTTAACTCAAATACAACGGAATATACCCGTCCACAGTCCATACCATCTTCCTTTGCAGAAGACAGCTTCCTAAAATAGGCACACCGCTCAATCTTTAATGGCAAGATTCAAGAGCTAACACCAAGTTAAAAAGAAAAAAAGGGAGGAAACATCTGTAAAGAATCATCTAAAAGTGACCCACAAATTTTTCCATAAGGTACTCCCCAAACTAAAGATCTTTTCAAAAACACCCAAAAGAACATATACTGGCTATGTGGTTTATAGTCTTTCTTCGATTCATTCAAATTTAATAATCCTTTTTCTTAATAAAACTCCGAAAAACTAAACTTTTCCTTTTACACGTGATAAACCTAAAATTTCCTCTGCAGAAACTTCAATAAGCCTTTAAAATTCAATTCAACTAATATCGTGGTGAAAAATGAAACAAAAGATTTGAAATTAAGAAAACTTACATAGAACGAGAAGATGGTAAGATTTTTCGGATAGATTCGGAACCTCCACTCTCCGATATTCTTTTTCTCGCTGGTGACATACTTACCATCGAAAAACTTCGCCTCGACGAACCACGATGACTTGCCATCTCCAATCTCTTCAGATTTCTAGATATTAAAGAAAAACTAATATAAACAAATTAACAAAAAAAATCTTCAACATTCAAAAAATGATAATAAACCGCTTACCAAAATTAGAAACTTATTTGATTTACGTCGAATCAGGGGATTCCAATCAAACAGACAAAAGATATTAAAATTTCAGACCGAATTGATTGATAATAAACAAATTGAACAGGGATGAAGAGGGAAACTGAAGTAGATGAAAATAAAAGAACTGAAGACTCCTGGCTTCAGAAAAGGCGCGGGGAAGTTCTGTGTAGTTTCTTGATTTTGATGAGGAAAATGGAATAATCTTCGGTCGGGAATTCTATTGGGAGGGAACTCGCCGGAAAAGTTTCCGACCGGGCAGAGGAGAGACGATAAAGAACAGAGCCACGAAAACCCTAAGAAATGGGAGGGTATGAAATATTGGGCGGAAGTATAGCCAATTAGTTTCTTCCACGCGGAATAATATTAAACTGAAATTTGATCCAATTTGATTGGATTTTGTGAGGTTTCAATTTTTCGCGGATTTGCGATTATAATTGAAGTACTCATATTTGCCCCAAAAAAATAATTGTATTAATGAAAAATCAACCTTATATTATATTTTTTAACTTTTATATTATTTTTGTTACTTTAAATTTGATAGTTATATGTTAAAAAAATATTTTTTAATAAAATATTAACAAATCTAAACGGAAAAATAGTTGAGTTTATCTAGATAAGAAACTGAAATTATTGATTAATTTTTTTATAATTTTTTTATTAGATCTATAAAAAAATTATAATTATACCGTCTTTAAAAAATAGAAAATTGAATAAAAAAATTAAATATTTTAAGATCTAAAAAACAAAGAAAATAAAATTCTTATAGAATTAAGCATATCAATAAAATTCAGAAGCTTCATGAATCTCTTTGTCTAAAAAACATCGATAAACAACCATCAGCTAAGTGGGGATATAATTTTTCAAAAGACCACCGATAAAAAACATAAATCAATAAAAATATAGATTTTTTTTAAAATTATTTGAGAAAATAAATTTTTAAAATTATTCGTCTATTTTGTACTAGGTCATCGATAACTAGGTTGGATCAATCGGGTCAAATAATTTTTAACACCTCTAATCATAATCGTGCAAACTTAATAATATTTAAAGTCGAATTATATCGAATCGACAAATCCCAAAATTGGAGATCACTCGATCAATGATGTTGAATCATATCAAATCAGAAAGAAAATCATACATAACTGAAAAAAGAGATCACTCGACCGGTGCTCAGCATTAGCTGGGAGATAGGGGTGAGCAAAAGTCGACTCAAGTCGAAAAAATAGAACAACTCGAGGCAAAAATCTTCAACTCATTTTGACTCAATGCAAATTTCATAAACTTAACTCGAAAAAATTTCAAATAAAGTTTGTGTTGTAAAATGTAAATTCAAATAACTCAAAATTTTTAATAATTAAAGGATTTATTTTTAAGTTCGAGACGAGTCTCTCAATTTTATTAAAACACAAAGAAATATTATCACATATGAAAAAATATAAAGATATATATATATATATATGATATATGATTAGAGAAAATCATTTAAATTAGAATTAAATCGTCCTATAATATGATAAATAACTACAATGAATTTTTATAGGAATTTGAAAACTCGAATTAACTTGATTTTTTTAAACCCGACTCGAATTGAAAAAAATTCAAATAAAATTTGAGCTATAAAATATGACTCGTTAATTCAAATATTTTGATTCGACTCGATTTGATCGAATGCTCGCCCCTGTTAAGAGATGCTTAACCCAATTGAATGACTTTCTTTTGTCACATTCGCATTCCTTTGGAGTAAAGAAAGGTACCTTCGCTTATGTTATCCTAAGCCTATATTCAAAGAAAAAATAAAAGGGCATATGGTTAGTATAGTTTATGTTATCCCAATCCCTTTTTTTCAATTTCCCCCGTAATTATATAGGCTTAAACTGATGTACCATTGCATTGTTTGAAAGCACACCATGTGTTTGTTGTTTTGACTGAGAGAGTTTGCAGCAAAAAATTACATAGATCAGTATATAAGCGGTAGCAATGAAGGATTGGGCGCCCATTGTTATAGGTCTGTTGCTCTTCATACTGCTCTCCCCCGGCCTACTCTTCCAGCTTCCGGGGAACAACCGAACTTTCGAGTTCGGTAACTTTCAGACCAATGTCAAAGCCATTGTTATCCACACTCTCCTCTTCTTTGTACTCTTCACTATACTCATTTTAGCCGTAGGCATCCGCATCTACACTGGCTAAACTTTTTTTTATTAAATTGTTTTTATTTTTTATTTATTATTCTAGATTTTCATTTCTGCATGCTCTGTGTTTCAATTTACTATGCTTGGCAATGATCTTTGAGTTTGTATCCCTTTGTTTATTAGTCCTTTAATGGGTTGTTTTAATTTATGTTGTTATGGGGATTAGCCTTAAAAAAGAACTTCATGAGAGATGAATTTAAAGAGAAATCGGTATTTACATTTAGGTCACTTAATTATTGAAAGATATATTCGAGTCACTCATTTATGGGTAAAGTTATATTTGAATCACCAAATTATTAAAGATTATATTTAGGTCACTCAATTATAAGTAAAGTTACATTTAGGTCGCCTTTCATATTTGAAAAAGTACATTAATTTAGTCGTTTTTTCTTCTAAATCACTTGTATAACCCTGTTAACATTAGGGTATTTTATTTGAAATTATTAATTAATTTAATACGTGAATTGATAAATTTTCTTTTAAATATGAAGAGTGATCCAAATGTAACATTACTTATAATTGAGGGATCTAAATGTAACTTTTAATAATTGGGTGACCCAAATGTAATCTTATCTATAAATAAGTGACCTAAATATAAATTTTAATAATTAGGTGATCCAAATATAATCATACCCATAATTAAGTGATCTCCGTTGCAGTTTACCCAAAAATATATTGAATATCTTGAGTAAGATTAAAAATTCAATTTCTGGTCAATAACAGTTGATTTAAGTGATAAGAAGCTTGGTTACGCTTAAGCAAATCTCAAGTTTAAGGGACTATACGTAAAAAATCCCTGCTATCAACCTCACCCACCAAAATTATATGTATGACGCGAATAAGTTTAAATTAGTTTGAGCGAAACCGAGAGAGCAATAATCGATTTTTAACTTTATAAATAAAAAAATAAATTAAAAAGATCAGTCGATTGAGCTTCTACAAAAACTAATCCGAATACAAATGAAAAAGACAAGGCTTCACAAAATTTGTGGCTCCAGTTACTTCTTTTATGGTCCTTTGATCACCTAAAGATACCTCGACACCTGTTTTACCAGGTTCCCCCAGAACTTGATCGTCAGCTTCCCTGTTCTACAACTTTTTTCATTTCAAAAAGAACATCATGATGAACTTAACAATTCAACTTTCAATCCATAGGAGAAAAAACATATACATATATATCCTCCAATCCCGATTCGAATCCGACGTTTTCAATCAATCTGTTTCCATAACGTGTCGGTCTCTCCTTGGGTTCACCAGAATCGTTTGTCTGTACGATGATCCATACGTGTCGAGTAACCGTTTGTGAAAATGCCTAGCAGGGGCACATCGAGCGACACAGATTGCCTGTGGTATCCGTTAACTGACACCCACTAGCTCTAAACGGACCTCCCCTGTTGCCTGATTGCTGGTTCATATATGCGCACCTCCCTCCACCAAAGCTTTATTTTTATGCCCTTTTGTTTTATCTTGTTTTCTCTCCTTGCAAATCATTTTCCGAGTTGAATATATCAGCATCATTTTCTCATTTTCTTTAGGCTTATACCACGAATAAATATTTAAAGCCACTTTTTATCATAAAATATTTTTCTCGAGTCAAAATAAGCGCTTACAAATTACAATATGAATTTTTAAAAGTTGACACTCATAATAATTAGAAAATACTATATATACATACTTTGATGAAATAATACTTTAGTTATTATATAAAAAGTTAATAACTTTATATGTTTATTTGTGATATAAGCCTTTTTTTCTTTAAATATGTATTGGCATCGAGGAATTCAGAGGTGTTATTAAATGATGAAGAATATATGCATAATCGAATGTGGTATTATAGTAAAAAAAATGTTTTTTTTTCTTTTGAGTTTGGTATTTGATAGATTTTTTCTAAGTTTTTTGCTCTCCATCAGATGAGATTAAGTGTTATTATGCACCCGTTACTCAAATGTCTATGATTTTATATTTAATTTCAGCCTTGTTGAGCTAATGATTAGTTTAGGACATGTTTATTAGACAAACCTTGATTGGAGTTTTGTTGTGACTAATTGCATATTTGAGTGAAATTATATTAGTATATTTTAGCATTGGGGATGTTTATGCTCTAACATATGCATCATATATACATATATATATGTTAAATTAAGGTTTTATTTCTTTAATATTATATTAGAATAAAGTTAGGAGCTTTATGGATTAATCCCTTTGAAAAGTTTCTATGTTCATCTTTCTTAGGACTAGTGCTTTAATGTTAATGATTAAGGAGGGATAAAGTTGAACTTTACTGGACCATTTTCAAAGTGAGCTCAAGTTATTTGAGTGTTGTTGAGTATAGGTAGAGAGTATCTTTAGTAGCCAATGGAATTGATCAATTTAATTGTTCAATTTTAAGTAAGTTGGGTTTTAAAAAAAAAAACTCGACTGGATTCATATAGAATTTTAAGTTATTAATTTTAAATTTAGCTGAAATCTTTTTTTTATTTGAACTTGACTCAAGTATTGTTCTATGAATTCGACTGCTAAATATCTGGCAAGTAAAGCTATTTGGTATGCTTTTTCTCTAAGCTTTTCTTGGTGATAATGGTGTTCCTACGGACCCCAGTCTCCATTGTACAAGAAAAATTGATAAATATTTGGAATTATGAGAAGGCATATGCCTAGTGTGGTCGTGTCACCAGAGTCGTCTCGTTTTTGCCTGGCTCGAAACACCCACAAAGCCAATGACAACGTACTCTCGACACCTATTCTCTGATTTGATGATGGTAGGTAAGCTCGATTGCTTTGCTTGCAAATTGCATGCAATGGGAAAACATGTCTTCATCTTTCATAATCAACACCCTTTTCTTTGTTTTCTCTTTTTTCCTTTCATTCCTTTTTATAAATATGGCAAAACATTGAGCCTTGAGGTTGATGCATCAGTTTTTTACTTGATTTAGGTGGATACAAAGGAAATGGGGAGAGGCAAGGTAGAGTTGAAAAGAATTGAGAACCCAACAAACAGGCAAGTCACCTTCTCTAAGAGAAGAAATGGGATTCTCAAGAAAGCTTTTGAGCTGTCCATACTCTGTGATGCTGAAGTTGCCTTGCTTATCTTCTCTTCTTCAGGAAAGGTTTACCAGTTTGCCAGTCATGAGTAAGTTTAATTATCTCTTAGTACTCTCCGAATGTCTTTTCGATCTCGTGTTATTATCGCAGACCGGTATTTAAATCCTTACTCCCACCATGCATGGAAGCATGTATGCAAGTCATGCATTTTTTCTTTGGCCGCTTGATATATTTCAATTGCTGCAGCATGGATAGAACGATTGCAAAGTATAGAAGAGATGTCGGGCTGCCTGATTCAAGCAATCCTCAGTTTAGAACCATGGAGGTATTGTTTGATGATTTCTTGTCAAGCTTTTATTTTTCAATATTGTTGAGGTACATATATATATACTTTGTCACCCCAAGTTTATATTCTGTTAAAGTATATATATACTTTGTCCCTCGAGCTCGTATTCTGACTCCGTCCGTATAAAAATCTATTTAACTCTGCTGATCTTCACAGTTTTGGAGAAGTGAGATTGAAGAATTAAAGAGAACCATAAACACCTTGGAAGCTAGACAAAAGTATGTACAACTGTTGTGGCAACACACACATATATATTCCATTTTTTCCCTTCCAAATATCAAATATTTTCATGTTTTTGCAGGCATTTATCTGGAGAAGACATCTTAGCGTTAAGCATGAGAGAGCTGAAACAGCTTGAGCGCCAGTTGAAAGTAGGCGCTGAACGTGTCCGCTCAAGAAAGGTACGTAGACAAGGGTTAACACACAGTTATGCTACTCGTGCTCGAGTAACTGTCAGATACGAGTATACTGTATATATATATACACGTGTATATATATATATATATATATATATATATATATCGAACATAAATATTTTTCACAAAATAATGAAAACTTGAGTGTTTTATTTTATTTTCCCTCCTTTTCTTGTTCCAGATACATATTATTAACATGCACTTCCTGTATTAAACAGAGACGCATTGTTTCGGACCACGCCACCTTGTTGAAGAGAAGGGTAAGAAAATTCCAAGAACATGCTACTCATCAGCCCTTTGAAATTATAAAAATATACGTAAAATATCGAATATAAACGTATCGAACACATACACATATTCAAGCTAACGATATGTTGTGTTTCAACGCAGAACAAAGAATTGCAAGAGGAGAACACTCACTTGCAGAAAAGAGTGAGACTTTCATTGTTTATAAAATCGACTATTATTCGATACATTTGCGGTGAAAATTTTTAATTACACGAACTGGATACTAAATAATACTCCATTCTGCTAGCTCAGAAGCATTTAGTTTCAAAATGAAGTTCACTATTTTTACTGTGAATTTTGAGGTTTAGCTGAAAGAGTTGAACGGAAATACCAGCTCAAGAATCATGGGTGAAAATTCTTGCAGCATGTTTCAGCAAAGGTAATAATTAATTATTATTAACAAGTAAATGAAGTTCATAATTAATTATTATGAATCATAATATTTCAGGATCGTTGTAGAAGATTTCCTTAATGACACAGGCCTGCCACTGTGATTTGGAGATATATATGCATCGTCCGGCGGCGGCGGCGGCGGCGCCGCGATCCCACGCGTGGACGGTGACGCTAGCCATGCTGATATTGGATATTTATATAGTTGGCAGTGATCAAACATTTGTTTGTGCTGGCTATTTACATTTTAATTTGTTTTCGTATGAGTTGGTTTTATTTGTATTTGCATTTTAGGGGCTTAATATATATTTCCCCATTTCTATAACAAAAGTTTGGGTAATTTACACAATTGATCGCTAAATTATATTAAAGTCGCTAAATTATATTAAAGTGATTTTTTAATCACTAAACTTTTATTTTATATTAATTTTATAAAGAATTAATGATTATTTTATAATATAAAAAAAATAATGTTATAATTTTAAAAGCTCAATGGTTAGAAATATATATAATATGATATTTAATATATAATAATTTTGGTTAATTCAGTTAATTAACCGGTTTTGAAATATAAATTTAATGATATTTTACAGATATGAATACGACACGACACGGACGCTATTAAACTTAGAAATATAAATTTCTTACCCCATTCTCCAACTCTTCAACATTACCATTGGAGATAGCTTTTATGATAACAATGATCTTTCAAAGATTCATGTTCTTCACAGGTACTGTTATTATATTTTTCAGGGTTTTGATATTTGCAACTTGCTCTTGGTTGTGCTGTTACATGTCTAGAACAGGAACTGATTCATTCTTGAATCTTGTTTTGATCATCTTTTGCTACCACTAGTTTCGAATTCGGCTCTTGGAACCTGGAAATGAACCTCATTTGTTTAACTGGAGATTGTCTCTATCATTTGTTAAATCGAATCGTATGAAACAATGTCGCAGGTAGAACTTTCCTTGATCTGCTGCAGTCAGGGATCAAGTCAATATCTGTATCTCCTTGGCATCATCATGCGACAATTATCGGACAATTGGTGCATACAGTGTCTTGAGATCATGCACAATTGAACCAAAGTGCAGTATCAGACAGCATTCCATTCTTATGGAAGGTTCCCTGGTGGAGACACACGATCCTTGAAGCTGGTTCCATAGGTTCCCCAGCCCCAGGTAGGAGAATACTGTCTGAAGAACAACATTCAATTTCAACATCTCCGAATTGAGGACTCCATAAAGAACCTTAATTTATTGTGCTGCAAAGGTTTCAAATTTCCTACTGCCAATGAAGGGGAAGAGTTTGAGGGGCTTCCATGTGGAACATTCTTGAGCCATGGACCGTAGTCTCGCTGCTATTGGCAAGAACTGAACCCATGGGCTCTATAACGTAGTTATGCAAGCTCGGACCTAAGGATGCACCAAGGGGAATGACTGAGGCTGCACCATGTTACTTGAACCGATCCCAGTTGTATGCGACAGTGGAGATGACAGAAGAGAGAGAGCACAATTCGAATTCTGAACTTGAGTTGTTAAACTGTCACACAACATACCATGGAAGCTCCCATTGCCTTCCAAGAAAGGCACAACAGCCCTGAGAACCGGCTGGAAAACGGAAGCTTTCTCAGGTGTTTGATCCTCCCCATGCAGGAACATGCATTGCTGTCACGGACCTAGCCCTCGAACCCTTAGGTGGCGGGTCTTAGCCCTCACACACCTAGGCGACTAAGCCGTGCGGCACTTGAAAAGGAACACATCCTAAACAAGTCAGTCTTCACCACACGTCCTTCACTAAGGATCCATCACGCAAGCGTCAGCATCAAGGCCACATAAGTCTATTCTCATCCACAACACTAGTCTTTAAGCCACAGCCGAAATCGTGGGGCATAGCGAATGCACCAAGTAGACCTCGACTTCCTTCGTAGGAAGAATAAAAGTGGTCTTCTTAAATAAAGCGTTGGGATTACAAGAAAGACAAATGCACATCATAGTCTAGCGGTAGGGGCCGCCCCGATGATGTGTAGGAATTCACCTATGCCTGGACC
Source organism: Abelmoschus esculentus (assembly GCA_035048815.1). NCBI lineage: Eukaryota > Viridiplantae > Streptophyta > Magnoliopsida > Malvales > Malvaceae > Abelmoschus > Abelmoschus esculentus. The sequence continues at coordinate 20,121,563 of JAUCBN010000016.1, read as the reverse complement.
CGTGGAGCAGTCCACTCAACTGTCCACCCCCTACATATATGCGAATAAAACATTATGGAAATGCCCCGAGTAGACGTTCATTTGCTCGAACGTGGGACACTTTTCCATAGCCTAAGGAAAAACTCTTAAAAACATAGAACAAAGCTAAAACAAGCACTTTGTCCCTAAAACATTACAACGTTTAAAATCAAGACACATCTCCTTGACCAAGCTTTCAGGCATCACACTCGGTCGGATCTGACGCAGTTTGCTCGGTTATGGCCGAGGAAAGGGGATGGCCATAACACATTGCTTACCTTCTCTGTAGTTGCTTGAAGAGGATCCAAGAACAAAGTGTTGTTTCACAGGTGAGTTTAACGACTGCTTCAGGTTAAGACATCTAGATTCGGTCGCAGATTTGTTAACTCGTGGCCAAGTAGTTTTCACCACAGTGGAGGTTGGAAATACTTGCAAACCAGAGAATGGCAGCACCTGGGAACCTGAAATGTGGAATTCGTATCGATCAAACAAGGAAATTACATATGACACAAAGTGCACGAATTCATTCAACGTTTAAAGCACCGAAAATCAAGCTCATTCAAGCATCAAAGTCATAGCTGACCTTGGTAATCGGAGAAATAGCTTCGAGAACGTGAGAGGGGATCCGGTTGAGCCTTCCTTCGCCTCCGGTTATGTCTGTCGAGACGTGTCCTGCAGCTTCTCTTCCCATCATCAAACTTTTCCAGCGAATGAAACCTACAAAAGACAGCAAAGTGACTGTCAGGAATTCGGAAACTGCTAAGGTCTATCCTAAAACACAACATAACAGAACTACTACAAATCATACTTACACAACAAGAAAACAATCCTGAACTTTATCCCATAGAAACTTAGCTATTAGCATCAAGTTATTGATTGAAAACCAATGTCTACACTCATTCGAATGTATCAAGTAAAGCAAATACCTGCTGCATTGTTGACAGAGTCTTTGCTTTAGGCCATTGATTATAACCTCTGTTGTCTTAGAGTGAAGCTCACACACCTTATGGCGTCTATAGTAGTCTCTACATTTACTAAGGTCTGAATCACATTCATCGACAAGGCACGAAATTGTTCGAGTCCCGATATTAGGTGGTCGAGCCTTGTTTGAAAGTCCGGGTTCCTTCCATTTACCGGATGGTATTTCTCTTGAATTCCCGACTTGACCAAGCTTCAAATCGACTCCGAAATCCCCTCTAGAGCTAACAAAATCACTTGATCCATCGCCATTGATTGAATCTTTGTTTGATTCAGTTTCCTCAACAAAATCACTCAAATCCCATGTAGTATCTTTCAAGTTCCACTCCATAAAATTAAAAATCCCCCACTTTCCAAAGTTTATGCTCACCTAATAGTAAACTTTTTAACAATTAAAAAGATTAAATTGATTCCGACATTCACACCCGAATTCGAGTAACATAAATCAAGAAATCATTATGCTTACAGTTTCAAGACAGTATTGTTTTTACATATTGAAGTAAATGCTAAGATAGCAACAAAACACAGTTCCAAGAACATAGGAAGTAGAAAAAATAATAAACAGAAAGAAAGAAAAAAGGGTACTTACAGTTGCAGACAAACAAGAAGAGTTGTCTTCTCTTTTCAAGCCATTGATTCACTGACATCATGGATTCCATTAAAATACAATTAAGTAGGTAAAAAGCACAAGAAAACCAGCAGAAAAAAGAGAAAATACTTGTATGAAAGGGAAAGGGGTTTGACCCAAAGCATGAAAGCAGCTTTCTTTTAATAATATATATTTTTATGTATAGATTATGTATATATAATTGGCTCATATTGTTTGAAAAATGAGATGATGTTGAGGAAGAAGGGATATTAAGGGACAGCCTGTTTGTTGCTTTCAACTTCTTTTTATTAAAAATAAAAAAAAATGTGAATTATGCTTCGTTAGGACAAACCTGTTTCACATTTCATGGCATAAAATTTTCTTCTTTTCCTTTAGAAAATTATATAACCATGATTTATTTATTTATATTATAAAAAAATGGTAAATTAGGTTGATTTTATTCTGGAATAATATACAAGATAAGAGATTATATCATAAGTCCGGTTCGTCACATTAGTCGTGGTCTCTAGCCAATAAAAATTACCCATTCCATCACTAACCATCTATGTTATTAATATAATTTTTAAAAATATATTTTTTAAATGATATAAAAAAATAAGTAAAATTCATTGGTCGAAAAAAATAACTTAAAAGATAGTGGTGCAATAGATAATTATAATTGGATGAGACCATAATTGATGTAGTAAGTCAAGCTCATGATATAATATTTTTAAATTTTTTCTTTTAAATAATATTTTAATAATATATGTTTATATCTTTTTAATTTTTTACTAAGATATATGTCTTTAAATAAAGTTATTGAATTCAATGATATGATTGGAGGCTTAAAAAGTAAATTATGCGGCTGTCTTCTACAATTTCTAGAAATTAAATATTTTTTTTGACAAATTACATATTAAATACATTTTTTTATTTATGTATGAAAATGACCCTTCTCCAGTACTTATTTTTCAGCCGACACACTCTTCCACACCATGGGAAATTAATCTTCATTTAGTAAATTATTCTATTGAACTTTTTTCATAAAAAAATCTTTGATACCATTATATTTTTCTATTTAAAAGAATTTAAATTAAAAATTAAAAATATCTATATATTTAGCATCTTATTTTTATTATTTTTTAATATTTTACTTATTTTTAATAAAATAATATTTAATATTATATTTTATTTTCATTTTAATATCTCATCATTAAAAATTAATATCTTGATTAAAAGAGAAAAATACATATTACATCGTTTTCTTTTTCCTAATTAACATGTTAGGTATATATATTTCATAATTTTAATCAATGTGATATACTGATTAAAAGAAAAAAAATATGATGTAATAATTTATTATATGTAATTTTTTTTCCCAATCAGTCTACCTTTGATTTTTAAGGATGAGTACCAAAATAAAAACAAAACGTAATATTTATCAGTTACATTGGTATCTAATATTTCTAAACATGAGCATGACTATATGATATCATAATAACCCCTTCAAAAGAATTAAAAAATCATACTCACAGGTTTAGGAATGAAAGAAATAACCTTCACCAAATGCTTACTCAACAGCACACTAATTCTGATAAATACAGTACCAGAAGAAAACTTCTAATGACAAAAATCCATCAACATCAATAGAGGGAGAACATATCCACTAAACAATTGTTGCATAAGACTAGTCGGGCCGTTTCGACTTAATCAAACAAGAAAAATGAAGGTACCTGCGGGAGAAACTATGGTATTCCTAAGTCATCCTCTGTGCAGCTTCCTTTGCAAGAAGCTTCTCCTTTGCTTTGGTTCTGGCCTGTGACTTGGAGCCCATGATACCACCTCCCCACTTCTTCCGGTACTCATCATACTTGTCGTTGAAGTTTGCCTGTTACATTGAGTAAAAGTTACTGCAATTTTGTAACTAGATTTTTTCACATATATTTGGTTTAGTTGGCAGATTTTTTTAAAATGAAGCTTAACTATTAGGGATGGGACAGTTCGGGGTCAAATTTTTTGGGTTCATGGTGGATATTTGGTGAAGACATTCGAGTGTTAGATTAAATCCATGTGTAACTTGTACAGAAACTAAATGGGATTTGGAAAGTATTGCAAGTGTGGTGCAATCTTACCTTGATAGCCTCGAGGATTTTGCTGAAATCCAACTTATCCTCGTTCTTAACAGTGGTCAAGCATAAGACAGAAGCAGTCTTCTTGTGGACAATCTGCGGTAGTTGTATAAACACAGATAAGTGATTTGATTGCTTTAACTCCATAAACGGCAGAAAAGTAGATAAATGCAGAAGACGATTACCGATCCCAAACGTGATTTTCCCTTGACAATGCAGTAGGGGACCTCCATCTTTCTGCACAATGCAGGGAGCCATACTACCAATTCTATGGGATCCACATCATGAGCAATAACAACCAATTGTGCCTTGTTCTGCAGAGGACATAACACAATAAAAGCAATCATTGTTTTTAATAACTTAGCAATGAGGAGAATGAATGAAACCACAGAACAGATGGATTGAAGAAAACTTGCGGAAACTAAATCACAACCTGCTCAATAAGGTAGGTAACATGGTTAAGTCCATATTTTACAACGATTGGTTTCTTTGATTCGGGAGCTTTTCCTTCAGCCTCAGCCTGGGCCTTTTTAAGGAGGCGTTCCTTCTTGGCAGCTTTGTCCTCTGACCTGTACTTGAGAAGCAACTTGAAGAGACTTGTGGCTGCATTAGGACATAAAAAGAAAAAGGTATAATTACAAATTCATAAGCAATAATTATAAACAGGAAAGTAATTCGGCAGTAGGACAGGTGGAACTGAATAAAACAAGGATAGAAGAGGTTATAAAAACAAGGAATGAACAATACCACAAGTTGCAAAAACAAATGAGAAAACATTTTCAGGCTTACATGAATCGATTTAAATTTAATAAATGAAACAAGCCATTCAGCATCCGAGAATTTAATTTAAGAAACAATAATTCAATCAAAATAAAATTATAAAATTACAGAATGTAATATGTGAAATGAAATAAGTACTGATTTTTTCACATACCAAGGTTCTTATCAAGAGTCTTAGTAAATTGGTTGAGCGCTGGTGGGACCTTCAACCTCTGCTTAAGGATCCTCTTCTTCCTTTGAATACGAACAACCTTAGGCCACTTCACAAAACGATGCAGATCCTTCTTTGGAGGCAAAGCCCCTCCAATACCGAACTGCTTTGGACGCTTCTCGAACAATGGATTGACTACCTTCTCCTAATTTCCAAAATGAAAATAATAAACACACAGGTGAGTCCACAACAAATTATTCAAGGGTTCAATGTGAATAAGAAAGTACAAAGAAATTAAAATTTACTTGTTTCTTCTTCGCTGGCACAGCTACCTTTCCACCCTTCTTGGGGCCCTGCAGTTAATAACAAATTAATTAACAAAAGAAGATAAACTTGACACCTTTTGAATAAGAACATCAATTGATAATTAGGTTCTAACTTCTAACCATTAAACTTAAATCCCAAGAGCCACTACAAGATTCTATAAACATTCAAATATAAATAAACTTGTTTAATTTCAAAGCTTCAACATTAACAATGGCAACATCGTGCAATGATTCTATATTCCCAGAATTTCTTCAAATACTTATTGATCAGCACCACATTAGTTCTTTTGAAATTTCAATAAAATCCATGTTCACTACACTATTCAATGGCTGCATTATACATCTGTAAATTTCAGATAAAATGAACTTCCCCCCTCCAGAAATTAACATATAGAGTATAAACCAGGTATTAAATTTCTGGAACAAGTTTCTAGGGCGCTAAACAACCAATTAAATTCCATACAACGTTTAATCTAGAAAATAGAACAAAAAAAAAGCTTAGTGCACTGAACCTAAAGCAAAAACAACGAAACCCTAACTATAGTTTGCTTCTCCTCTTAGCCGTTCATCAATCACCTCCGGCCACCATGCCGGATTTTCACAGCAGAAATGAAAACCATACAAATAAGATTCAGTTTTCGTATTTACCATTTTGTAACCGCCTGAAGCTTTCCCCGAGCTTTTCTTGGTTGAATGGAAACGCCGAAACAAAACCCTAACCGAGAATTGGAATCGGAAATTCAGGTTTTTATATAAGACGAAGGCCCATGTTCGGGTCGGGGGTACAAAGTTACGGGCTTGTGCCTTGTTGGACCTTTCTACGCTTAGAAAAAATAAATATTCTGAATTCGGCTCAATAAGCGAAGAAATAGTAAACAAATAAATAATAAATGTTCTCGAATTTGTTAATAATTAATCCGCTGTTCTTTCCCAAGTCTTCTTCTTCCTTTCGTCCTTCTCAGGTCTCAGTGTCTCAGCTCGATTCTAAAGCTACAAGAAAACCATGAAAACGCAACCGTTTCGTTGTTTATTGTACTCTCCTATCGTTTCTCGCTGTATATTTCCAGTTTCCAAGGTGATGGGAAAAAGCTCTCTTTGTTTGTTTTCTCTGATCGAAGTCGAACATGTGAAATCAAAAATGAGTTGTTGTTTTTTTCTAGTTAAAATTTTGGGTTTTGGTTCAGTAAATGTGAACTGCTGCTGCTTTGTCATTTGTCTTTCCTGATCTTCTTCTGCAAATATTGTCCTTCTGCAAATTTTTGCTTTGAAAAATACTGGGGATTCTCCATAACCTTACCTCTTTGTCTCTTTTCGTTTTTATGCCGATTGTCATTGGGTTTTGCGATTGTAATCTTTGATCAGTGCGGCTCAGTCAGGTCGAAGCTGATGGAGCTGAAGATCAAACAAGGAAACAACGCACTTTCTACTCCACGTAATCATCGCAAGCTTTTTCATGGTAAGAACGCTTTTGTCATTGATCTCGAATGTGTGGGGCTGATCTTGGGATGATCATGGCGTCGGGTCGGGTTGGTTTGTGTCATTATTTGGTTTAAATTTTGTCTGTTTCTTCTTTCCTGTGATTTCCAGTGAAGTGTAAAATCAGCCTCCAAAAAACTGTGTTTTTGTCTGTAAATGTTTCTAGGAACAACAGTGAAGGAACCGAGCTTAATTCGATGGAAAAAGTGTAGCATGGCATTGTGATCAACCAGGGCGCCACTTCGCCGCTCCCCAGTGGCATCCCGACCTACACCGTCGAGATCACAAACGTCTGCGCCACTGGCTGCGACATCTCGGGGATTCACTTCAACTGCGTCTGTTTCAGCTTTGCTGGGCTCATCAACCATTCAACCCCAACACGTTTCGACGTCTTCGCTACAACGATTGCCTCGTGAACGACGGCAAGCCATTGATGAAGGGCGGGACAATGTCGTTCCAGTACGCCAACACCTTCCTTTATCCTCTCTCGGTGCCTCGTATCGTCTGTTCTTGCGTCGGAAAAGATTAAAGGACTTGAGCTCAACTTGTAAATGATTCAAAATCAAGAATAGGCATGTTAATGATGGTTTAGAATCCTGGGTTTGGTACCAATATTATATCTATACACCCTTAGTGATCCCAATTCCCATCCTTTTAGGTTAATTTTGAGATTTTGTTTTAGTTATATATATAATTCGAATTCGGGTTTGAGTGATAAATAAAAATCGCCTCGTAAGCTTAATTTAATTTAGTTCTATGTTGATATATGTCATTATCAGGTAAATCATGTTCACCACGTCATCTGTTATATCAAGCAATTAAGATTGTCTATCTTAATTTTTTTCAAGGTAAATCATTATCGATATTTTTAAGTCAACAATACTAGACCATTAGGCCCAGGGCTGTAAATGAGGCGAGACAGATCGCAAGCTACTCGAGTTCGATTCGGTCAAAACTCGACGCGATTGAACTCGGGGCGAACTCCACTTGAGTTCTTGACGAGTCGAACCGAGCTATAGGATACCTGACTCGAAAAGCTCATGAGCTACTCGAAAATATAAATATATTATTTTTATAATTTCAAAATCTAATTTTAAACTTAAAACCCTAAAATAACATACTAAAATCTAAAATTAACAAGCTTGAGTTTACACAACATGTGTATCAAAGTTTTTTCTCCATTAGACTTTAAATGATACTTGAAAGATAAGAGTTACTCGAGTCTAATACAATCAAAGATCGGTCAATACTTAGCTCGATTAGGCTCGAAAAAAACTCAAACTTGACTCGAGTTCTTAACGAGTCGAGCCGAGTTAAAATTTTTCAGGCTCGTTTAAAATTACTCAAGCTCGAACTCGACTCAAAATCTTAACGAGCCGAGACGAACTTAACACTACTCGAACTCGACTCGACTCATTTACCCCCTAATTAGGCCTGTGTGTTTGCTTTCTGGTTAAGAATCTTCGCTGCGGTTTCAAAGTGTAAACTTTTTTGTTTCACTTTTTCTTTAGAAATTCCTTACATTCTACGAATTTGTTGTTGAAATTGACAACTTACAAAGCCTTAGCATACCAGAAACAAAGCTTATTGGTTATTAATTGCTAATGGTTTTTCCCTAAATTAATATTAAATTATATAATTAAAATTGAGTCGGATCGTTTCGGATTTAAATTTTAAATAATATAATAAATTAAAAAACTTTAAATTCATGATTTTTTTCTATGTTTTTGAAGAAAATGATTATTTTTTTTGAAAGAGAGAAAATAAAAGATTTGGTCATTGACTTGAGATTTACATGTACTATAGATATTTATTATAAAGATATATTTTAAAAAATAGACGTGTTTAAAGATTAAAATTGAATTATTTCAAAATTCAAAGAATTTGAGTAAAAATGATAAAATTATAGAATAAATATTTAGTATCGAACGTGAATTATTTAAGAACATTAATGGTTAAGACTGTGTTTGTCAATAAAGTTCATAACTTAAATTTAAAGATAAATACTCGTTTATAAATATAAAAAATTTAACTATTCTAAAACCATCGTTTAACACGAACAATCTATTATATAACAAACATTCCGAGTTAACCATAAATTATTTGAGGTTATTAACATTTACCGTCACACAAAAAAATACAGCCTAAAAATATCTGTAGCTTTAATAATATTAAATATTCTATAAATAAATAAATAATAAATGTTAATAATAAAATACTAAATTCCGGAGCTGATTTTTCTGATTTCCGAATCAACCTTGCGTGGAAAGAACAAAGATAACTTCTTCGTTATGAAGAAAAGCACAAAAATCCAAGCTCTATTTCATGGATGAATTTAAAGCACACATTTTGTATTATTTTTCTTCAAATCTTAATAAAAAACAAAGACCTTTTTGATAGTTTATTTTCAAAAATTTTAATATTATTCTTATAATTTAAAAATAAATCCTCAACATATCACACTTTTTAACTATAATATAATTTTTAGTACAAATCGTCTATCTCTTTTATGTGTTTTCGCTTTAAATTAGAGGGTTTAGGGTTTAGAGTTTAGGGTTTAAGGCTAAGGGTTATAGTTAGGGTTTAGAAAATTAATGGTAGAGTGTAATTTTTAGGGTGTAGAATTTAGAGTTTAGGATATAAAAAATAAGAGTCTGGTTTAAAATTTATTTTTTTTAAAATTTTCAGTAGGAAACATGATTAGAGGCATAAAAAAGACATGATTTTTACCCATAAATTTTAACTTTATAAACGAAAATAACACTATCATTTTATTTTTTTAATATTTTTTATTATTCTTCAGGTTTTTAGAATTTCGTCTTGATTAATTTGCATTGACTTAAGTCGTATATTTAGTTTTGATGGATGAATCTCTCATCGAAAATTTCTTGTGTATAAAACACCTTAAATCCAAGACATACTTAAACAAAATTAAACTGTTTACTACTTGGACCAACCTTTATTGATAATATTTTTTTATTATATTGAATGTAACTTAAATATATTTTACAATATTATATTCCCTAGGTAATAATTTTTTAGATATAATTTACGTTTAATTTATATTTTATTATAGAAAAGTAGAAAAAAAAACTAAAATAAAATGGTGATAAGTGCTTATTTTCAAGAAAAAAGGTAGATGAAAGCTTTGACTGACTGAAAACCACTTATAAAGTAGAGAAAATGGAGAGATTAATTAAAAATTAAAAAAAAAACAGAAAATTAAAGAAATATAGCATTAAAGTGTGTCTTTTGAAACTTACACATTAAGAAACTTACTAGACTTTTATATAGGAGTAATTATAAGTTACATATCCACTCTATTTCTAAATCGGAATTAATCTGCCAATAAATTAAATATTAATCCGATAATTCGATTCGATAAACTTTTCTTTTATCTTTTTGGCCTTATAAATAATGTTTTCAACTTTCAATGACCATTGCTTGACACTGCTACATCTCTTCTTGCTGCGGAAGGAAAGGAGAATTTACTTAAGAAGGATATGAACAATCTGTCGCAGAATGGACTGAGAACATTGCCGCCGGGGTTCCGGTTCCAGCCGACCGACGAAGAGCTGGTTTTTCAGTACTTGAAATGCAAGGTCTTCGCCTATCCTTTGCCTGCTTCTATCATCCCTGACATCAGTGTCTGCAACTTTGATCCATGGGATTTGCCTGGTAACACTTCCATTTTATGTTTATTGTGTTTCAATTACGATGAATATCGATCGATGCGTAACTTAGCGACATATGAATTCTTTATAGCTTTGCATGCATTATCTATTAAACATTCGTGTCAGATCGATACTTATATTCGAGTCCGGATTTCTGTTCTTGTATGCATGGTTAATTATGTTATTTGAACTCATGGATATGTTTTTGATGTATTTGACAGTTCGTATTTCTGTACTCATGTCTAAATATATTTTAAAAATACGATGAATCGAAATAATTTAAGATTATACAGTTTTTTAGTTAAAAGTATTTTGTTTTTTTAGGTGGGATGGAGGATGGGAGGTATTTTTTCAGCACGAAGGAGGCCAAGTATCGAACTGGGAACCGGATAAACCGAGCGACTGCTTCCGGTTATTGGAAGGCAACCGGTTCGGATAAGCAAATCATATCAAGGCGAAATCAAGTAGCAGGGATGAGAAAAATCCTAGTTTTCCACATGGGGAAGCCTCCACATGGATCAAGAACGGATTGGATCATGCATGAATATCGTCTAGTTTCCATATCGAACAATAACAAACCGGTCCGTAATATAACACTTACACTCGAATTCGAATAACAACGAACCGGTCTCGTTTTCATTAGTCTCTAATTTGGAATTTTTTGTTTGTTTGCAGAATTATTTGAATCATGAGATGGAAAAGTGGGTTCTATGCCATGTATTTTTGAAGAAAACAAGTAAGAACAGTAGTGATGATGATGAGAACATGCAGAGTTTTTGGAATAATAATGAGAGAAAAATGACAAAACCTAAGGCATTGGTTCATAAGATTAAGCCAAAATTGTTTGATTTTATGAGAGAAAATGATGACCTAATAGCTGAGTCATCATCATCTTCTTCTTCTTCTTCAAGTTGGAGCAGTAATATCACTGAGGTTTCTTCAAGTGCATGCAGCAGGCAGTATTGAAGACAGCAGTCTCACTGTAATAATATTGTATAATCCTGCTGTGTTGCTCACTGCTGTTGTCTCTAATATTTTGCTGTTTAATATAAGGTTATTGCTTTTTAATCAAGTATTAGTTTCGTCTATGTTTGACTTTGGAAACAAAAATATAAATATTAATTAGGGGTGTAAATGAACATGGTGTTCGACGAGTTGCTTGTGAATCGTTCGTATAATGTTCGTTTATGTTCGTTTATTAAGTTAAATAAACGAGTATGAACAGATATTTTCTGTTCGATTAATAAACGAACGAATACGAACATAAGTACGTTCGGCTCGTTTATAAGCTCGTTTATATACTCATTTATAAGCTCATTTATAGGCTTGTTTATGTTCTTTTATATACAAACGCTAAAGAAACATGTTCATAAACACTAAACGAACATGTTCGTGAACGCTAAATAGACAAGTTGATGAAAATATACAAACAAACTCGTTCGCGAACGCTTAACGAACATGTTCACGAACGTTAAACGAACAAATTATCAAACATATAAACGAACACGTTCGTGAACGTTAAACGAACACGTTCGTGAACATTAAACGAACACGTTCGTGAACATTAAACGACCCGAGCCTGAACACGACAAAAAATAAACGAACAAAGCTTGAATATACCATTAAAAATTTAAACAAACACAAACATAGTATGAACACCTTTAAAAATAAATAAACGACCACGGACATACTTTTATCCGTTCAAGCTCGGTTCGTTTACACCCCTAATATTAATATAATTTAATGGCAAATCATTTTTCTTAGGGAACGAAATGATATCATAAAGTATATATATTTTATATATATATATATACCTTGTTGGTGAATAAATGTTCGAGTTAAAATCAGTGTTTTAATCATTAAATTAATTTAAAATTTAGTAAATAATAGATTAAAAATGTTGATAATAATTTTTTAAATTAAAAATTTTGACATTAAAGTTGACTCTTTTACTCTTAATAAATTTGAATTTTTCTATTTTAATTCTTCACCTTCGTATATTTATATTATGATATTTATAAACTAATATTTTTATTTTTATACTAACAAATTTATATATATTTACATTTAATAATATATTAAATTGTATTAAAAATAATTATATAAATAATAAATTAATCTTTCAAATATACTTAATAATATTATATTAAAAAATATATATTTTTTATAATTTAATTAATATTAATAAATAAAAATATTAATAACTAATAAACTATTTAAACAAATATAGAATATAATCATATCTTTGCTTCATGAATTCTCTTTTGTTTTCAGGTTCTTTGCGTTTGCAAAAATCTCTGCTTGTTGCTTCACTTTTCTTTCCTTTGATGTTTCATGCTCTTCTTCCACCGCCATGACTTGACTCCAAAGAGCTTCTTCCTACACGATCTGGTAACCTTTAGTTTCATGCACGTGTGTAAAACGTTAATGGCTTTTTTTTATATATATAATTTTAACCCTCCGATTGAAGTTTATGATGTCGATGATGCTTTCCAGTGTGGTGGCGGGACGGCAATGAACTATACTCACCACGTCATCCGTAGTCTCAACTAATCAGATTCATCTATCTTATCTTTTTTTGAGACGAATCATCGTCTCTTTCTACATGTAATTGGAGAGTGAGTAGTTATTAAATAGTTATTTTAAGATGAACGAACCAGATTAATTAGATTACGAATGACACAGTGAACAAAGTTCATCTAACAACTTCTCCGAGTTAAGGGTCCTTTTCAATATGGTTTTTAGGCAGTCTCCCTTTGGCTATCCTAGCTCTTATCTTCCATGCGTGACCTGTATCTCTTCCTACGGGTCCTTTTCAATATGGTTTTTAGGCAGTCTCCCTTTGGCTATCCTGTCCCTTATCTTCCATGCGTGACCTGTATCTCTTCCGACTGTATTCCGACCGTGAACTCAAGAAACTCGAACAAAGAGATATGATGTAAATGAATCGTTGCCAGGCTAGCATGTTACCTTATCCGGCATAGAACATATCGAGTTTCAGGTTCAAACTCTGTTCTTCTTCAAAGCAATTAAACGCATATGTACACACACAGAATTCTAGTCTATAGAAGAAACTTTTCTGTGTTATGCATATTCAACACAAGACATTGTAAATGTCTGACAGGAGTACATAAACATAAGAAAACGAGGCAAAGCAGCAGAAATTCAGACATCGATATCAATCCGAAAACACGATCAAAATTACGCGAGGAAGTTAAAGAAGATTAGGATCACAGCATTTACAGATACAGTGCAAATATCTGAAATAGTCTTAAAGTTCATCAAAATAAACAGTTTCAAGAGGTAGCAACTTAGAAAATAAAGAATCACCAACAACCAGAGTAAAGAAACACATCTTGAGTGATTGCTTCATTGCTTTCTTTACCTGGACTCATGGTAATTATCGGATCCGACACGAGCATATTCGATTTTAATATAAGTTTTCTGATACATTTAAATGACAATAGTCACAATACCCTCGTAGACTAACTGCCGAATAGCATAGATAAATTCCATTTCGTTGTCAAGATTGAAGAAGAAGAATAAGGAAACCAAAGAATATGATTGAAATTGCCTAACAACGATGAAAACCCTGATAAGTTCTCATTGTTTTCCATTAAAGTTTCCAACAATTGTTAGCTCTAACAGACTACAAAAATTCTCCTACTTTCACTAGATAAGCATGGATAAAGCTAAAAAGGGCTCAAATTCTTACATTGCCATGGCTGACAAAATTCTGGTTTCAAAGACTCATATAAGGCTATAACGATGGTGAAAAATGTTAGGAAAAGTCTTTACCGAGCCTCTGGATCGAGCTGAAGAGTTTCCTTCTCGAACCAACTGCATTTATTCCCATATCCTTCAAATCTTCCAGTGTCAACAATGGCAGAACCTCCTCGTCTACTTCATGGATCTCGAAAACAGGGGCGTACCGCCCTAGACCCAAACTTTCCAACCATGTTCTAACCCCATCCTCTTCGGACCTTCTTTGATTATTCCCATGATAAAAATCTTGTCTTTCTTTGTCATTAATGCCCAAAATGTTCAAAGAATGGAGATGTTGACTCTGCTCTCTCAAGGGGATTTCGTTGTTCTCCCTATCGAAATCATCGGTATCTTCACCGCCTCTGTGTTTGTCCTCAGTTTCTACATTACTGTTGGAAACCCAATTGGACCGAACCCGTTTGGTGGCGGGACACCGTTTCTTGGAATCTTTGATACTGAGATTGGTCATGGCGCGATTCTTGAACGATTTACCACTTTCGGCGGCGTCTGTTGGGTTCAATGAATGGTGTTGGGGCGGGTGTTTCCATTGCTTGGGGACGGAAGCCGCGGCGGAAGAGGACTGTCTCCGGGTATGAGAATCGTGCGGTTGGTCACCGCCAATGTCGCCTAATCGAACACTGGGTCTTCTCTGGCGTTTAGAACCGACAATATCAGATGAAGCCACCGGTACGGACCCTTCGCCGCCGTTTACCTGGCCGTCCGATGCCTGTATAACAGCCATGTTTAATTGCTTAGGATTATGTTTTGCTGGGTTTGTTTTTATTTGAGGCTTCTAAAATAGAAAACTTAAGTTGGCTAATTTAAGTTATAATGAACACGAGCCGTTGGATGGATGGATTAGCAAAATAATATAATACCAACCGTTGGATGATAAAAAGGAAAATATGATTATGGAAAAGTGAAGTATCGGATTAACACTAAACACATTATTATATCTTAGTTTAGATATTTTTTTATTTTTTTTAATAATTTAATAGTGATTAGAGTAGTATCTGTTCTAGAATATAATTTTACATTGATTAACGCTAAACACATTATGATTATGGAGTCAAGACCCATAACCCATACTTATTTCACCTCTGTTGAGTGTTTACTTTTGGTGGACCACCTCCTACGTACTGTCCAGACCAGGCCCGGTGCTATGGGTCAAGACCAGCCGATGTCGGCTGTCTTAAAAGCTACCAATAAGAAAGGTTCCATCAATGTGTAAGACCGTTTATATCGAACCTAAAAGCACACCCGAGCCAACTGCAAATCTAAGTAAGCCCCTAACCCCCAAGAATTCGTGTTAGAAACTTATAATATTTCTAACATCAAAAGAGACAAGGCAGTTGAATGCGGAAGCGACCAAGCCATGCGGGAATGCTCCTCTACGTGTACCCTCTGGTCCGGTCCTTTCGGCCGCGACCAGAGGCAGCACCTTCCCAAGTTCATAGCCACCACCACTCTAGACAGGTCCCTCGCCCTTCACGGCCAGTAGGCCAATACTTGTTGTAGAGGCCAAATAATGTGAAGTAGTACAAAGAACACTGTTTGAGAATTAATTTATTCTATTCTATAAGCAAAAATCATTTAAATTCATGCATCTTCTCCAAGCAGCCTGTACCATCTATATTTAAATAAAAAAAAAACATAAATAATTTTCCGGTGTCCTTTTTTAATGTCATACAATAAAATTTTAAGTTTATGTTTAAGATTAGAGTTTAGAGAATTAAAAATATTATATATTTTTTAGGATTTTGGATTTAAAATTTAAAATTAATGATTAAATTTTAAATTTTTTAATGTTAAGACATAAAATCTATAAAAGACAGATGATTTTAAAATTATAAAATAATTATTAAATTTATTAGATCGTTTATAATACAATATAACTTAACTTTATCAAAGAATATTATTATTTTATAACCCATGGTGACTATTCCATGCCAATTTGACAAGTTTTATAATCATCATATAACATTTAAAATTATGAAGAAAAATTTATATTTTAGCTTCTTATAATATTTTAAAAAATAGATTTATTAAATAAATTTAAATTATAAAAATTAATTTAAGTATTTAAGATCTAGAACATTAATAATTTTCGATAATAGTTGGTTATTATATACTTTTGTTTAAGCATATTTTTATATTAATCTAATATCTTAAAACTTTTATTTAAGAGTTTTAGTATCTCATTTGATCCTGTAATTTTTTTCAAATAAGTTCGAAAATATAATCGTATCGAATATTTAATTTCGTAATCATAAAGAAAGATCAGAGTTTGAGTTCTTTGAGTTGTTATAAGTAAATCTTTAAGAAAATTTGAACCTTTTGTGCATGAAACAAGGTATGTGGGTCTGTGTAACAATAACAAGTGAAACACTTAGAAACCACATGGATTGTCTGCATCTGTACAAGCAGTTAAAATAATAAACAGACAATGAGTTTAATTACTGGGGTCATGTTAAGAATGCTCGTAATAGGAAACGGATGTTATCCGGATTCAAAAACGAGTGTCAGATACAAATATATATCTCGTTAAAGTACTTTTACACCGGTATGAAAGTACTAAAACCGAATGTTCCTATACAAATAAATTGAGAATCTAACAAGAATCACTTAACAAACTGCATCGAAACTATGATATAGTTAAACCAGATTCATTTGTGTTACTTTTACGTGCCATGTTCGTATATTCATATCATGTTTGTATTATTTTTCTCGTGTCGCATTCATTATCGTTAGAATGCGAAGAGAGATCACCATTGTGATATTGGCATCATCAATGAAAAGGAAATCTTGTGCTTGAACAGCAATTGCATGTTATGTTGAAGATTTTGGTTGATCCATAACCGGACATGCCATGGCAATATATGGACATCAGAAGTGAAAAAATGTCTAACATACGTTTACAAATGTAAATCAAATACTATATATTTCAGACCAATTATTAACTTACACTGTTCTGATGTTCAGCACTTCAACTTGTAAGAGAAAGAACCAAGCAAGTGGCCACCTTAAATGAGCGTAAATCGTCTGTTTTTTTATGTTTTTATTTGTATTTTTGTTTTGAATTAAAGGTTAAGGGTTAAAGATTGTAATTAGGGTTTAAAAAATTAAGAGTAAAGTATATTTTTTAAGGTTTAGAGTTTAAGATACAGAAAATAAAAGCTGGATTTAAAACTTAATTTTTTAACAAAAGATATGAATAGAGACATAATAAAGAGACAGAGAATTCTTGTCCAACTTAAATCATCAAAATTATAAAATATACTAGAGAAATAACAACTTAATTTATTTTCTCTTGTTTAAAAAATAAAATATTTTATGTATGATATTATTGGTCCAAAATGCAGCTGAAGTACTCATAAATGTTAGAACACAAGAAGATTCCACCTAGAATTTAACCCCAGACATGGCACAACTTGTCACGTCGGACACAGAGTATCAGAACCTACCTCGCCATGCCTATTTATTGTAAAATTCATATAATATTAATAATTATATTTAAATAATATTTAAAAATTAATTCTTTTTCAATATTATATTTACTGTTCATTGTTTTTCACCTTGAAGTCTGTAGGTGAAATGAAAATGGTCATGGAAGAAATACCAAATACGAAAACAGTAAAAATAACCGTAATAACAGAAAAACTTTAAAAAGATAAACATGACAAGAGTTTTATAAGGTTGATTTTTACATTACAAGAGATTTTCTAGTTTACTAGATAAGAAAATGAAGTGGTTCATTGTTATTGTTCTAGACAGAACACAGTAAACAGGCGTAGGGTCTAGGAATTTGTGCATGAAAGTGACATAGTGAGGGGGGAGAGTCAAAAATGACTGAAAAAATGGATCTACAGAAAGATATGTCTTATTTTTGGTCGGTTTTACATCTGTCCTTTATGTTGTTCTTCCTCCATTGAATGTTGCCTAGCAAAGCTGCCCCTTTATTCATCTTCAGATGCTGGTTTTAATTCTTGCAGGGAAAAAACCCAGAAGCCTTCTTTTGATTCTTCTTCTTCTCTGGTATTTTTGCTGAAAAGGAATTTATGTAAATTTCCATGGAATTTTTTAATATTTTATTGCATGAGAAAAAAAGGACATGAGGGTTTTCGGTTTTCCTACCAGATGTTTGTAGGGCAAGTCTCTATCTATCTCAATCTGCATTAATATTAGTGGAAAAAAGAACAAAAGTTGTCGTTGAGTTCAGATGAGTTGAAACTTGGCCTTTGCCCGTGTTGAAGAAACAGTGAGGCTGAAACATCCAGGAGAGGGTAGTTATGAGATGGGACAACGGTGGTCGGAATGGGGTTGCCTTGGTGTAGAGATGGCGCCATTGCAAGTGGTGGGGATGTTTCTGTACAGTTAACTCTCTAAAACAACAAGAATAATAATGTTAGAGAGACAAAGATTTCGTCAGATTAGGCAAGGGAAAACAATGGCTTATTACTT
This sequence comes from Abelmoschus esculentus, assembly GCA_035048815.1. Lineage (NCBI taxonomy): Eukaryota > Viridiplantae > Streptophyta > Magnoliopsida > Malvales > Malvaceae > Abelmoschus > Abelmoschus esculentus. The sequence continues at coordinate 20,103,216 of JAUCBN010000016.1, read as the reverse complement.
AAAAAAGAAAACATGTTTTCCTTTCTTACTTCTGGTATGATCATCAATGTTTCCAGGTCCACTCCACAGTCATAGAACATGGGATTCAAAGAAGCAAGCTTCATTGACAGAAACTGTAAAAAAAACAGACAAAGAAACAACAGATTATTACAATTTAGAGGTGTAATGATTACTGAATTAACTTAGTTTGTCATTTGTTAATTGTTCACCTCAACTTGGTTTTGTAGGGACTGAACATAATTGATAATTTCATCCAACATGAGTGCCTTTCCAGTCACCTTGTCACATCCTGGAACTAGATGCTGTAATATCTTCATCCTTTCACTGATTTTCTCTCTTCTTGCCTATAAATACCATCAGAATTAGTCGATTAATGAGACGACGAATATCTTCCAACTGTGCTGAAGAAGTGAATCAGCGAGAATTATTACCCTTTCTGCTAGGCTGTGGCTGTCGGTTGCTTCACCCCTTCTGGCTCGAACATGAATGTAGCCTGTCGGAGGCTCTTTGGTGGCTTTCTTTTGGTCTTTTTTAACAGCTTTGGACTCTTTCTTTTCGTTTTTAAACGCATCGTTTCCCTTCTTTTGCCTCTTGGTTTTACCTTCTTTTGCGCCCTAAAGCGAAAAAATTGATGCATTAACAGATAAACAACAACAGTTGAAACATTGGATTATTCCAGAACAGTTTTCGTTTTTTTACCTTAAATTGTGCAGAATTCAAGGTTGTCCCATTTCTTGTCCTTTTCTTCTGAGTGACTTGCTCTCCACTCTCGAGCTTATCCACAACAGTGGAGTCATGCTCGTCGGTGCCCTGTTTCTTAGTCGTCACGGTCGAGAGCTCGTTGTCGCTATGAACCGCCTTGGAACTGTTGTCAACCGAGCTGCTCTCATGGAACACAGGACCGACAGGAGACGGGCCCTGGTAAAACTGAGATAAACAGTACAGGGGATTGACGTTTGCTTCGTCGATGAAACCAGACACTTTGGTGGGCGTGTTTGGTAAGAAAATGGAGTCGAGAAGAAAAGGGTGGGATTGAAATGAAAAGGTCGCCATGTAAAGATTCGATTTTTTGAACTGAAAAGGGAAAAGACTCTTGAATGCTTGAAAAATTAAAACTGGGAGTATGAGGAAACAAGAGATGCCCAGTTCCAAGGGTTTATATAAGTATCAAGACAGAGAGAGAAGGTACAAAAATTAAAATTTAGGGTTATGAATTTAGTTTATATTTTAAGGATTAAGAGGTTAACTTGTATAGTTAGAAATTAAGATTTAAAGTTTAGAATTTTAGGTTAAAATTTTTAAATTTTATAATTTATAAACGAAAAATTATATAATTTTTTACTAGTATCCTAATAAATTAGTATGCTTTTTTTTAGTCCAATCGAATAAAATTGTTAAAAAAATCAATAAAATCCTTAGCGATCATATAACTAAATTTTAAGTTTATTTTACGGGTGCAAATCGTCTATCTCTTTCTCATGCTTTCATTCGTGACTCTGTCTTAAATTATAGGGTTTAGGGTTCAAGGTTAGGAATTGTGATTAGGGTTTACAAAATTAGGGGTATGGTGTATTTTTAAGGTGTATGATTTAGGGTTTAGAGTATAAAAAATTATGGTTAGGGTTTAAAATTCAATTTTTTAAAAAATTTATAAGAGACACGAATAAAAACATGAAAAAAAAAATAAAAGATTTTTACCCTTAATTTACCTACATTTTAGATCATAATGCTTGAAAATTCTTTGAAAGTAAACTTATTTTAAAATTTATTTGTTTAAGGCTTGAATTTATATTTTTGGGATTCCAAGTTTATCCTTTTTTACTTTTAATTTATTTTATTTTAAAAAATATTAGTAGATTATTATAAATTTATCTTCCTATACTTTTTTAGATTTTATATTTTTTCTTTAATTTTAAATTTAATAAAAACAAAAAAAAATTTGTTTGATATTGTATGCATTGTCAGACAAAAGCCCGGTCATTGTCTGTGCAAAATTTAAAGCACAATAGATGGGATTAGCTTATTGAATGAAGGGATGTGATTCTAAGGATTGATCTTAGTTGTCACAACCACTTTCACCATTTAAAAAATATCAGATAAATCATGTTTATCGTATCCTCAATTAATCAGATTTATTTAATTTATTTTTATTTAAGATAAATTATTATTTTTTTACATATAATTAATCAGTGGGTAACTATTAAATATTTATTTTAAAAAATCAAACCTGATTATTTGAACCATGAAAGACGTATTGAACAAAGTTTATCTAATAATTCAATTTTTTGTTTATTTAATTATCTAATTCAAGATATATCATATAAAATCATAAGAGTAAAAATATTAATATTTTTTTGAATCAGCTAGTGATTACAGTATTTGTTCTAAAATATACTCTCAAATATTGAATATTGGATCACTTAATCACTCTGCTAGTATTACTAATACTCAAACTCGTGATCACTAAAAACAACAACTCCTTTAATCACTCTGATTTTTTTTATAAAAAATATTATTTTTTATCTATATTTTATTTTCATGTTGTAAATCATAATACTGAATATTTATATTTATATTTTAAAGTATAATAATATTATACAACATATATATATATATATTAATTCAACCCTAGCAAACATTTCTTTTGAAAAAACAAGAGTTGCAAGTTGTCTGAACTTACAAAAAAAACGTGCTTCCCTGCCTTGTATTTTTGCCAGCAGAAATCTCTTCTTCATTGAAAATGAAAACGACAATTCCCGGGAAACAAACAAAAAACGTTCCTTCAATGAGCTGGGACGACATGCGTCTACCAGTTTGATTTTATATATATACGCATGCAGACGTAGATTTAGATTTAAATTTAATCCCATACATTATATTTATATATATATATATATATGTTGCTACAAAAGAAAAGAAAAAAAGAATGCTTCAGAGAGATTCTCTGGAAACAAACAAAGCTGCTTGAATCTAGCCGATACAAGTACAAGATCAAGACGAAAGAAAATACGGTTCTAAGAATTTTCCCGGAAAACAAACAAAGTCGTTTCATGACTTCGTGACGTTTTATAGCGGATACAGCATCAATCCGAGACTGAAAATGATGGAATGATTTTTCCCAGGAAACAAACAAAGCTGCGTTAATGAGTTTTGGACATAAGTATAAAGCAAAATTACAAAACATCAAAGGAAAGCGAAAGGTTTAAAATTATTTTTCACACTGAAATCTGCATGCAACACCAAGACAAATGGATTGTCTTTGTTCATAAAAAACGCGTTTTGTACACATAAACCTGAGATTTCACCAATTCTTTCAGAGGAAAACTCATGCTTTTCTTTCGGTTTGGATGGCTTTGGACCCCATCAAAGATGTACAGATTTAGTGTATCACTCTTAAGTTAGGGTTTCATTAAAACGTCAAGAATATATAGAGATAATATCAAGTTATATAATATAAAATTTAAAGTTTTACATATTTTTTGGATCGTTGAATGATTAAAATGGACGACTTAGATTAACTTTAAACTTTTTCTCCAAGTAATAATCTTCGTATAACTAATTGTTAATCTGAATCATCCGTTTCAATCATTCGATGATCAAAAAATATGTTAGTTAAGATAGAACAAGCATATTTAGCCCGTTAACCAAACTGTTCATCATTGTTTTCTTATATTTCCTTAGATTACGAATTTTATACCCACTGGGAGCACTTTATTTCCTTCCCATGCAATCTATCTTCCCTTCCCCTTCGGATAGTATTAAGATTAAAATTAGGATTTATAAAAAAAAAAACTATAAAATATATAAGTATTAATATAAAATTATTGTTTATTATTTTAATTAATGAAAATGGATAACTTGAGATCATTAGGTTGAGTAGTGACATATTAAAGTAGTGATATAAAGATTCAATAGAGATTATTAAAAAAAATATATGTGATAGACTGACTTTATAATTAAACCGATTGATCAATATAAATATCTTTTAAAAATGACATTAAACCGATTCAAAACTCGAATATCTATACAAAAATTAAAGTTTCAGGTTAGAGCTTGAATCATTTGCCTACAAAAATAACAAGAATGAAGAACAAAATCCATACAATAAAATTGGCATTGATGGACATCAACCCTATATATATTATTGCTCTCTCAATAAGGGGAATAATCCCCTTATAAAATTCATACTTGAATTAACTATAGTTGCATTGTTCTCCAAGAATTGGTTTTTTTCATTTCTTTGCAGGCGCCGGAGTCGGAGCGCCACCACCAGTGGCTGGCCTGCAGAAAACGAACCATATTTAAGTCATGTGATTGTTTATAGGTAGACCAAAATGAATGAAATTTCTTGGAGATGAGGATTTAAAATGCTGAATCATAAAAACATACAGCCCAACAAAGACTTTGAAAGCATCATAGATTCCCCATTGTGCTCCGGTAAGGGTTCCGATCATGACAATACGAAGAGGAAGTCCTCGGGTGAAAAGTCCCCACAGTCCCATCTTCTTCACTGCCTGTAACAGATTAAGGAAAACCAAAGCATAAGAGCAGGTTGATCATGTCAAAACTAAAATATGATGATTCCTCTTCATATGCATCCATGAGAATGAAAGAATATAAGGTTTTTTCGTACATCGCCGACTGTTGCTCCCTTGGCATTGTTGAGAAATGACACCAGATTATCAGCAGGATGTGATACAACAGCACAGAAAACACCAGCAATGTATCCACCAGCAAAGCTCACTCCAAGTTGCAGAGATTTACTGCACTTATCTTTCGGGGTGGGGATGACGTGCTTGTAAAGTAACTCGACGATCGTCTCAAACGATGCAAATTTCATCATTGTATCTTCACAAATATCAATTCAATTTCATCACTACAATATATAATCTGTCAACAGGGTGAAAGAAGATACAAAGGGAAAATGCTTGGCTTACAAGGAATCTGTCGTCCCCAGAGAGGAACGATTCCTTTGTACAACCTACAAACATGTACAGAAAACAGTGTCAGCAAGCAAAAAATAAGTTCATTACTTAAACCAGAAATTTATAAGAACAGTTATGATATTCATATACCCTCCAAAGCCTTCAGCCTGCAAGAACTTTGGTAATCCATCCGATAAGCCTCGGGCGAATCGGGGCTGAGTTTGGACACGAACTTTGACAGCCTCCATGGGGCACAGAGCAACATCAGCAATCAATTCAGCCGATGCTGAACCAGCAAGATAAATCAGGGTCTTGTACTTCGAGGCATATTCCGGACCCGCAATGTCGGAATAGTACTTCTTGAAGAATTCATAGAAACCGAATTTACAAGCACCCTGAGCACTGTAACCGATCAGAGTAGGCACCCAGCCCTTGTATAAACCTTTAACACCTTGCTCCCTCATTAAAACTCCAAACCCAGATGAGATGCTCTTGTATTTTGCTGGATCAATCTGAGATTTCAAAAAGCATTCAAAATTTCCGTAAACAATTATAATTAGAACAACGAAGCTACTAATGATGATCGATATATGTGATAAAATGTTGAAGATAATTGTATGTATGCTTATTTCATCCGAAGCATCAAGATTCAGGGGGACAAACAACCATTTCTGCCTAGGCTTGTTAATTTCAAATTCAAAAACCAAATCAAGTAAGCAAGAATTTATCATTTGTTTGGATGATCAAATTGAAATGTACCACGAAATAGTCAGGAAAAACTGATCGGATGAAGGAAGAAAGGAATTACCTGCATATTACACTTAACAAGATCGAGAGGCGTGACACCGGTATGAGTAAGGCCGCAGCTTAATATCCCGCCCATCGTACACGCTCCATAAAACGCGGGAGAGTACATCTCGATCTTCTCCTTCGGCGCGGCTATCAAAATCTTACCCGCACCGATCCCTGCATCACCGCCCGAGTACTTGGCTGACGACGATGGAGAAACGAACGGTGATCGAGGCATGACGTGATTGGAATTAGCGTTCATCGACGGCGTTTCGAAACCGAAGGGTGGTTTAGTTTGGGAATAGAGAAAGCTAGGAATGATAGATTTTCGGAATTCATCGGAGATTGCCATTGTTTGTTGCTGTTTTTGTGATTTGTTTGGGAATGAAAATTGGTTTTTGAGCGAGGTGAGGATACTAAGAAAACGGAAACTTTGTGGTGTTGTTTGGCACGCGAGAAAACAAGTAAGAAAAGAGTCGAAAATCTGTGCGTTTTCAAAGGCCACTCCTTGCTTTGCTTCGACGATGTCAATACTAGTTGGCATAAATCTCGGGATCCATTCTGTAGATATACATTAGTAAGAGACGAGACGAATAATTTTATATTAATAAATAAACTTATAAAATTTTAATGGCGTAAATAAATTTACAATAAAAAATATATAATATTTAAATATAAAAAATAATTTTAAAAAATTAAAAAATTTAATTTTGAGTCGAATCTATTAACTTCATCTTATTATATATGTTAAATATAAAAATATATGGCTATAAATGATTTTGGGTCTGCAGTAGTCACGTCTAGTTCGGACCCGTTTCACAGGTTGAGTCCAACAGTTGTCCATATAGAGAAAGCAATACTGAATGAGCCAGCCCTGAGTGGCAACTAGGGTGGATAAAACCGGATATTCGATTAATTTATCGAGAATTGGTTTTAGTTTTGATAATTATAGATTTTAAAAATTAGAATTAATTTTGATATTTGGTGGAAACCGTTATTAATATCGAGTATTCAGTTAATTAATTTATTATTAAAAATTTTGAACAATAAAAGAAAAAAATCTGACTACCAACAATAATGTTAAATAACAAAGTTAGAATGTTGTAGACTTAAATGTTGAAGGCTTAAACGAGTCATACTCATAATATTTACATATAAAAAAAATAAAAACTCAAGATATTGAGTACCCACTGGGTATTGGATCTAAAAAATTAAGATACAGTTTCAATGCCAACTATAATCAGGACCTAAACTTTGAATTTGATCTCGATCTTGTTAGGACTGATTCTCAATAAAAATTCATTAGATCCAACCAGAACTGAGACCGAAACTGGGTAAACGGGTTTTTTACCCGCCCCTAATTGCAACGAAGCGATCCGGCCTTTAATTACTACCAGTGTCTTTTGGAGCCTTGACAAATAATGGTGGATCCACTTGAAGTATAGGCTTGACTCATACCTACCTGAACTTTCTAAAATTTATATATTTGTCTTTAATTTTTTAAAATTTTATAAATTAGTTTTTAAATTTTTAAAAATTTATGAGTTGTGCTCACCTAAAATTTTAAAATTTCATACATACCCACCTTAAAATATTTTTTTGGATCCATCATTGTTGACAGATGTCCAGGAGAACCAACCTTGTCTCGGTTTGCAGTCATAGAAGCCATGGATGTAAAGGGTGATCAAAATATAATTAATTAAAATATTTGTTAATTTATTTAACTATCTTTTAATTGAATGATCAAAATTAATCGAACCTTATAATCAAATGACCACACAAATAATTTACCCTTTAAAATAACATATAGAAAATAAAGTGAACGCGAAGCTTTGCTTATATTGCCCTTCTTAACATCATAGGAAGTAGTCTTTTAAGTATTTATTTTCCAGCCCATCACCCACACTAATTTAATTTTGAAACAAAAGTCCAGTTTAGGTATCAAATTTCAAAGTCGTACTACCAAACCAAAACCTTTATTTTCATAGGCAGAGCACACTCTTAGCCAAAATTCGATAAACTCGAAAAAATTAAATAATTTAACTTGATTTAAGGTGAAAATATTCGATTTGTTTTGATTCGACTCAGAATTTTTAAATAAAGTTCTAGTTGTAAAATAAAAATTCGAATAGTTCGAATAATTCAAAAATTTTAGTAATTAAATGATTAATTTTTAAATTTGAGACGAATCTCTTAATTTTTTATGATATATATACACGTTAATATATAAAAATATAAAAAAATATTGTTACATATGAAATATATATGCATATCTTATATGATTAGAGAAAATCGTTTAAATTGGAATCAAATTATATTATAACATGATGAATAATTATAATTAAATATTTATAAGAACTTGAAAACTCGACTCGATTCAACTTGACTGAAATTGAAAAAATTCAAATAAAATTTGAGTTATAAAACATAATTCATCAACTCAAATAACCCAATTTTTTTTTAATTCGACTCGATCAAATATTCACCCTACTCTCAGTAAATCAGAAATAATGTTGTATATATAGACAAGGAGTTTAACTTGGCTATATAAAATGATAAAAATAAGTAATTTTCTTTTTTAATATTTAAAATATATATGTTTCAAAATTTAAGAAAATTCCATTTTTTATTAAAAAATTGTATCACATATACAACCTATATATATATATATATATAAGATTGGATATTATTTATATTTTTAAAATTCCAATGAAAAAGTTTTTTATATAATGATTAGTTACAAACTTTACATTTTTCTATAGTATACAAAAGTTTTGTCGTTCCTTCAAAGAAAATAATAATAATAAAATAAAATAATAATAATAATAAATAAAAGTAGCAGGTAATGAAAATCACATTTGAAGAATGAAAAAGTGAACAGCCTTTCAAACGGCTTTACTTGGGAATCAGAAAGAAAGAAAAAAAATCAGACACAATGATGATAAAAAATAATTAATTTTACAAAAATTAAAATTTCAAAAATAATAAAAAAAAGTATGTTAAAAAATGTTTTTTTAATAAGATTTTATTTATGAATATTTTTTAATATAATTATGGGTAAACTGCAATAGAGATCACTTAATTATGGGTAAACTTATATTTGGGTCACTTAATTATTGAAAATTATACTGGGGTCATTTACTTATAGGTAAGGTTACATTTTGGTCACCCAGTTATTAAAGGTTACATTTAGATCACTCAGTAATAGGTAAGATTACATTTGGGTCACTCTTCATATTTGAAAAAAAGTTTTATCAATTCGCGTATTAGATTAATTAATGATTTCAAATGAAGTACTCTAATATTAACAAGGGTATACAAATGATTTAGAAGAAAAAAACGATCAAATTGATGTAATTTTTCAAATATGAAGAGTGCCCCAAATGTAACATTACTTATAATTGAATGGTTCAAATGTAATATTTAATAATTGGATAACCCTAATGTAACATTACCCATAAGTGAGTGATCTAAATGTAATTTTTAATAATTAGATGACTCAAATGTAACTATACCCATAATTAAGTGATCTTTGTTGTAATTTACCCTTTATACCGAACAGTTCCCCAGCGTGAACCAGCTCAACAAGAGTTGGTCTTTGTCCTCTTGCTGTTTGTTTTCTGGTTTGTTCATATTCATCTCTCTCAGTTTCCTTTTCCATTTCAATTTTCCAGGAAAATAATCCCCACTCCAACCTGCAGAAACCCTTTTTTTGCACCCAAAGGTGGTCCAAAATGCTTATTTATCACGATCGATTACGATAAATATTCGAATAACAGAGAATTAACAACATATATATAAGTACATAGCAAGAATTTGACATTTCATAAAAGCATATTGGATCATTTCAGATGCTTTTACTGTTACAGAAAATGAGGGGTCCTCCTTGGGAGCCATGATAAGCTGTTCTGAAGCTATAATGGGAAACATGTGGTGTGTATGGAACACTGATGGACAAAAAGGTAAAATATTTTAGAAAAAAGTGAAAAAATGTAAGAAAGATAAAAAGTAGCTTCCTCAATTCTAATTATTAGAAAATAGGTAAATATAGTTTTGGGTACTTAAATTTTATTTAGAAGTTTAATTTATACATAAAACTTGTATTTTTAGGATCATCGTCTTTTTAAACGACATGTTTAATAAAATGTACAATGTTATTATTTATGCGAAATTAATGTGTCCGTCTTTTTTTGTACGTAATATATGTATACAAAGAGAATGTGATTAAAGAGTGCAAATCGTTCGTCTCTTTCCTATGTATCTATTCATGTTTCTGATTCAAATTAGAGGTTTTAAGGTGTAATATTTAGGGTCAAGGCTTAAGGATTATGGTTAGGGTTTAGAGAATTAAGGGTAGGGTATATTTTTTAGAGTATAGGATTTAGGGTTTAGGATATAAAAAAACTTAAAATTTAAAATTTATTTTTTAAAAAAAATTTAAACTAAAGATATAAATGAAGACATAATAAAAAGTATAGGATTTTTACTCGTATTTAAATTGTTTAAAATAGATTTAAAAATTGCTTGCTGTTAAAAATTGCTTGCTGTTACCCACTAAAGAAGATCCATGTCAGTCAAGTAAAATATACTTGATTTATGTTGTTTTTTAATGCAATCCTTGTAGCTTAAGTCACCCCCACTTATAATATCTAGAAAAATCCCATCAATTGTAATGGTGGATAACATGGTTAACATTGATGGGGGCTCATGTGTTTGTAAATTTCCCAGAAATCTCAGAATCTGCAGAAAATCAGTAAAACAAAATCTGGGTTTGTACTTGCAGATCAAGAAAAGTTGATCAATCCATCAATTTACTGAAAGGAAAAACTTAAGGAATATTCACACTGTTGGTATACTATTGGACCTGCCAAGAATATTAAGATCTGGGATTTGTTTTGACTAAACTTGATGATTAATGCTAGTTATTTTCTGGGAAAATATTGGAAAGTTATCCCTCTAAAGCCACTTTCCAAGGAACATGCTCTATGTTTTTTCCCTCTAGTCAAAAGGGATATGAATACACAGTGTAATTTTAGGTATCCTTTTTGCTGGTTCATTTCCAGATAATAAAAAAAACAAAAGCAACAAGCTCAGAACTGGTTCAGGTCCCAGATTCCATTCTCTTTTCTCTTTCTAACCTGTGCTATCATGTTGCTGACTCGGCCCCCCATTACCAGCACTGTTGGTGGTTCCAGCCCTTTGAGTCTATTGTCTCACACATCTCTTTCAACACCATTTTCATGCCTTTCAAGCTTATTTCTTTAGCTTACCAGCATTATAAAAGCAGTCTTGTGTTCATTTCTTCACTCTTAGTTTACAAACAATGTGTTCTTCATGGGGGAAAATGGCGGTTGCTTTGGTACTGTTGCTGGAGCTGTGTTTAGTCATGAAGATTGAATCTTTTTTAGCTGATAGAATTGTTAGGCTTCCAGGACAACCCTTTAATTTGAGCTTTCAACAGTTCTCTGGGTATGTTCCTGTGGATTATAAGAAGCATAAAGCCCTGTTTTACTACTTTGTTGAAGCTGAAACCGATCCTGCTTCAAAGCCTTTAGTCCTTTGGTTGAATGGAGGTCTGCATTTTCCCCCCATCTTTTTTACTTCAAAGTGGAAAATTCTGGGTTTTCTTGTATGATTTTTGTCATTTTTTTACAGGGCCTGGTTGTTCTTCACTTGGTGTTGGGGCATTCTCTGAAAATGGACCTTTCAGACCAAATGGAGAGGTTCTAGTAAGAAATTATTACAGCTGGAACAGAGGTTTTACACTCCTTAATCTCCCATTTTTTGTATTTATTTTCTTAATTATGATTAATCAACTGATAAATTCAAATTCATCTGTTTTGCTTTTCTGCAGAAGCTAATATGTTATACTTAGAGACACCAATTGGAGTAGGGTTCTCTTATGCCACCAACAGCTCCTCCTATGTAGCAGTGGATGATCAGACCACTGGTATTTCACTTTCTTTGTACTTTGTTTATGGATAAAACAGTTACTTCTTAGACCTTTTTTGTTGGGATTTTCCAAGCATTAAAGTGTGTTTTTTTTCTTTAATTTTCTCAAGCCAGGGACAACCTTGTCTTCCTGCAAAACTGGTTTAGAAAATTCCCAAATTACAGACGCAGGGATTTGTATGTAACAGGAGAAAGCTATGCAGGTACATTGAATTTGATACAGTTGATGCTTGAATCTATATGAAAAACTGTTTCTTTGTTGGCTAACTTACTGGTAAATATCAGGCCATTACATTCCTCAACTTGCAAAACTTATGGTTGAATTCAACAAGAAGCAGAATCTGTTCAATTTAAAAGGAATTGCTGTGAGTATATCACTTTGTTTAGATCAAACTTGCATGATAAACAAACAGTACTAGTAATGATCGGGATTCGGACATCTACCCCGCCTACATGCCGAGATTTTCTGTCACTCAGTGTACGCTTTCGTTAACAGAATGTAGGTTGATGACATGAGGGGAATGATCGAATCTCGTTCTTTATAGTACTCGACTTTATGTTATAGTATGTAGTATGTATGTTGTATCTAAGAGAACGATTTCGTACTTGGCAGCTCGGTAATCCGGTTCTGGAATTCGCAACTGATTTCAATTCAAGGGCGGAATATTTCTGGTCCCATGGACTAATATCAGACTCAACCTATAAAGTCTTCACCTCTGTCTGCAACTATTCTCGATATGTCAGCGAGTACTATAGAGACTCGGTCTCACCGTCTTGTTCGAAGGTGATGAGCCAAGTAAGCAGAGAAACCAGTAAATTCGTGGACAAATATGATGTCACACTTGATGTCTGCATATCCTCGGTGCTCTCACAGTCAATGGCTATAAATCCTCAGGTAGAACTCTTTCCTGCAAAACCAATCGCATATTTGCTTATAAATGTGACTTGAATCTTTTGTTTTAACGTACAGCAAGTGTCTGAAAGGGTAGATGTATGTGTCGAAGACAAAATCGTGAATTATCTAAACCGGAAGGATGTCCAGAAAGCGCTTCATGCTCGGCTTGTCGGAGTTCGCAGATGGACCGTCTGCAGCAAGTACTAATTCTTGGACCGAGCTAAACATACATTGTAATATAAGAAAGTTTATATGCACAAACACGAATCGAACATAACCAACTGAATCAGATTTTCTTTGTTGTTGACAGCATACTGGATTACCAAGTGCTGAACCTGGAGATCCCTACAATCTCCGTTGTCGGTTCACTGATCAAGGCCGGAATACCAGTCTTGGTTTACAGTGGAGATCAAGATTCTGTTATCCCATTAACCGGAAGCCGCTCCCTGGTAAGTCGACTGGCAAAGGAGTTAGGACTGGAAACAACCGTCCCATACAGAGTTTGGTTTGAAGGGAAGCAGGTATGTTCATCGACTTCGCTTCGTCTTTTCGTGTTCCTCTCGAATTACTCGTATCCAACGACCGTGTTTGTGGTTTTTTCAGGTTGGTGGATGGACTCAAGTTTATGGCAATATCCTGTCGTTTGCAACCATCAGAGGAGCATCTCATGAAGCTCCATTCTCACAACCAGAGAGATCCCTCATGTTATTTAAGTCCTTCCTTGAAGGAAAGCCTCTCCCTGAAGTTTTCTGAATCAGAAAGTTGAGATTCATGATAATTTGTCTGAGAAAAACACAGAATCTGTTATGTAAAAATTTGCATAAAATCAGGGTTTGTCCATTTGCTGCAGTTTTCATCTACTTGGATCTTACAAAACATAATGCATGGATTTGCATGATCCCATTTTCATGAAAAATTATACGTTCAACCTTATTCACCAGTTATCCATGATCCCAAGCAATCAGGATCGTTGATCTTAATTTTTTTTCAAGTGAATCATCACCTTTTTCCTACATGGACTTAGTGGATAGGTAGTTATTAAGTGGTTATTTAAAGATCAACGGTCTTGATTGCTTGGACCATGGATGACGTGGTGAACAGGTTCACCGTATAATCTCTCCATTTTCATTACATGTGAAAACTGGAAGGTCTAATAAGCTTTCAATCCCTATACACTTTTGGTTTTCTAAATTTAGTCCATCTACTTTCAATTAAACTAATTCAATCGGTCTACTCGAAACTCGAAACTTCCATTGAATCAGCCTTTAGTCCAAAAATATTAAACACTCCTAAATTCTGAACATTTAAACTTTAAATCTTAAAATTAAAATATTTACCGAAACTTTTAGATATTAAATATAAAAAGTACGATACTTTAAAACGGATTTCACGAGGGAAATCTACTCTCCTCGGATCCTGTCTCTATTACATAGAACCAACATTTATTACACTTAAATTGATTCCTCCCTTGTCTGTTTTGGTTTGGGTGATTTTCCTATCGATTTAGTAGGCCCTCCACAATAAAAAAAAAAAAAAAAAGCATGTGTTTATAGTTTTAGAGGAAAATTGCCTGAAAAGGACTGGACATGAAGGTGTGAAAATGATTCGAAAAATGAAGGCCATCACGAGGTATTTAGGAGACCCTTCCATGAAAAATTATCTTCTACCATCCACATCTATCAATATCGAGTCAGAATCGGATAAAAATTATATATGTATTTTAAATCGAGATGAGATGATAAAAAAAAATTGATTTGTTCGTCTATTTGTCATCTCTAGTTTTATCTAACAAAAAAAATTATATTACGCGATAAAATAGTCATTTTTTCTTAATATTTAAATACATAGTTTGATATAATATAATTTTATACCTTAAAATTTATATATTATATTAGTTTTGTTTTATTTCAAAATCCATCCATCCATCAAATAGATAGAAACCAATTTAAAAACACAATTTCAAAACCTCAATGTGAAACCCTGTTCCAACACTAAAAACATGCGCGTAAACGCCATTGAAGGCTGCTACATTCACAAAACGGTACGAATTTTCCCAAAAAACGAGTAAGCTGGATTAACCTAATTACATTCACAGCTTGAAAAAAAAAGGTTGGATTGGAACATCTGTACAAAGGGTGGGTGGGGTTGCAAAATGCAAGGCTGTGGTCTAGCCCTGCATGAAATTCAGATTAGGGAATACATATTTAAGACATATATATATATATAAAGAACACCATGTTTCTATTATAACGTATACAAAAATCGGATCGTAGAATTCATGCCAACTATATCAGATTATGATTATGGCAAACTCGATGCTAGACTCACAAATCAGTTCCAAATTTAGTATGTTCATATCACTATTGCACTCTTGATTCCTCCACCAAAAACCTGAAACAAGAACAGGCAAACACGTTTACTATGTAGATCGATTTTAGACATCAGATACAAAACATGGTTAAGATACGTGACCGTGACTATCGAGAGGGTATACACACCTATAAATATTAAACTGAACCATTACAGTGAAGTTCATCAATTCTTAGCACTTGATGCTGACAGGCAATCGACTTCTTTTGTGTCTACAGCTTCGGCAGGAACTGAATTGTCGTCAACCTGTAAACTCAATGACCCTGGCTTCATCTTCTGGACATCCTCCCTTGTGTAGATACCGATCTTGCGAACCATGGCACAAAATTCCCTGATTTACAAGCAAGAGTTGGATGAAGTGGAAACCATCCAACACAAAACAAGTGAAAATGGAAATAAAAAGAGGATTTTAGAAAATTCTTACCGCCAGGGATCATCGCCTACAAGCATCATATCACCCTCATTGTCGGTATAAACGACTAGCCAATTCTTCTGAGGGGACATTAATTCACCTCCAAATTCAAATAATTGATCCAGTTCAGCGATCAATTCATCATAGTTCTTGAACTTAGTAAGGTCCACAGAACGACCAAGAGAATTCCCCTGCATGAGAATCTGAAAATAAAGTAATAACATGAGCAAGTGCATAGCAGATTTTATAACAGCAAGTTTAAACAATCAAGAACGAAAAGAACCACCTTAGTACAACTCCTAGTTGAAGCAGTAGATGGTTCGCTTTGAACCTCGCTTGTATGGGGCTGACCAAGATGAAATATTCTCTCCTGCTCATTAAAAGCAGAATGATCCTCTGACAACTGCAAGACCTTGGACTTTTTAGAATTTTGATCAGATTCAAATGCATGAACTTGGTGCAATGCAGCTGGGACATGACCCACAGGCTTATTGAACACGTTAACATGAGAGACTGATGGATCGGAGGCACTACAATTGCTTATGAGAGGAATACCAAAGAGCTTGCAGTTTCCTTCTCTAGACTTTCCGTTCCTGTTCTCTTGAACCAACGAAGTTTTGGGCATCAAGTCTCTTGCATGGACCGAATTCTCATAATGGGACAAGGTTGGGGGAGGCATCAACCAATTACAGAATGGGTGCTCAATCCTACGCCCTTCAAGTACAGGATAGTCACCAAAACCACTAAATCTACCATTTCTTTGTGACTGATAAGGCACATCAGAACCTTGCAAAAGAGGGCTTGCACAAGTGTCAGCTAACTTAAGTGAGAGACCAGAGTGCGAGAGGGAACAAGAGTCAAGCTTCCCTTCTTGATCTAGTAAATTATTCCTCATTAAATTCTTAGTTGGTAAAGATTGATTAACCAAGGACGGACAATATCGACGAAATGAATCAGCATTTGAACCAAAACCAGAGAGCAGATCTGTGTACATTGGCTCATGCCTCCCAGAGGACATCCAATTTTCTGACCCAAATTTTCTTTCACCAGGGACATCATTTTTCGCATCATCTGCTGAAGGAAGCCACATTACGGACTTTTCAACAGTGTCAGACTCATTACCCTGAGCAAATGTTCCTCTCAAGGTCGAGAATTCTTGACCTTGCAAGACCCTTGAAAACACACTGGCTGGTAAAGGGTCTAGAGTAACGTTGGATGAACCTAAAAACAAACTTGGTCAATTGATCTTTCCCAAATGAGCTCACACGGAAAACATGGAAATATATTACAAACAAGATTAATCACCAACCTTCCCTGGTAAGCATAGACGAATCAGGGGACGGGGATACGGCAACAGATAGAGGCCTCTTTGGCTTCTGCATTGGAAGGGGATTCAGAGCAGGAGGAGCCAAAGCATGCTCAATTTTCCACGGAGAAACTCTCTCTGGACGGGGTATGGTAGATGTTTCGTCCCATCGCACCTATAAGAGATTAAAACAATGTGAAATAGTTCCCATGACTTGAGAATTCTACAATTCTTTCATTATTCTTAAAAAATATCAAAAAATGGTCAAATTAAACAAGTCTACCTTGAGACATCTCCATTTGGAATCCCGCCACCTTTTTGGATCAGAATCTTCAATTCCAACTATAGTTCCGGTAAATCTGCAATACAAAAAATTGAAAAACATAATCTCAGCTAGCTTTCAATTCATGTAAGAAAAACTTGTACCCTTATACAATATAACACTTCAAACCTAATGAAAATTTGTTATAATGCAACCAGATAAGGGAGAAGCATGTCAATACCTCTGCTCAGGAGATTCTTCACCTTCAAATCTCATTTTGAACCTCAGCCCTATCGAGTAATTGTTCTTTACAGACTCCATGTACTGATCAAATGGAACAATAAATTCGGCCGGACTTGTCCTATAAGAGAAGAGAGAATGAAATTAATTCCATAAACAGAAATATCACAGGTTAAGTTTTATCACCTGGTAATCTATTTCAAGAATATAAACATATCAAGCAAGAAAAAAATAACGCAGCTTGCAAAAAATAGAAGATTGATCTACGAACCTAGGTTTGTAATACACAGCGAAAATGGTTCTTGTCGTGTAGGCATGCCATGCTGTAGCTAGCACGCCAAGATGCATGCTATGACTTGATATTACTGATGAAGGACCATTTCCCTGATGTCTCAATGCTCGTCGTACACCAACTCGTAGCTCTCCATTCTCACCTCTAGGGAACGTCATTTCCAATTTTAAGCCTTTAAGCTCAAGCAAGGAATTCAATGGTAAAACGCCATAAATCAAAGCACATTTGAGAAAAATTGACAAACCTTAAAAATATAAATGCATCCCCTGCAACAAGTTTCTTGGAGCTAACGAAAACACTCCAACCACTTTGAAGCAAGTGTCTTCGTGGCTGACCTGGTATTATCACAGTATAACCAAACTGTAAACAAAGAGGTTTATACATGCAAGTTGCAGAACCAAAGTAATGTAAGTACAAAGGTCAAACTCCTTGTATTCCATTGTGCATTATCTATAAGCATGAAAATCAATTAGGCTTGAAACATTACCCCTGAAGATATGACGGAACCGCCACTCATTTCCATGCAAATCCTTAGTAACCAACTCTTGTGTTGGAGGTTGCAGAGACATGTCCTGTTAAAGAACAAACCCAAAAGAATCACAACCAAAATATTATAATAACACAAAGGAAACAAAAACAGGAACTAGACACATCCAACAGATAGACACAAACCAATGGTGGAAGACATTCATCAGCATGCCGCCTGAGTACCGAAAACCCACCATGGGTGCTCGTATCTGAGGCAGTCAGGGTCTTGCAAAAGGAATGCACTTGGAACCGTGGGGGGTCATTAATCGGAGGCTCCTTGTCCACCATGTTCTCATCTTGCTAGAAACAATAGAAAAAGCAAATATCAAAAAGACAAAAACATTAGAAACAGAACTTTTCCTCAACACATAATCTAAAGAAACAAAACGAGAAACAGAGTCCAAAGCTTACAGTTGGCTCAGGAAGTAAAGTCACTTGTGCAAACACCTCGTCCTTATCCGGTTCAGCCTAACAGCAAAGGGTTATTCATCTCTTTAGTAAACCAAAACCTAGAAGAAAAAAACAAATCGACACAAAAGAGGTGCAAGGTACCTTTAACTGAACGTTAATCACACGACAAAGGATCTTTGATGGAAGATTATACAGTGGTATCTGTTGGTTTGATGCCTGATTAGTAGACGCCTCAACCTGATTCACCAGAAACACTAACCTTACCGAAACAGAAGACAGTTTCTCAATCTGACCTTGAGGAAGAAGAAAACGGAAGACAGAAAAGGAAGAGAAACCTGTTCTAAGTGACCTTGAGGAAAGTAGAACACGCGCTCTCCTTCACGAGGGACCGTCACCAGAGGTCCAGCACATGCATGCCATAGCTCCGTATACAACGCCGTTTCAGGGTCTATGTTCCCACATACGAAACCAAATAAATATTAAAACGGCAGGCGAGAAGAAAAAAAGTAAGAACTCGAGATCAACAACAATGGAGAAAAGGAAATCCGGAACCGGAAGTTAAAGGGAAGAAAGGGGTTATACCTTTGACGGCAGCTGAACGAGGGGAATGACCATTTTGTCCATCCATGGCTTTCCTAGCATCATTTTGCTCGTTAGAACCAGAAGAAAAGCTCTCTCTTCCGTTAACACAATTCCCTTTTATTGGAACTTCCGACGTAGCCATTTTTTTCAAAATCTTTCAGTTCAGATCTCTCATCTGTTACACTCTAAAACTCCTCAATCAAAAACTAAAACCCCAATCCAAATTCCCACACAATCCACGAGCAACACCGTTGTTAAAACACTAGTTTCGCCTTTTCAACACACAAAATCAACTATTTTCCTCTGAAACTCTGATCAAAACCTGACGAAATTTAATCACCACAACCATATAACCCAGTTCATCAAACAATCTTCTCGATTTAAGCACCAACAAATCAAAACCCACTTTTTATCTATAGTCGCTTTCACTCTTCCTCTCTATCTTCTTCTCTTCCACCTTAAACTGCAACAACAGATGAAAAATCAGAGCTTGTAAAACACCCAAAAAACAAAAACAAAATAGGATCCCCCCCTGCCTATCTCTATCTTTCCCTCTGTTTTTTTTTCCTCGTCTCCGTTTGTCTGTACCGAATGAGGAGGGGTCGAGAGACTTAACCAAGGGTGGGTCAAAACTGTGGCAGAGAAAGGACAATAATTTAAACTATGGACAATTTTTAACCCGACTGAAAAACCGTCGACCGGCGTTACCGTCCGATTTAAACTTGCGGTACCGGATACTTCCGATAGACTTATTGAGATAGGAATCGAGGGGACCAGATACTATGGGGAAAGGGACAGGCAGAGGGAGAATATTTTAACAATTAATATAAAATTAAATGATAATGAAAATTCTTTGCGTTTATTAAATAAAGGCGGCTCTTTTTCTTTGTTTTTGCCGTGGCTTTCAAGTCGGTGATGGAAGAATAATTATGAACGGGTAAAATTTGATTTAATTTAAAATAATTAAATTATTTAATTTGATTAAATAAAAAATATTAAATTTATTATAATTTGATTAGTTATTTTGTAAATAACCCTGTTTAAAATTTTTAAATAAAATTTAAATTATAAAATAAAAATTAGATTGATACGAATAAAGTTTTGTTTATTATTGTTTTTGAAATCAGATTTAGGCTCTAAAACTGATTTGTGAAAAAAATGTTTAAAAAGTTATTTTCAACCTAAATATATAAATTAAAATTTTTAATTTTATAATTTAATAATATTTTTAAAAATTCAATTATAATTTCAACATTCATTTAAAATTTATAATTTTATAAAAAAATAATTAAATGATTAATTATTTAATAGACAAGATTAAGGTTTAATGGCGTTTGAGCTGAGTTAAAATTGTCCTGAATTTGAAGGGTGAGATTGTAATTTGCTGTGCTATTAACGGGCAGCTTTGGAATGTGATTTTCTTACAAAATATCTAGTAGAACGGTTCGATTTAGTCCGGTTAAATATTTGAACCGAATAATGAACGTATTTTTTTACTATTACAACATATAAATAAAAATGAGACTAAGATTAAACATTAAAAAAATATAAAAAATAATCAAATTTTATATAATATAGGTGAATATGATCTTTTAATAATATTTTATGCATAAAAATATATGGGTCTCTCCTATTTTATGCAATGGTCAAAAATTAAAATAAAATAATTTTATATTTTATAGTCAACAGTGATTCTTATATGGACCAATAGAAGGCAAAAGAATTAATAAATATTATTAAATAATTTGGAGAAAAGTGACTGAATCAAGGAAAGTGGGTCCCATTGGATTGTTTCCTAATAAGTTTACATTAATCAGTTAGTGGGGCCCAGTTTATCCCTGTCCGTATGTGCTTAGCATCTCTGGACAGTCCCTAATGTTAGGATGGATATCGAATAATATTAAATATTATTAAATTAATTAATAAAGATTAAAACTTTTAAATATTATTTATCCTAATATCTGCTCTCGTAAGTATTTTTTTATTATTCTTTTGATTTTAGAGTTTAATTCTGACTAATTTAGATTGATTCGCGTTGTATATTTAATTTTGATAGATAAATTTTTTGATAGAAAATTTTTGTGTATATAACATCTTAAATCTACACTTATTTATATAAAACCAAACTATTTATCAATTAGACCGACCATCGTTGGTTGTTGAGTAATTTAATTTATAGTTTGATCACAAATCTGATTTCAACTATAGTTTTATTATAAATTATTTCATAAACCATTGATATTTTGACACTTAAACGCTCATAAATTTGTTTTAGATATATTTTAAACTATAAATTATTATTTTTAACTAATATATTTTTATAATGTTTTACATATTTTTATAATAAATTAATTAATCGAGTATCTGATATTAATGTTGATTCTCACCAATATCAATATCAATTTTTAAAATTTAAAAATTTGAACTTATTAAAATCGAAACTGATTTTAATTTTTAAAAACTAATAACTATCAAATTAAAATTATTTTTAAATAATTTAATTGGGTACTCGCTCTTTTTCACCCGAGTTATTCCCGATTTGAACTGAGAATTTTATACATTTTAAATAATGGATGAATCTGACAGGTGAGCAATGGTCAATTGCCACGTGGTATTAGTGTCAGTATCTTGCGACACGCGAAAGAAATTATATTATAAACCCGACCTACCACGTCAATCGTGGTCTTGTTCAATAATAATTACTCACTTCACTATTAATCTTCAATTTTTTTTTAACCAGTGAATTTCCACTCATAATTTATATATCATTTTAAAAATATAATTTCTGAAAATTATATTAATTACATAGTTAATTAGTGACGGAATAAATAATTTTTATTAGTTAAGGACCACGGTTAACGTGATAGACTGGATCAATGATATAATCTCTCCACCCGCGGGTATCCCAATTAAATGCCAGGAATGGTTTTGGGCGATTCCTTAATTTGAGTGGAATTGGTGACGTCTTATCACGCAGATATCGTCACTTGTTATTAACCGGAGGATTGGATTTGCTTATTGTTACGGGATTGTGTCACTGAAGCTCGTATTATCTTATTTTTATCGTATTATTAGGGATGACTAAAAACCAATCCGACCATAAACTTAAGTTTTCGATCCGATTACCAATTGATTTAATTTTAATAGTTTTTTATTTGATTTGATATTATAAAAATTATAATTTAATTTTGATATTTTAATAAAAAATCTGAATAGGTTTGATTTGACCTAAAAAAATTAATAAAAGTATTAAATATTATATATATAAAAATATATATACCGATCAAGTAAGAGAATTTTCATCCTTAAAATCGATCTTGACCTGACCTAACATATTTTTAATCTCCCAATCCGACCCGACCTCAACTTTTGAAATAAAAAACTCACCTTGATCAGATCAGATCGTGACCTGATGAGGACGGATCAAATTATCATCCCTAAATATTATATTATTAAAGTAAATATTAAAATTTGAATTTATATAGATCTAAAAACGTAATAAGTACATAAATATTAAATTTTTATTATTCTAAATAATATTTTTATATAATTTTTTTATAAATTTATATTATATAATTTTAATTATTTAATGATTTTAAAAATATATATAACTTATAAATTTTATATTGTATAACTTTATCTTATTTCAACCATTTATATAAAATAAAATAATACGAATATCATTAGTCACTAAATCAATTATAATCCGTAGATCTTGTTATTGTTTCTATTTCTTTTATTTTCTTTCAAATAAACGCAAATTTTAAGTTAAAAAAAGTGTTTTAAAATTTTATCAGGAAAAATATTTATTTTAAAATATTCAAATTAAATTAATTTTTTTTTATAAAAATGTATATAGCTTATTAATATTATTTCATGTATAAAAACACAAATTTGATATTAAAAAGGTTTTCATTAATAAAGGAATAAATATTACATCATTATTAAAATTTTATATCTTTTCATTATATATGAAAACAAATTAAAACGCGGAGATCGTATCGGTAGGCGTAGGGGTGGGCATTCGGTCGAGTCGAATTGAGTTAAAAAATTTTGAGTTATTCGAGTTGATGAGTCACATTCTATAACTTAAACTTTATTTAAAAAAAAAATAGTTCGAGTCGAGTTGAATCGAGTCGAGTTTCAAGTTCCTATAAATATTTAATTATATTTATTTATTATTTTATAGTATGATTTGATTCCAATTTAGACGAGTTTCTTAATCATATAAGAGATACATGTATATCTTTTTCATATGTAGCAATATTTCTTTATATTTTTATATATGAACGTATATATATCATATAAAATTGAAAATTTCGTTTTAAACTTAAAAATTATTTCTTTAATTATTATAAATTTTGAGTTATTCGAGTTTCCATTTTACAACTCAAACTTTATTTGAAATTTTTTTGAGTCGAGTCGAACCAAAACGAGTCGAGTATTTTTACCTCGAGTTCAGTCGAGTTATTCAGTTTTTTCGAGTCGAGTCGAGTTTTGTTCACTCCTAGGTAGGCGGGAAAAATTATATTATGGGTAAGTTTTATCATATCATTCATGAAAAAAATCACTAAAAAATATTTATCTTATCAATTTTTCATATCATTTCTAAATGAATCTTCATTCTATTTACTGTTAATTTATTTTAAAAATATTTTTTAAGTGAATCTTCAATTAAAAAATATGATATAAAAAAATTAATGAGATATATGATTTTTAATGGTTAGTTTCATAAACACGTGATGAGATTTACCCATAATATAATTTCTCGCCGGCGGGGGACATAGAAGAAGGGGACATTAATCTCTTGATTAATAGCTAATCATGGAATGGATGGCCGCGGTTTAGAATATCACTTTAAATTGAGAATGATAATTAGAGCCTTTAATTAAAGCTTTGGAGAATTCTACGATGAAATGGACCGTTGAGCGAATAATATATTTAAAATTATAAATTTGAACATATTTAAACAAATAATCATTTTTTATATATTTTTTATTTGCTTATTTCGAATTAAGTTTAAAGTTTATTTAATTATGTAATTAAATCAAATTATTAAATGTAGATATATAAAAAATTAAATCAATGCCAGCAAGGACTTAATGTCGGTCAAAATTAGCATCTTTGACTCCTTGTTTTGTTTTCGAAATCCGATTACAAAACCTTAACGAGTGGTTTCCTTTTTTGGTTTGGTTGGCAGTTAATTGTAAGAAAATCGTGAAGTCGTTTTCAATGAACGAGTCAAAACGACAATAAACTGTTTGTATGGACTTCTCAGCTACAACGTAAAACGACATAGACTTTAGACTTCAGAGATGCTGGGTATATTCCAACCCAAAATTGGTATGCTCATGGAGATGATATTTGATTAAGATAAGTTAGAATTATATCATAATAGTAAGTACTAACACGTCATTAATGAGATCAATTATTAAAAATCATTATTCTTATTATTTTTTTATGTCAGATATTTTTAAGTGAATTTTCACTCATATTTACAGTTAATTCATTTTTAAAATAGTTTTTTCAAGTAAAGATCCAATTAGGAAAAATATGACATGAAAAAATGATGAGATTAATAATTTTTAGTGGTTGGTCTCATGAACACATGATGAAACTTACCCATAGTACAATTTCTCGATAAATTGGGGCTCTTTTATTGTTATATTATCATTAATTTTTTCCATTTATTTAATTAATATATCTCGAAACATATTTTATTTAAACTCATCCTAATCTAATTTTAACATTTTAATAGAACCTAATAAACAGTTTTAAGAGAAAAATTAGATACACATCATTATATATTATTAATATTATATATAGATATATATTATTATTTTTTTATAGAACAGAGAGTATTTGAATATTCTAACATAATGTGTGATTTGAATATTATTAATTTTCATTTGTAAATTTTAGAGTAGAGAATATTGGACCTCCCTCCCCCCTTCTTTCCTTTGAAATTGGACCACACGTAGGGATGGTAATTTGACTCGTTTTTGTTGAGTCCCGATTTGATTGGGACAATTTTTTTTTTATTTTAAAAATTAGTGTTGAGTCGTGTCGAATCTGGTTTAGTATAAAAATTTTCTAACCTGACCCAACCCGGTATATATATATATTTATATTTTCATATATAAAATATTATATTATTATTATTTTTTTGGGATCAAGTTTATATTTTTTAAAAAATTAAACGAGTATAAATTAATAATTGAGATTACAAATTAAATTTATAAGATTTACAAAAACAAAATTAATACTTTAAATAATAAATTTACACCCGTTCAAGTGTTCAACCATCTAAATTTATTTTTACATATCATTGGGCTTTTAACTATACATGTTTTCCTGCGATATATGGGCTTTTTGAGACCCATGACATAATCCCTAAAACATGGGCTTTAACTCAACATGTTTCCCTTCATCTTTGTCGCAGTTTGGCATGGATTCATAGGAAATGCCATAATTCATGTGTTAGCAGTCGTCATGATTTTTTAATTCTAACACCTTAAGTTATATCTCCACTCCGATTGATGGTTGTTTGTCGATAAAATTAATTTTGGGTAACGATGTTTTTACATGATAGTTTGGATCGTCTACAACTCTTTTTTTCTTCTTTATGCGTTCCGTTTGGACAGAGACAAAGAGATCCAATAAGCTTCTGAATTTTATTGGTATACTTAATTCCATAAGAATTTTAATTTCTCTATTTTTTAAGTTGTAAAATGGTTGGATTGTTTAATCCAATTTTTCCACTTATTGAAGACGATGTAATTATAATTTTTTATAGATTTAATAAAATTCAGTAACATTTGTAAAAAAAAATATATGTATACATTTTTTGATTTTTTTATTTAGATATTATTTGATTTGATTTTTGTTAGATTTATTTTGATGGTTAATTTATTAATATAATGTAAGTGTTTGAAGTTTATTTTAATTTATAGACTAATTTTTTACAGTGTATGTAAGAAAACACTACCTGCACATGGTGACTTGGGGGAGAATACTATAAGCAGATGACGTTCTTTATTTTTAATATTTTTTATAAAATTTGATAAGAAAACGTCACTTGCACATGACATTCTCCTCCAAATTGTCATGTTCAGTTAGCGTTGTTTTACTTACATTATAAATGTTGATCTGAAATTTTAAATTTATGTCCCAAATAAAAATTTAAGTTTAATTATTTACATAATTTCACGAGGTTTAAAAGTACAGAGATTCAGTGTAATTTATTAAAACCACGTCTTTAATTTAAATATATATATACATATTTATAGATTTATTATGTGTAATAAAAATAATTTTTTTAAAAATAAGCATAACAAAACTTAAATTTTTAAGTACATAACATTTATTTTCCCTGTGTGTTTTTATCATTCTCTCGTAATTATTTTTTATTTTTTTCTTTCATAATTAGTATTTGAGTGAAATATTATTTTACCATTTTAGACAATAATCATATTTCAATTGAATTATTATTTAAATTTTTTATAACCAAATATTAGAAATTTATTTGATCGATATTTTTTAAATAAGAATTCAGTTGAAACATATTTTTATTAAGAGGTGCCACTTCTCAGCACGACTGATTCAAAACCAATAGACTATTTTAGCCTTATAAATCTCATAGGTCATTCAAAATGTTAATTACAATTTAATTAATTTAATGGCCATTTTGACAATTCAATAATATCTATGATCATTTTTAACAATTTGATAAATTTTATAATTATTTTATAATTTCCGAAAAGTCAATGATAAAAAAATCATTCTTCATAGTTCTGTAATTATTTGTATTCTTTACCCTTATATATGTTATACTTTGATTTATCATATAAATTATTTTTATTAAATAAAAATATTGTATTTTTATATAAAATTTTTAATTTATATAAAATAAAATAATATAAATATTTTAATTATTAGATCAACTAATTATTCTCTATTATATAGATTATTCTTTGCTTAGATTTTATTTAAAATTAAACCGAACTTAAAATATACGTTTTCTGTTGGATGTTTCAACAAGAAATACCAATCCCATTCTTTAAGTAAAGACAAGTGCTTTTAAAAATAATAAATTAAAATTAATGAGATTAATTTAAATAATAAATATTCTTTTATTTAAATAAATCAATATTATATATATATAAATATTTTATTAAAATTATATATATAACATAAATTAATTTAAATTAATCGGAGAAAAAAATTGAATTTTATTAAATATTTTAAATTAATATAAATATTTTAAATATAATAATAATTATGAAAAAATAGGTATAACTAACAAACCAAAACGCGTTCTCTGTTGTTGAAATCGGGAAGAAAAGAGGAAAGGTAGACTCATTGCCTGTTTCCTAACATTGTCTGAGAACTTGAGAGTTCACTACAAGTATCGGGAGTTGAAGAACAGAATCATTAAAAGTATAGTTAGTGATGGGAAATTGCTGTTCGGACGTCGACGGCGGGATGACGGCTGTTGGTGGCACCGCCCCCTCCACTTCCGCTACCAATCAAAACGACGCTGCCGACTGGTACTTCAAGTCTCGTGGCATACAGGGCCTCTTCTCTCAGATCGAGGTATTTTTTGCAGTTACTTGAGCGAATAATGAATAGAATGACTAAATTTTGCTTTGAATCAATGAACGGTGGAATTTACGTTGTGACTGTGTGGTTGGCTTATTGTTTATTGGAGTAGAAATGTTTAGGTGTTTAGTATTTAAATTTGGAGTTCTTGATTTTGATCAGTGTTGTTGTATAGATAGATAAGCTGGTTTCTGATTCATTGACTAAAACTCTGCTGTTTCATTGACGATTCTGTGCAAAATCGATGTTATGCAGTTATCCTTTTCTGCTACAAGTTTGCGAGACAGGGATGTGTTCTCGAAGGTATGTACGTATATGAGTATACTGCAAAACTGACTCCAGCTGTACAGACGTTGTAGTTAAGAAATCAGGTGCCTTAATTCTGACTTTGTTGTTGAAATTAAAATTATGGTAAAAAGTCAGTAGAACTTACTGGAAAAATGTTTTGAGCTTAAGTGGCAACTCGATGTTGTATTAGTTGATAGCTGGTATTAGAATTTATGTAGTATATTTTTGGTGCACGGTGACTTGATGATGCATTTGAATAAGTGGAATTAGAAAATAAGGTTTGAGGAATAGGAATCAGTTTTTGTATTAATTTATAATGTTTATGAACTTTATTTCGGTGCTTTATTCTTTGGTTACGAGAATTGTATTTTTGTTGCAGAAAACTTAGCCTGATATCTCACAAGTTTTGTTTGCTTTAGAGTGATCCTATGGTGGTGGTTTATATTCAAGAAAGAGATGGAGCATTTACAGAAGTATTTCGCACCGAAGTAGTTCTCAATTCGTTGAATCCTACATGGATTACAAAGTATACAATTACATATCAATTTGAGATTGTCCAAATCTTGTTGTAAGATATTTTTCTTTACGTCATTTTTTGGGGTCAGCAAAATGATGATTTGTTTTTTTTTCACTGTTATTTAACTGTTTGATTTTCCAATATCTCAGGTTTCGCGTCTTTGATGTTGACACTCAATTTCATAATGTAGCAGTAAAGGTATATTTGATTAATGCTACCTTTTCATAAGAGTTTAGTTTAGAAACTGATATACTTTACAGGAAAATGTATACTGTGTTTATGTCACACACACACACACAGATGTATAGTATTTGTCTCTGCTGTAGTTGTTTTAGATTTGTTTTATCTGAAGTAGTTTATTACCATACTTCTTTTACATTTCTGTTATTTGGAAATATGATCGGACTTTGTTAATGATTATAACAATTTCCCTAATATTCTCTTCATAACAGAGCATGTAAGCATGAAATTTTAGTTGACGCTTTCACTTCTTCACAGATGCTTAAGCTGGAGGAGCAGCAATATCTAGGTGAGGCAAGTTGTGCGTTGTCAGAGGTATATATAAGTATCTTCTTAGTTGTGTTTCCTTATCTATAGCCTCTCCCTGTTAATGAGGGTCTTTGAGTACAAAGATCTAATATAATGAAATGCCCTACTTTAGACAAAAATACTTGGATTTAAAATAAAATTTAGGAATCTTCACATGCTGTTTCACTTAATTTCATTTAGTTAAATTATGATTCCCACAATAGTTATTAATCAAATTATTTTTGTTTTACAGATTGTAAGCAAACGAAACAGGTCATTAACCTTGGATCTTGTACAAAGGGAGGAATCTATCCCATCAACCCATTCTCAACACCGTGGAAAGCTTACCGTGCATGCTGAGGAATCCTTAAGCTCGAAGACTACAGCAGAGATGACATTGAAGTGTTTAAATTTGGAATCTAAGGATCTTTTCTCAAAAAGTGTATGAATTGTTGGTTTCAATTTTTCTTAAAACTGTCATCTTTTGTCAGGAACGTTGGTTATCATTGGTACACTTCTGGTCTTGCAGGATCCCTTTTTGGTAATATCAAAAGTGGTTGAGAGTGGGATTTCTGTTCCTATATGTAAAACTGAAGTGTTAAAGAATGATCTCAACCCAACATGGAAGCCAGTGTTTTTAAATATTGAACAAATTGGGAGCAAGGTATAGCAAGTTTTTATTCATACTTTTAACAAGATTTTCTATTTCACTAATTTGTTACATAGCAGTGCAAGGTTGATCTCATGCCTTATTGGAAAACAACCACTTTCCTTTTCATCTGTTTGTTCATTCTCCTTGTCAGTAATCCTGATCTTGCTCAAATTCCCAAAGAACTGGTTATTTCTACTGACCTGTCTATAAATTACAATCAGCTATATAAATATTCAGGTGTCTGCTTAACATGTGTAGATGTTTTCATGATTGATGTTGAGCATTTGTCTATAAATTACCCTTTACTGTTTTTGTTACTTGATTATTTTCTGAATTTTCATTTTTTAAATGAACTTGCAGGATAGTCCATTAGTGATAGAGTGTTTTGACTTCAACAGCAATGGCAAACACGAACTGATCGGGTAATTGTTGATCTTACTTTCATATGTTCCTTTGCCTTCAGATACTTGCTGATGTAGCTTCCCTTTTTGGGTTTTATCAGAAAAGTGCAGAAGTCACTAGCAGATTTGGAAAAGATTCAGTTTGCAAGGGAAGGAGAGAATTTATTTTTGCCAACTCCGGTTGGGCATGATAACAAGAGCAAGGTTTACCTATTTGAACTGAAATTAATTTCATATTGAACTTTTTTTAACTTTATTATTTTTTTAATTTGCTAACTGCGATGTAGGTTTTAAAAAGCAAGTTTTTTGTGGAAAAATATTCCGAGACTGTCCAATATACCTTCCTGGATTACCTAGCTGGGGGTTTTGAGCTGAACTTTATGGTTGCCGTTGATTTCACTGGTACTTTCCTGTTTACTCGTACAATTGACATTAGGCCCAATTAAATTCTGCCAACTGCAATCCTTTATGTACATTATTAGTGATTTCTCTTTTTCAGTCCTTTCTTATTAAGTTGACAACAAAACCCATCACATCTTTAACAAAGTTAATCAAGGGACCAATACGAACATAAAAGCTGAACCACAACAATCTTTATGAGAAAAAAAAGAAACAATTTAGTTAGTCAAACAAACTGTTTGTAAGAACCATTTATTGTTTGTCCATGTTTCAATTTTTCTCCTAGTTTAACAATTTTTTAGGATGATCAGCCAAACACGCTGCAAGTTTTCTATTGAAGTCTTTGGTTAGAATGATGCGCAGTTCATCTTAAGATCTTAGGATTTACTTGTATAAACCTGAAACTATTGAAGTCATATGGATGAATGTAGAAAGCATCATGCTGTGTGTGCAGTTCTGCTGAATTACCATAGTACATTCGTACCTTTTCGTTTTAATTCTTAATTGTGGTCTATCAGCTTCAAATGGCAACCCCCGCATCCCTGATTCCTTGCATTATATTGATCCATCAGGACGGCTGAATGCATACCAGAAAGTAAGAATCGAATCTCTTAAATAGTTTCCTTTTCTTTCTTTTATTCGTGTACCCTGGAAAATGTTATGCATCTTTTAGTACAGGCAATCTATGAGGTTGGAGAAGTATTGCAGTTTTATGATGCAGACAAGCGCTTTCCTGCTTGGGGATTCGGAGCACGGCCCATTGATGGTCCAGTTTCTCATTGTTTCAACTTGAATGGAAGCAGTAACTTCTGTGAGGTAAGCAGTCGCTAGACTGTATCTTGTATGCTTTTTACCCATACTCTGTTACTTGGTATTAACAAATATCATTTCCCCTAGGTTGAAGGAATCCGAGGTATTATGATGGCCTATACCAGTGCCCTTTTTAATGTCTCTCTTGCAGGGCCAACACTGTTTGGGCATGTGATTAACAGGGCTGCAATGCTTGCCAGCCAATCCCTGGCTAATGATGCTAAAAAATACTATGTTTTGTTGATAATCACGGTAAGACATAGGGATGTTTCGATGGCTTTTCCTAGAATCCTCAAAGTGTATTCGATGTGATCTTTTCCTGGGTTTATCTTTTTGACAGACATATATTGTATTAATGAAACATCATTTTTCCCGTCCTTTCACATAACAATAAAGCATTCTATTATTGAGTAGAAAAGGTTGCTAATTTTGCAGCTGTTTCTGATGGTTGTTAATATCTCTAGGATGGGGTAATAACTGATCTCCAAGAAACCAAAGATGCCCTTGTCAAAGCATCAGATCTCCCATTGTCGATTCTCATCGTTGGTGTTGGAGGAGCCGACTTCAAAGAAATGGAGGTACTTATTTCTTAATATCCCCGTTTATATCCTTTTGAGGGAGAACGATCTCGTCCCAAGTTACCCTTTTGCTGTCGGCACTCGAAATTTTAATGTGTTCATTGAGTAATGAAGTCTCGTTTACAGATTTTAGATGCAGACAAGGGAGAAAGACTAGAAAGCTCAACCAGACGAGTAGCTTCCCGTGATATTGTCCAATTCGTTCCTTTCAGGGATGTACAGAGTAAGTCATTTACTCCTTCCGATGCTTCCGAAATGCTCCATTGTTAGGAATATAACAATCATTTTTACTTGCAGACGGAGGGACTTCTGTTGTTCGATCACTTCTGGCCGAATTACCCACACAATTTTTAACCTACATGCGAAGCAGAGACATTAAACCAAACAGTTAGTTTTTCTTGCATATAAAGATTCTAAATATCGAAATCATTTTTCGCAAGCCTCGAGTTCGCCTCTTGTCAATGCTGTGCTTGAACTTGCCTTATAAAAGATGTCGTGATGGATCGGCATTACGACGTTGGGTTGAAGAATATCCGGTCACATAGAAAACAGTGCTATCGGCACAATGGTTATCATGTCCGGTCATCGTCGGCATCGGGTTGTATATTGGATTGATTTACAATTGGCTTGCTACCAAGGAAAGAGGGGAAAACAATGGAATGCTATTTGGAATTACGTAATTTTTGGGGACGATGCTCGGTCTTTTTTTTTTTTTTTTTTTATAAATAATGATTGGTTTGTTAATTAGTATTAATATATATTAAAATATGTTCGAATCTGTCTTATATCATGACTTGATTGAATTATTTTAATACTTTTTTAATTTAATTGAAGAAATGTATAATTCAGTAATTAAAATTAAATCAAGCCAATAATTTAATGGCCTTGAAATTAATTTAACCTATAATTTTCATTACTTATGTCCATGCTATTTTAGCACGGCACTGGTTGGCGCCACCATTACTTTCCGGCAGAGAGGTAGGTTCCATGGAAGAATTGCAATCGACACCGCGCGCCGCCCAACGGAAAACGAGATTGGAAGAGTTTATATATGTTGACAACGGAGAAATTAGAACATTCAAAAGTTTTAGTATTAATAACTAAAGTGCAAAACCAAGCTTATGTAAAGGAGTTGGAATTTTACAGATTATGAATATATGCACCCATGAATCAGTCTTCCAACACAAATGATCCTTCTATCCTTTTCTCCATTGTCTGTGAAGGGCCAAAATTTAGATTGAAACTCGATGACGACGCCGGCGCCGGTGCTGGCTTGAATTCGTAAGGTCCTTCCTTCACACCCCAAACCTATTAACATATCGATTAATTATTTACGTACAGCGCATTTAGCAGAGGCAAAAAGAGGAGAGTTGTAAAACATGAGTCATCCGGGAACCTGATTTCCATCGTCATCGTAACCCCTATCCCAGGTATGTATCTCGTTGTTCTTCAAAACCGAAAGTTCTGAAGTGCAGTATGTTGCTCCATTCTGGTAGGAAGGTGGGAATAAAAAGAACTACATAAAACATCGTTCGGCATAGTCCCGACCTTTCAAGGTACAAAACAAAGTAAATCGAAAGAAGATGACAAACATGAATGAATGGTGAGGAATATACCCATGAATTTGGGAATCCGCCTGGTGGAGTTGAACCTTCATATAAACAGCGTTTCCCCCTCTCGCAGCGTTTGAGATGTATAGTTGTCAGATGTTCAGCAACATCCTGTTCATATCACACAATATAATTAACAAAACGCGATGCTATCGTTGCTAAAATGGCTAAATCTCAGCATTCAACTTAAATTTAAAGTTTTAAACAGGAATAATTCTTAATTGTTAAATCGAAAACGGTTCTTGACCACTTAATGGCCAAAATGGAAAACAATAAGCATACTAAGCCATTGCAGGATAGAAACAGCCAACAACATGCACATTGAATGGTGAGGAATAGCTTCAAAACACGAAAGAAAAATCGGAGGAACCGTATTCATGCGCGAAAGATGATAATATGAAGAGGATTACATCAATAACTTCTTCAGGTAGTGGGCGTTGATCCCTTGGACGATCACAAAAATTCTTGTATTCATCCATGTCTCTAATTGCATAAGTACTTACCTGAGGGCATAAAATGCATGTTAGAAATCAAAATGCCAGCTACTTCCAAAGGGCATCATATGAACACAACACATTATTAAATATTCAAAAATTATAGAGCAGGCCGGTATAGGCGAACTTGTTTATAAACCCCTCGAACATAAGTGAGCTTTTAGTTCGATATCCTAAATATAAATTTATTCAACAGAAGCGTAAGATCTTATGCTAAACCAGAGTAGATTCAAACCTCAACATCACACTTCAAATCTTTCCGACAAGGCTTCACCATATAAAACCTCTGCAACCAAAAGACTGTCAGGATAGAATGAGGTAAAAGCATTCCACCAAAAACTATATGTTAAGAATAAAAACACAAAATTCATTAAAACTTTCATCATCATAGATTCCACATTCGGTGTATCCTTTACCCTTTCGCAACATCGATTACCTGCCGAAAAGGTTTCTGGGGAGTCCTCCAAAATGCCTATTCCATAAGAACCAAAAACTAATCAATTGGTAAACATTACGAAAAATTCGAAAACCAAAGATTGAGCAGAGGGCAGGGCAATGCATCAAACAAACCTGTTCGAAATATAAAACCTTTGAACCATCCGC
The DNA here is from genome assembly GCA_035048815.1 of Abelmoschus esculentus. NCBI lineage: Eukaryota > Viridiplantae > Streptophyta > Magnoliopsida > Malvales > Malvaceae > Abelmoschus > Abelmoschus esculentus. The sequence goes on along the minus strand of JAUCBN010000016.1, from coordinate 20,068,771 downwards.
CATCTCTGTTGCTGGGCAAGTAAGCGTTCTACAATGACAAAATTTTCTTAATGTATGCAGCATATAACAAATAAACAAGCAATTAGCCAATAACCCATTGATGGAAAGAACATAAATCATAACCTAAACTAATAAACAACAACAAATTGTTTCAAAAAATGCATGCTTTAATTCAAGCTCAATCGACCAAACTCCAAACATGTAAACAACTTAATTAAATTCTTAATCTTTCGTTTAGTACCTGATATTGAAGTAACTATCTGGATTTCTAGAGGCTTGTTCCTGCGAGAACTACCATCGAAAAACAGAAACTAAGACGAAAACGAAAACGAAACGAAAAAAGCTAAACATATTTTATATATAAAAAGGAAATTAAGTACCTTTTCGCCGCTAAGAGAACGAGCAACGATTTTAGCGTGGTCCCAACGAGTGGTTGATTTGGTTAACCTTTTGAGGAAAAGGGCTCCTCCAATCAAAAGCAGAGTCTTCAGAATCAAACCTCGAGCTCGACTCCATCCATTCGAGTCCGACTCCATCCACAGTCTTGTTCTCACCTCACCCAAAACCCCACCATTTACCCTTTTTCCCTTATGCAGAAATGAAAATCTTGTGAATGGAAAGGTCGACAGGGCAAGGAATCGAAGCTTTTTTCTGAAACGAAAGGGGAGATTGGACTCTCGGATGTCGGGTACTACTAGTGTTCTTAGCGTTTGACACGTATCCCCATCTGTTTTTTCTCGGTTTTGATTTGGGCCCTTCAGCGTAAGTATCTAAATAAAACAAATTAAATAATGGTTAATTATTGCGAAAGTTATGTTTTTTTTTCTCCAGTATAAATTTAGTTACTGATTTTAAAAATTAATCAGTATGATCATGTATGTTTTTGGACTATAAATTTATGGTCACTCTAACGTTAAAAATTTATGAATAAAACGTACGTGACCATACTGATTGATTTTTAAAACCAGTGACTAAATTTATACTAGGGACAAACAAACGTGACCTTCGCGGTAATTAACCCATTAAATAAATGCTTAAATGAAAATAGGTTGTAGTATATATTTTCAAATTTAAAATATTTTTTAAAATAAATATTTAAATTTTAAATGTTTAGTTAAAGTTTATGATCTCGATACTTTTGGATGCGAGCATCACTCAAAGTTATGGTACTTACTTGATTGCTACTACATGGATGGCTTGGTAAGATTTAGTTACGGTTAGGTCGTATGGGTCATATATAATTATATTTTTGTGTTTGATATGTGTTTAGATGGTTCTGATAACGTTTTATTTTTATATGATATTATATTCTATAACATGCTTTTATCTATGATTGTATAAAGCATGATTAAGTGAAAATGTTTTCACTAAATTTTTTTAGTTTAGCGTTCGAAATTCTTGTTTTCGTTCATAGGTAATAGGTTTAGCATGCATTGTCGGAGCACCGTCAGAGTTAAACTCAACATCGACTCGTGTTTGAGTACAATACTAGATTTAATTAAATTATATATTTATAATACCAATATAATGTATTATAACTCTATTTTAGATTTCAACTTTAGTGTCAAATGCTTTTAACTATGTAATTTAAATGGAGCTCTCATTGTAATTTATCACATTAAAATAGTTAAACTTGTTGGATTTTATGAAAGAATTGCTTTGAGCTAAATCTAATTATAAATTTTAACGAGTTTTGGTTTGAGCTTAAGACTTCATTAATGACATTAGTAACATTCTAAACAAAAATCATTATGATTTGTTTGTTTCTGAAAATATTTTATCTCCTTATCACCAACGAGAATTGCGAATTCGAATTTCTTTCAATTCAAGGGTTAAAAATGGTATGCAGAGAAATCCAATATTTTTAAATAATGTAAATCAAGTTTTGACTAAAAACAAACATCTTGAAAGTGATAAAAAGAAACTAATTAAATTAAAGTTCTTTCTTTGGCCCAATTATCGATTAAAAAATTTAGCTTGTATGAATCGTTATTAGTTTAATATTAATAATGACAGTCGTTTCAGTACGATAAGAATACATATGTATCTGCGTTTAAAAAGTAGTTAACGAGACATCGTAATAATTATCTTATATATATTCCTTCAACCATGTGTTACCCTTACTCCCTCACCTCATCGACTCCTCCATAATGTTATTGTTTGATTCTTCAGCTGCAGGTGGTTTCCATCAAGCTGTTCAAAAATGGAGTTTTAAGGTAAGTAATAACCCTAGTACAATTAAGTTCAGCCTTTGCTGGGTGAACCAACAGGCCAAAATCTCTAGAATTATACGGTCCACACGAGGCAGAAAGAATACTCTTCTGCACCAAGAATTGTATTCGAAATACAATCACTGAGAAATCTCAGAAGAAGAAGTCTTGTACATAAATTCATCATATGAATTTGTCATTATCTAGCTTAATATACCAAACAAACCATGGGAAAATGGAAATAACCAGGAAAGTTTGGGAGCAATCATAAACCCAGCTTAGACATACTCGCCAACCAGACTCGGCAACTTTGAGAAGTGGAATCTATGTATACAATTGCACATTTCCAGTTACAGCTCCTGAGATGCTTTAAGGGTCATTTTCACCAGTGCAAGTGGCACGTTGCTGCTGCCTGCATTGAGGTTGTGTTTTGTTTTGTTTTTTGCACTTTTGATGGAATGGATCCAATTCCAAATCACTTCAACGGTTGTTCCAACTTCATCCTATGTTACCAAAGACTGAACTTTTGTTCAGAAAAAACACAGGAAACGTCTTTGTTAGCATGTTTTCAGTGGGTAATAACACGCCCTCCATTTTTATTTTTATGCATAATATTGAATGAACCCTCTCTATAAATAAATCTCATGGCTAATGATCTCTCAACACCTGCAACTTTGTTGTCTTCCTACATGTTCAGAAAAGACCATGAACTTTTGTTGTATTCTTGCATGTTCAGAAAACATCAGGAAACGTCTTCATTAGAGGTAAGTATATTTCTATACACTGACCTCACCTGTCTCTGTGTGTTTGTTTTGGTGGTTGCTATACTGGGAGGAAACCGAGAGAGCTGACAATCTCTCTCTCCCTCAATGGTGTTTCTTGTATCCTAGCTAGTTCTTAGCACCTGGAGAACCGTTGAAACGAGGGAGTTATAGAATGTTGGCTCTCCTATCATGAATTCAAGACATCTACGCTATGCTGGAACCAGGTAAAAAAAAAACATTTTGTTCGGCTCAAAGATTGGGAAAAGAAATGAAGACTGTTGGTACACAGTTTTCCGACGGAATTACAGATTGATAGTGTTTCCCACCGGGGACTGGCGCAAATAACATTTGGTAGGGGCGAGTGTTCGACGAGCGGTTCGTGAACCACTAGTACAACATTTGTTTATATTAGTTTATTAATTTAAATAAATATATACATATGAAAAAACATTTATGTTCACGAACAAGTTTACTTACCGACTCATAAGCTCGTTTACTCGATTCTCATTTTTTTTATTTTAAATTTCAGTGAAGATAAGAACTAAATTCAACATGTGATAAACTTTGAACACGTCTATAAAACAAATGTCAGCCTCGCTACCAAAAAAGGACCAAATAAAGAAAAATAAAAAAAAAAGGTGTCAAAACTTAAGCATTTTTAGGTTGAGAATCTCTTCTAAATATTCTTCAACTACTAACTATAACTAAAAAGAATTCACTTGGGGTAATTCAAACTCACAGGTGAATTATTTTTTGGTTTACCTGAATTTCATCGCTTGGCAGCCCCGGTTTTCTTAGCAACAGCTGCAGAAAGTGGGGGATGATCCTCCTCATCGTCCGATCCCACATCTCCGTACTGCCAAATTCCGCGTCTACCAGTTTTCGCCTCCTTCTGGAAGTTCTCTAAATTGTCGAGCACCGTTTTTCTATCCTTGGATTCCCATCTCTTCCTTTTCTCCAGCCTAGCTAGTCCCTCCTGATACAGTAACAGACCGGTGAATAAATTAGTACGTGCAATATGCTCTACTCGAAAGTCGTATTTCACTGTACTAAAAAATTATTAGTACTAGTAGTATTTAAGTACGTATTGAATGTTTTTCGTAGAAAATTAGAAAAGGGGTGATCATTCAAACCTGTAGCATTGAAGCATTAATGCTAAGGTCCGACTTCTCGGCAACGAGAGTTACGATGAGAATGGTGCCAGTTCCTTGTCCCTTGACTTTTCCACCTGAAACATCTCTTTCTTCTATCATAGCAGTAAACTGCAGCGAGCTTCCGAATGTCTGCTCACTGAAAAACTGAGCAGCCTCAGTACCAAACTCATCTTCAAGGTTTGGAACTTTCAGAAATGCAAGACTGCATAGCTGAGCAAGCCCGGGAGATGATGCTACTGAAGGATCAAGAGGTCGTAATTGACTGTATGGGACCACCTCTTGGTTCCCGTAATCAATATAAAACACTTCAAACTTGTCATTTGGAGATTGAACTCCGCCTCGAGGTGCATTGACAATCTTCACAAGACAAAGGAGGAACACAAAAACATGTCAAATGGCATACGAAGAAGCATAACAAGCAAGCATGCAGGCAAGCGTAAAATGAAAAGGCCACCCCACAAATAACCTTATGCATTTAAATCTTATCAGGGGGTTTCAACCGCAGTTTTAAGTGATGAGTTGCATTTAAGCAGCAAAACCATATAAACAAAGTCATAGGAAGATTAGGAAGTTTGAAAAAATAAAAATAAATAAATAAAATCCTCATGGATCAAAGATAAAGTAAATGGAACTAACCATTGCACGATTCCAAGAATTATCCATGCTAAATTGCGCAAGGACAAGGTCGCCCTTCTTAGGATTGAAAGCACCAATCACAGGAGCTTCCTGAATACTTAAGGATGCAAGCTGTTTTTGAATAGCCGATGCTCTCTGATCTCCAACTGTCTGGACATAAAATTTTCCGCCACCCAATACTTCTGTGACAACCACCTGAAAATAACAAGAAAAGTATTTCACCAGTTCATAATAGTTAGAAAGTACGGTTTAGATGAGTTGCTAGAGTACCTGTATCAGTTCTTTTTGTTTGATTTCGACATTGGCTTGTCCGTTGGAAACTTCCTCTCCTTCAACATAGTTCTCCCAAATCTACAAATAGAAGTGCAAAGATAAATCCAAGCACTTTAATTGGCACTACCAAAAGAACAGTGGGGAAAAAGATATGAACTGCTTCTTACTTTCAGCTTCTGCCTCTTGGCAGATTGCTCAGCCTGTTCAAGAAGATGAGCATCAGGAATCCTATCACTACCAAATGAAGTTTGTAGCTTAGCCAGGCCAGCCTCAAGGAGCGTCACAGCCATATTGGTTTTCGACTCCCACAAAGACCCCAAAAAGGTTCCGGTTCTATCAACTGTTTCAATTTCAACCTATGTAGAAAAGCATACATTAAACAAAGAGAAAAACAAAAGTGACAGATAAACAGTTCATAGAGAAAGACTGATACCACAACATCTCTCTGCATGATCTTTCGTCTCATCAATGCTATGGCCTCATCTGAATAGGGCTCCTCACGACCAGGACATCTGACACCAGAAAAGGAAAAGGCAATACTACAAGTTTCCTTCGGGATCAAAACCTTAAAACGATGACCACTTAAGACGTATTCCACAACAGCTGGAATCCTGCCCCGATTCAGGAAGGGCAGGAAATCTCTAGCTTTCTTTGCATTTGCCTGGTATGACAAGACAAACATATATGGAAGTTGGAATTCACATAACAGAAATATTCCGGCAAGAAAATATTCAACATGAAAGGATATATTGCTAACCATCGTAAGGTCCTGTATGTGCATGGCTGGAGGATCCTTTGCAGAATGAATGCCTTTCTTTCCAGAAATAGCACGGGATTCAGCAGCCAGAAGGGCATCGTAATAGTTTGACCTTTCCTCAAAATCTCTATGTCTTATCACAGTGCCAAAGCCACGTCCTACCACCAACTCGGCCACATTCAAGCCAGGCTGCTGGTTGCCTGCTGTGGATGGAGCTGCTGCAGCAACCTCATCACCATCACCCTTGATAGGAGACATGAGGAAGACAGAGCCAAAATCCATTACCCTTGAATCTCCAGGTGCGGCAGCAACTGCAGCTCCATCTGCCATGGTGACCTTCCTGGAATATTCCATTTGTACAGTCACCTGACAAAAGCAAGTTGACAAATTGTAAATATATATCCAACGCTATCAAAATAAAATTTAAATGAAAAGGTATTCAAACCTGTTTTCCAACAAGGCGTGTTCTTAAAAATTCTCTTGCTTCACGGGCATATGCAGCTGGCTTTTCATCTCTACGAGGATTTCCCATTTTTGGACACCTAATGCTTGAAAGATTGACGCGGCGCTCAGCAAGAGGACTTCCATAGGGGATAGAATCATCAGCCACAACAATGCAGTCCCCACTAACAACCTCCACAACCTGAGAAAAAAATATATGACCATAAATAATTACATAAGCAACAAATAACACGAGAAATTAATTCTATTACCTTTCCTGTGAAGTTTTGATCACGGATTGCCTTGGAGTTTGTAGCTGGTGGTACATAGTTTGTCCACATTCTCAGCCGAGCCTTCTTGGCTTCTAGTTCTGCAGACTTCAACCGACGCTTGGCATCATCCTCCATCATATTAGCGCTCCATTCAACATATTTTGCTAGACCCTTTATTTGAGAAGAAATGGTTAGGATGAGAGGAGAGGGGATGGTGAGAGGAGAGAGAGAGCTCAAAACATATCAACACAAATTTGAGAAAAGGATGCATGCATACTTTATTTCATAAAAATACATGGATGAAAAGAACTATGCTAAACCAAGAAACAGTTTTAGTTATAAAGCCAACGAATTACATCATGTAGCATCTTTAAAAATGTGCCAAATACATAAAACTGAAAATTTTAAGGCATAAGCATGAATGGCACATACTTATCATGTGTGTATAGTTGTAAGGAAAGAGAAGCACCATTTAAAAAACTAGGTTAATCTTTAAAAGAAACTTAAAGTGTACAAACTTCACCAGGAAGGAAAAATGAACATATTATTATTATCATTATTATTATCAAGAAACATATTTTTGAGTGCACAAAGTTTTTTACAAGGAAAAGCAGAACAAAAAACTTATGTCAAGTCTAAAACATGAATACTGCACTATATGTTAAGGTCGAAGTAAAACAAAACCCAAGAACATACGTTTTCCACAAGCTCCAAAGCAAGGTCTTTGGCTGAATCACCTTCAGGATAATAAACTGACCCGATCAAATTGCTGAATTTGTCAACACCTTCAAGAACAATCCGTACCTACAAAATCAACCTTGAATTTAATCTATTATTCAAAATGAATGAACACAAGTCATCTTAACGTATCCATTCCCTCACTTCTCTATTCAGACAGCGAACTTCTGTAAAATATTTTGCTTCAGGTCCAAACGGATCAGGGGAAACTTCAGCAGAAGCTGTCGACGAGACAGCAAGCCTCTGTGCAGATGTTAAGGCAGCCCGTGGCTCAGCTGAAACATCTCCATTTTGTTCATCTGAAGTAAAATCTGTTTCAACAACAGTTTCCACAGCAGCCCTTCTACCCATTGAGGGAGCCTAAATAAAATGGGTAAAGATATTCAAAAGACAAACTCATATGATAAAAAAAAAAGGTCATCAATTTGAGCTTGTACCTGGATACCAGCAACAAAGACTTGCACAAACTGAAAATCTGGAAGTAGATAGACTCGAACAGTACTACCATCGCGAACCTGCTCAACAATACCTTCCATTGGCCTGCCCTTATTTGCAGCTAGAAGACCCATGGCATCCAAGTTACTTGGGTCACCAATGGCAGATGGAGGTAAGTTACGTATAGAAGCCTCGGCAGCACCAGGCACCTACAACCATAATTATAAAGACCGTGATCATTTAAAAACTACCATTTGATAGTTCAGTGAGTCAAATATATAATGTCTTTCACAAAGGGGAAAAAGATTACCTTGGTCCATCGACCAAGACCTTGTTGTTTGGCTTGTTCATCAAGACGTAGCAACTCAGCAAGAAAAGGACTTGCTTCACCTTTCTGCTGTCCTTGCTCCCTAACCTGTACAAGCCAGGCTCAGTCAGACCGAGTACAAAAAAAAAACAAGGGGAAAAAACCTTTTCCACATATTTATACAAACAGAAAAGCAAATTACCTTTGCCCAGCCTTCAGAGACAACAAGCATTGCCACATTTTTATCACCACCGAGATAAACAGACCCAAATTCTCGGCCTATGCTCGGTACTGTGTATTCAACTCTAAAAGTGACTTCCTGAGAACATAATAAATTAATTAGATCCACAAAATTTTATATAAAAAAACAAAAACAAATGTCATTTATAACAAGTAAAAACAATGACCAAATTAATAAAAAAGAAACAGACTTTTCCAATGCAGAGCTTCCTCAAGTACTCTCTGCTGTCCCAGGCAAATGGCTCATCAACACCTCCTCTACGGGCCTATTAATCAGACAAAAAGGAAAAGCAAATAAAACATTAGCTTGAAGTTTTCCTCAAAAAACATACACCAGAAATTTTTATTTTAGACCTTGGAAATTATACAAACAAAACAGATAGCCCAGTAAAAACTCTCAGAAGCAACGCTCATCCAACAAAATCATTATTGAAACATAAAAAAAAAAAAAAAAAAAAAAAATCAGTAAGAAAAAAAGTCAAACATGCAAATCATCAAATTTAATAGGAACTAAGCCAGAAACAAACTTCCACTCAAAGGAGCTTTACCAGTCTAGGAGCAATGAGAGATGCCAAGGTAATGGTTTTCTCAGGCGGAGGTCCAGGCCTGTTACTGGTCAAGGCCGTTACCACCAAACTATCACCCGATGGAACTGCTTTGACTCTCCCTTTGTACCATCCCGTGCCACCAGATGCTGATGCTGCCATCGTCAACACTCAACAGCTAAGATCTACATCAAAAATCAGCAAACATTCTATTCACTACATCAATATTTGTATATAAAAAAACACTTGCAAATTCAAACTAATACAATTAAAAAAATCACCCAGATCTGAAACATCAGATAAATAACTTCATCAAAACGATCGAAAATTCATCGTTTAACCTCACAAGTCACAACGTGCTACATGCAACACTAAAACGTCAAAATTTTAAAAACATAATTGAGTCAAAAACTCGATCTGTCAATTTCTCAAACAATAGCTACGAAAGAACAACGAAAATAAAAGCAGTGCATGAAAAATCAGACTACAACAATGCAAACGGAAGAGATCTAATAAAAAAACACGGAAAATTATCGGCACTGATTATTTTACCTGGATCAGCTGAGGAGAACTGAAGCCTTATTGATCTATCACAGAAACGGATAGAAAGATAAGCTCCGCTTATTATTTTCTCAGTGTAATTCAGAGAAAAATAAATTAAGAAAATCGAAAAATAAAAACACGAGAGAAGATACAGGATAGAGACGGCGATCAGAGAAAGATATAGGAGATCGTGTTAATAGGAGAGGCCAAGACGTAAACAGAGCAGTAGGCGATGTGGGCGATGAATCTTCTTTTAGTTTGGGTTTCTAGATTGGCTTAACCGGGTGTCAAACTGTTATTCTAAATTTCTAATTAAATATCTAAACGATTTTTAAGTATTAACGTTTTATTATGTAAACTTTTTTTTTATTAATTTTTACTATTAAAAAACGTATATATCATTTAAAAATTTTAAAAATATATTATAAATAAATAAAATTATGTAATTTTAAAAATTCATTAAATTTTATAGATTTTATAAAATAATCTTAAATGTTAAAATTTTTATTTCTTTAAAATTTAAATATTGGTTTGAATAATTTGGTCGTTAATTGTTATGTTATCGTCTGTTACATCGATATAACTAACAATGTGATAAATGAAGTTTTCCATGTTAAGGGAATGTGAAAAATAAGGATGTTTAAAAATATCTGATCAAAAAATTTGTTGATCGATCTAAAAATTCAAATATTTAATATGATCTTTATTTTCATATTGAATATCTGATCTAATTTTAAATTTTTTAGATCAGATACGGATAGTAATATTTTAAGTTTTAGATTATCCAAAAATCCGAAGAATTATTTTTTAAAATTTTTATTTTTATTTTAATATTTTAATGCTTGTTATATCCAAAAATTAGAACAACGAAAATTTTTATAGATGTAAATCTTATTATATTTAATAATTTATTGTTTGTTATATTTAAAATTTTAAATTTTTCATAAGTATAACATTTAAATTCAAAAAACAATTAAATTAAAATATATTTTTAAATAATCGAATATCTAAAATATGATTTGATTATCCAAAAAAATAAATTAAATATAAATTATTATTAATAAAAAAATTAAATCAAATCCAATTCGATATACGCCGATAAACGCCCATAATGGATAAAGCCTTCACTGCATCACTTTCTCCCCTAAATTGCCTTTTTTTTTTCATTACGTGGATGTACTTTTTGTCTGCTTATTGAACATGTTAGATTATCCATTTTCTCAAACAGAATCATGTCCGGTGGTACAAACAAGGTAAAACAAAGGAGATTAGAATCTACAAACAATGCTAATTTCGGACAGACTTGAAGCCAGCGCCGCTGAATTAGCCACAGGAAAAGAGGAGACAGGAAATAGTTAAGATTAAGTTTTTTTTTTTTTTAATTAGCTACGGTGATTATAATAGTATCTGTTCAGGTGAATATTTTTAAAATCATTCGATATTGATCGTTTTATACTATACTGGCATTACTAGTGTTCGAACTCATAACCTCTAAGAACAATAACAATTCCTTTAACCACTGAAACTAGACGACTCATGTCATATTTTTGCAAGTTTATAAACAAAGTAAACTATAAAAATATTGTTGTAATCGATAATCTTTTAAAAGTTATAAAATATCATTAAATCTATTAAATTATTACAAAATAATTATAGAAAAATATCAAAGTATAATAAAAACGGTCATAAATCATTATTAAATTTATCAAACTGTTATAAAACAATCATTAAATTAATTAAATTATTATATTATTTTATAATATCTATAACTTTTAAAAAGTTAATGACCATTTTATACCTTTTAAAAGATTAATGACTAAAACAAATATTGTTTCATGGTTGAGTGACTTATTGATGTACTAAACTAATAAGGGGATAATATCGTTCAACGAGGCCTATGAATATTGAGCGTAGTTTTACATCATCAAGCCCAACCAAGTCAAAGAGAGAATTCGGGCCGAACTAAGGACCCGCACGATTCCCACGGGCGGGCTTCGCCGATCTCACTGGTTTTTAGGGTTAGGTTATTCTCATTCTTCTAGTAAAACCCTAACCATTATCCCTATAAATACATAGCTTCCATAATATCCTTTCGTTGCAGCTACTTTACTATCGGTGTGTATTTCTGCCGCCTTTGATTCATCAGTTCTTCCTCTCTAAATTTATTTTTTCAAATTCCGATTTCATTTCATTTGTTTTTGCTTTCATCGGAGAAGTTAATCTTACTTAAGATCGCGGTGATGACCTCATAAAATTCAAGCTCAACAGACCGGAATGCAGGCTTCTCTTAACAGAGAACTTTGCGTGTCGAGAACCCGCTGAACTGAGCGATCTTTTTTTCTCTCCTTTTCCATTTCTTTAAAAACGTGAAATTTGAGATTGCGATGAGGATTCACAGCTCCCTCTTCCGATTAATGCTGAAGAAATCGGCTGGCGGAATCGAACCTAAAACTCTATCGCCACCACTGAGCAGTGAGCAATCTCTTGATTTTTATCGTATTTTCGAAAATCTAACCTAAGTTTCCATCATTTTGAAGAGTTCAATCTCTTAATTGTTTCTGTGTTGGAATCATCAAATGATGAATTTTGGAAAAATAATCTTAGGACACCTTCCTACATAGCTTTCAAAGCTATGGATGAGAAGAACATTTCCTTTCTGATGATGATATGCAGCGAAATTGGGATAATATTATAATTGAAAAAAAAGATTTTTGGGGGCGTTTTTAATATAAGTGCTGCTATGTTTTAAACTATGTCGGTGTTGTAAAGAATACGCCACCAATTGATAAACGACGTTTTGTACAAATATGCTTGTAATACCGTGGCGTTTGTTGACGTATGGAACACACAAGTGACGTTTAATTAGTGGGATAATTAGTGGTTGGGTTAATGCAGCCATAGAAAATGTAGTATATGTTTAATTAGCGTTTCTTGCAAGTTTAATTAGCGGTTCTTTAATTATTTTTTCCTTATTACTGCAAAATATTAATTTTCGTATTTAACTGAAAAATTAATCAAATTGAATTTTAAATATATCATGATTTGATGGAAAAATTATCATTAACTATTAAATATGTTCTTTTGTAATTAAAGTTATCATTAATTAATTAACAAATCTTGATTATTTTATTTTTATAATAAATTAAAATTCTGTCTCCTTATTATTTTTTTCATATTTTCTATTATTTTTTAAAAATTTAAATTTTAAATTTTACCGTTTATTTTTTATATGAAAAATCTTACATCCTAAAAATATTCTCTATTTCTACTTTTTTAAACTCTAATCAAAAACTTTGAACTCTTTAACTTAAAACAGAGATACCAATAAAAATACGAATAAAAAATAAATAATTTACACCTAAAATATTTTAATTGTATACTTTTTTTAAAAAAACATTTACTTTTATTTGTTTTTAAATTGTAAGAGGTTTTAGTAAATTAGTTTTATTATTCTCTTTTTATGTGTTATAATTATGATATTTTTATAATTTTAATAAGAATTTAGTAATTATTATAAAAATTAATATTAAAATCAAATTTAAAAAGAATTGAATATTAAATAAATATCTTAATCAAAATCAGATATGAACTTATCATCATCCCATCAACATCATGAGCCTATTAAATTCAAAATTAAATATCTAATTCGGCTAGAAAATCACAGGTTAAATCAAACATCTAAATCAATGACTATATAATATATGGCGGCTAATTTCCAGAAACATGGCCGCCGGGAAATTTTTTCTTTTCGAAAATTTTTATTTTATTTTTTATTTATATTATTTATTATTATAATAAATGTTATAGATTTAAAATAAGACATAAAGATAATTTTAATCCTTAACGTTTATAATTTTTGTCGTTTTGTCCCTTATTTTTTTTTGGATAGTCCTTAACCTATATTTTTTTGACAAATACTTATTTTTTAACACCATGGTAACTGGATTTTTGAAAATTTAACAATGATGACATATTATATGTATATGATAATATATTTTAAATAACATGGTATCTAACCTATCAAATACATATATATATATATAATATAATTTTATTCTAATATAAAATATAAAATAATTAAAATTCAAATAAAATATTAAAAAATTAATTAATTCTAAAATGAAATACTATTAAATATTCTTAACCCTAACTACGATAGAATTAAAATCCTATCTAAAAAAATTAATTAATCTCGAATTGTATTCATATTTTTTTAAGATAGGACTTTGATTCTATCATAGTTAGGATTGAGAATGTTTAATAGCCTTTTATTTTAGAATTAATTGATTTTTAAAATTTTATTTGAATTTTAATTATTTTATATTTTATATTAAAATAAAATTATTTTATTTTTAACGGTCCAGTTATCACAGTAGTTAAAAAATAAGCTATTTGTCAAAAAGATATAGGTTAAGGGTTAAATTTATCCAAAAAAAATAAGGGTCAAAACGAAAAATTATAAACGTTAAGGGTTAAAATTATCTTTATGCCTAAAAATAATTCGAGAAGTATCCAAAAAAAACAATTTTCAGCTCTCATATCTATGAAAATTTACCTTTATATGGCCACATATCTTTAAGGTAAAAAGAAATTCGATTCGATTCAATGAAAAAAGTTGACTCGATTTTATTTTAATTATAGTTTTATAAATTTAATTTAATTAAAATATTAAATAAAAATTAAATTATAAAACGAGACTCGAATAATTTAAATTTTTTTAATAATAAGTGAATTAATTTTTAAATTTAAAACAAAAAAATTTCCAAGCGGAAAGTGCTGGAACCGATACAACAAATCATCAAATGAATTGGTGCTTCGATGGAAGTAGCTGTTTGAGTTATGTCCCCTTTGGAAAAATTATTAGGTAAATCTTTTTTATTACGCCATTTATGGTCCCAATTAATCAAGATCGTTGATTTTAATTTTTTTCTAAGTGAATCATCACCTTTTTTCCTACATTGACTTAGTGGGTGGGTAGTTATTAGGTGGTTATTTAAAGATTGATGACGTGGTGAACCTAATAATCTCTCCTTTGTACGTTTCGATTTTCATATCCAATGTGCCCAAATATCTTAAGTTGAACGTTCAATCGAATCGAATATAATATCGTATCGAAAATCTATCTTACAAGTGAGATCGAAGGAAAGGGAAGTGGATGGATATAACCCGAAGACACACTTGTTGTCTACATTGGCATGCATGGAGCAAAGGGAAATTAAGGTCGTCTGAACGTAGAGTTGTTCTGAAGAGAAATGTTAATAGGTTCTCTTCGTCTTTCTTTCGGATTCGAACAAAAATGTCTTAGAACAATTATAATTATAATCATAATCCTTAAATCATGTCTTAATATCCACCTTATCTTGCAGCATATCAAACTAAACGAAATCCGACATGTCGTCGAACGTAAATTCAATCGGTTTGAACTCGAGCCATGACCACAACCAACAGGACTAAAACAGACAGCACCATTGAGATTCTCAGCTTTTCATCAAATGGATCTGCTGTTTTCATCTCTTCATCAGAAGACAGCTTAAACAACTCATGGACGAGCTTCGTTATTTTATCAAATAACTCCAGGATCTTTGCTTTAGTGTTGTCAAAAATCGATTTCACGACATTCTCGGCCTCGATCGAATCATCGAAGTTATCACCCGAACTCTCATCAAAACTCAATGAACTACTACTGTCTTCAGCTTCTGTGACCATCAAAAGTACATTATGAGTATATACCTGTCATAATACAGTACATAACACCACTATTGCTTACTTTCTTTAGCTTTCACTTATCATGTATCCTAAGCGATTATCGGTTTAGGATATTAGTCATGGTCACAGCATTCGGATTCGTTTTTCTTCGGTAGTGCTAAACCGCTAATCAGATCAGAGAATTCGGGTTTGAAAGTGAAGAATGAAACATGCTTTCATGCCTTCCCAACATTAACCATTCTAGATGTTAGAACTTGGACAGGTAAGTCTAATTAAACATGTTCATATAATTCAGACCAACCTGCAGGACATGACTTTCTCAGCTCCCTCACTGCCTCATTGTTCAAAACGGCGTTCCATATAGCTTCGTCGGAAGACAACGAAATCACCATTTTCTGCAAAACACATAAACATTGACTGTTTAGGTTGATTCTATTCATTAACCATATAGTACTCATGTAGCAGCAATCTCTATTGATATGCACATGCATAATGTAGAAATACAGCCATACGGAAGGCAACACAACGTGCTAGCCATGCACCCCGGGATCGAAAGGTTGGCAAAAGAACAGACCTGAACCGTTGGATCCATCTGCAGTAAACGGAATGCATCATGAACACTGTTTGTTACATATGGTTGGAAAGCTCGTGTGTCGTAGAGTTGCATCGAAGGCTCCATCCACTCCAATTCAGACCCAGCAGAACGAGCCCTGTGCATCGAGCTAGCACCAGGGCTTGGAAATTGATAACCTATTTCCTTATCAGCATTATAAGAAAACTTGTCCCTGATAAGTTCTCTCGACGAGCTTACTCCGGCAACCCTGTAATTACAGAAGACATTCGACAACGACGGCCAAAGTTGCAGTCAACATCATCCACATTTAATATGCTTCATTAATCAATTGATTAAACAAGGTCAATATCAACCTCTTTTGGAATAGATCATTTCATTTTCAAATCATTCATTTCTTGGTTCAATTAAAACATGCAAGTTCAGATATCTTTATGCCTGAAAACTTGTATATGCTATTGACTTCCCCATCAGTATTTACAATGGGTCACTTAATTAATGTTTTGGTATAATGATAATTTTAATACCGAAACTTATATATTCTACCAATTTAGTCCTAATTCAATAAATTTAACCCTTCCCATTTTAAAAAGTATGCTCCAATTTAGTATTTTTCTTCTGATATAAAGAGTAGTGCAAATCAAAACAAAAATGGCAGGAGCAAGAACAACACTAGGAAAAAGATCAATAATTTCAGTCTAATCTATACAGATATGGATAATTCAAACATTTTTCTTTCCAATTGAAAAACTAAACCGGCAATAAATGAACAAAAGAACTGACCTTTGAAGAGCAGAGACGGCATTTTCGACTTCAGCAACAGAAGGGACAGGTCCCAACACAAAATCATATGGCTGCTTATTATCCTCCTCTTCAGTTGCATCCACAGACACCCACTCAAAGTCATCAAAACAAGGACCCGAGAAGGCAGGACAGTTATTGGCAGTTGTGGGAACACCACCACTGTTACTGCAGTAAGAACCCAAAGAAGAATTCCCAGAAGAAGATGAAACGTAAAGATGACCATTACTATTATTGTTGTTATTATCATGCCTGCGGGTAGCAGAACTTGTGGAAGAAGAAAGGGGTTCTTGGAAAGTGGCCGTAGGGTTACCGGTGGAGGCCCTGGAAACTGCTGCTCTTCCGGCTGCTCTCAACATGTTGGCTCCTCCTGGACCACCGCCCATGCCTTTGCCGCCTCGACCAAACATCAAAACGTATAAGCGTTACAGTTTTTTTGGAGTTATTTTGTGTCAGTTAGCCTCTGAATGAGAACCAAACTATGGAAATATATCTTTTTTGGATTCCCTCTGCGTTGGCACTGAGCTTAAACGACGGATTAGTGGAGTTTTGACAGACATCAAACTCTTTTGGGCTGGTTTGATGCTTAGGGGATAAGTTTTTCTGGAGTTTTCGAAGTTTGGACTTTGGATAGAATAAGATAGGCTTCAGATTTTTTGTGTGAAAAAAATATATAAGATAGGATTCATTTGGTAAATAATTTCAATACGCGGCTCGCCTCCTTTCTTTTGTTTTGCTCTCGATATTTTGATTAATCTAGATTGATTTATATTATATATTTACTCGTAAAAAAAATTAAGCATTTTGATGATTAGCATAATTGGTGCTTGTTTACTTGTAAAAAAACTAGGCATTTTGAAGATTAGCAAAGAGGGTAAAGTATTAACTTGGGGTTTCAGAGGTGTAAATACCTGTGACTCTAAGTACCCCATGGTTTTATTTATATTCCTGCTGCTGTTTTTGCATCCAATACCACTTTATTGGTTTTTACTGTTTTCTCACTTGTTTCCTGTTATTTTCCCTGGAGATGATATATCCTGCCTTGCTTTGGGTACAAAAATAGCTTGTCTATGAGCTAATTTGCGGCCTCTGGCTTTGGAGATTGAGTTGTCAGAACCAGTTATAGCTTTCTGATCATATAGGGTTTACATGATTGCATTGTCGGATTTGTAATGTAAGTGTTGTTTGAAATTTGTGACTAGTTTTGAGAAGTCTCCAAGGCATGATGCTTATGTGCCCAAATTTGAAGCTGAACTATCTCAGTTTTGTGAGAAATTGTAATTTTCCTCTACCATATAAACCTTCCTATTCTGCTCTAGGTGAGGTGATGGACCTTGACAGAAGAGTAAGGTGTGGTCGAGAGCGCCATGCTCAAGAGGTGGAAGCAGCGCCGCCTGCTCCGGTATCTGAAGCAAAACTGCTATCTCTATCTCCGTCTGTAGGCAGATAAACACAATTAAGGTTTGGCCGTTTTTCGGGACATAAATATTACTACTTAGATTGAAAGGGTATACCCCTATCTCTTCTCCTATCAATCGAAAACCTGTTTACTACTTGTTTCAGTAAGTGATGATCCCACGTAACAAATTACAAACGAAAAGTACTTCCGAATGGCATCCACAAGTTTCACAATCCACTTCATCGTCACTGTCACTAGGCCACCCTCGTCTCCTGTGCTGTGCTTGCATTGGACAAGAGTTAGGCTTGGGTTTCAACTGCATTTTCTGCCAAATAACATTTATTATGTCCTTTAATTTCTTTCGACTTTCTCCGATGCCTCGTTCTGATCTCACGTAACTTAAAAGTCGTCTTCCTTCTTCCACTGTTTTCTCTACACAGAGCAGGATAACGCCCAGCACATAAGAAGCTCCAAGATGCCCTACTTTTGCTGCACTGTCTAGACAGTTCAGTCCCTCTTCCACTTTTAAGAAGCTGAAGTATTCAATCTGACATTGGTATGTATTTTCATTAGCATTCATTATGGTATATGCATTGATACATGTAAATAGTAAAGAGTCTAATTACAAACCACTCCTTCCCTGTACAAGGCTTCTGGATGTCCACTCCTCTTGCATTTATCCAAGAAGAAAGCTTGTTCAGCCGAACCCCATGGGATAACAGGAAACTTCTCAAGGGAAACATGTCGAAGTATGTAGTTGTCACCGGCAATTTGTTGGAAAACCTTGCAACTGATCGAACAATATTAACCGACATATCGTACTCAGACATGAACAAAGAAAACAAAACAAGATAGGAACAGAAGACACACCTTAACACAACATTGAAGAAGTCATTGGCAGAAGTGACGGCCACCCGAGCTACAACTTCTGCAATGAGCTCGTTCGGAAGCGAGAAAATGGTTGGACACGGGCTTGTTTTACTTTTCCTATCTCTTTTGATTTGGTTCCTTGTTCTAGGTTTGCGGATGGAGAGGGCAAAGAGAAAGGGACGAAGTGGTCTTGAAGCTTTCATTTCACATACAACATTTGCACGTTCCTTAGATGTCTTATACATTTTCTGTGATTCTTCTGCCATTTATACATATACTTATCATGCAAATTAGTTGTGTATATTTGTCCAAGTGTATAAAAGTGATTAAGATTAATACTAATGTTAATGATGTTTTTTTATTGTCCTCCATAGTTGAATATGAAACACATTTCTTGCTTTGTACTTGGAATATTTTTCTTACAGTACAAGCACACCCTGTTGGCTTGCCACTTAGAATTTGCCAGGCCTGTCTTGCATTTTTCTTTTTGAAACAGAGGACCTTGCACTTTACTTCAGTGCAGCCTTTATTTTATATATCCGATTTAAAATTTGAAAGTATTAAGGATTGAAAATTACAATATTAGTGTATGAGGACTAAATTTGTAACTTTTACATAGTACAAGTACTAATAGCATAATATGACCAAATTAAGTCTTAAACCCTTGAAATCCCTTCTAATTGCCATTCAGATCTTCGCTTCCCGCAACTCCAAACAGTGTCAGCAATCATGAACCGGTCCAGGGCAATCCTCGCCTCTCTCAGACTCGCCAACTCGGTTCTCTCCACTCGACTCAGCTCAACTCCTTCCGTCTCTACTCAGGTGACTCGTTTTTCCTCTTCGCATCTCTCATTTCAACTACGCTCTCCTCTTTTAACAAACATCCATCAAAGCCTTTACTTCTCCACAAAACCCAACTCGTTGCTTCAACTCATACTCTCCAGCGACTGGTCTGACGAGTTAGAGGCCGCCTTAGACGAGTTCAACTCTGCCTTGACTCATGAAACCGTCATCTATGTTCTGAAGAAACTCGACAGAGACCCGAAAAAAGCATCGAGTTTCTTCAATTGGGCACGTGAAGGAAATGGGTTTAACCCCAATTCTTCGGTTTTTAGCTTTATGCTTAGGATCTTAGCTAATAAAGCTACAATGAAAGAGTTTTGGATAACTTTAAGGGAAATGAAGGAACTGGGGTTTTATCTTGACGAGGAAACTTATTATACAATTCATTCTTGCTTTAAACATGAAAAGATGGCTAGTGATGTTGTGGCCTTAACCCATTTTTATAAAAGAATGGTTGAAGAGAATGCGAAGGATTGCATTGCTCGAAAGTTGGCTGATGTTGTTCTTAGGGATGGATCGGGTAATGATATTGAGAAAGAATTGGATTGTATGAACATTGTTTTATCTGATAATTTAGTGATTAGGGTGTTGAAGGAGCTTAGAAATTACCCTATGAAAGGTTTAAAGTTTTTCGATTGGGCCGGTAAGTGTTCGAGTTATAAGCATAATACTGTGACTTATAATGCTCTTGTAAGGGTTCTTGCTAGGCATGATTCTATTGCAGAGTTCTGGAGTGCTGTTGGGGAGATGAAGGGCAAAGGGTTTGAGATGGATATCGATACGTATATAAAAGTTTCGAGGAACTTTCAGAAGTTCAGGATGTTGGAGGATGCAGTGAAACTTTATGAGTTCATGATGGATGGTCCTTACCAGCCTTCAGAACAAGATTGCACTTTACTCTTACGGAGCATTTCTAGTGCCGATGCACAAGATTTGAGTTTGGTGTTTAGGGTTGTGAATAAATACGAGGCAGCCGGATATTCGC
Source organism: Abelmoschus esculentus (assembly GCA_035048815.1). NCBI lineage: Eukaryota > Viridiplantae > Streptophyta > Magnoliopsida > Malvales > Malvaceae > Abelmoschus > Abelmoschus esculentus. Next base: position 20,048,281 of record JAUCBN010000016.1, on the reverse strand, counting down.
TTTCGAAGGGTATTTATGACGGGATTCATCGTTCTTTAACCAAGGTGGGTAAGTTTGATGAAGCGGCCAAGATTATCGAGACCATGAAAACTGCCGGGTGTGAACCTGATAATATAACTTACAGCCAGCTGGTGTTTGGACTTTGTAAAGCAAGAAGATTAGAAGAAGCATGCAAACTGTTGGATGAAATGGAAGCAAACGGATGTCGTCCGGATATCAAGACATGGACTATTTTGATTAAAGGTCATTGTGATGCTAATCAAATTGATGGCGCATTGATGTGTTTCTCAAAGATGCTGAAAAACTGTGAAGCGGATGCCGATTTGTTGGACGTCTTAATAAATGGTTTCACCGGTCAGAATCGAATAGATGGTGCATACAAACTGTTGGTGGAGATGGTGAATGTAGTTCATTTAAGACCTTGGCAAGCGACGTTTAAATTTCTTATAGAGAAGCTTCTGGGGGAAAGAAAACTTGAAGAATCAATGAACCTTCTTAAATTGATGAAGAAACAAAACTACCCGCCTTACACAGAGCCATTTGTTCGATATATTTCGAAGCTGGGGGCAGTGGAGGACGCTAAAGAATTCTTAAAAGCACTGAGTGTGAAGGAATATCCAAGCATCGGAGCTTACATTCAAGTTATTGAATCATTTTGGGAGGAAGGTAGACATTCTGAGGCACAAGATCTGTTGTATAAGTGCCCTCATCATATTCGTAATCATCCAAAAGTATCTGAACTCTTTGGTACCAAATCCACTGCTTGATTTCTTGTTTATCTGGGTTTTCACCCTTGCTTCAATGCTATTTTTTCAATTGAATTGTGAATTTACTCTTAAATTTGATGTTAAGGATAGAATTCATCATACAAAACTTTTCTTTACCTTCAAAAAAGTTTACATTTTTCATTCTGGATACAGAATTGTGGACATCATATGGTCCAATCACCAGAGCTTAAAACACTTCCCTCTTGATGACTAAGATCAAGCGCAGCTACTTGAGAAAGGCTTAAGAGGCACATTTTATTTATTTATATTAGATTTTATATATAAATCCTATGCATCAATGGAAAAGAATCGGTTGTCATCCGCTCGTTTAAGCTGTTTCTTCACTTAGAAGATCGACGACAGCTCCCCTGATGCTCCCATTGTGCTTCTTCAGCAGCATTTTGTTCATTTCCACATCACAGAAACCCTGCACTCACACACCATAATCCTAATGAACAAGAGAAACAAAATGAAAGGGAGACCACAATTTCTGTAGGTAATTTACCATTTCCTGCAGCTCCTCAAGCATGGGATCCCATTCAGATGCTCCACAAAGATCATCAATAGATTTCTCCAGATTGTATTCATTCATCCTCAAGATCTCTTTGTTCAAATTAACCTGCTTGAATCCCATATCTTCCAGCTCCTTGAGTAGAGTTTGCTCAATGGCATTTTTGCTGGTCTCTTGGGATGGTGTAAGAGGAGGTGGCTCTTGAGTGGCTATTGCTTCAGCAGTAGCTGTTGCTTCTAAGAGATAAGACGACGAAGCTGGAGGTTTTGGTGAAGTAGGAACTGGGAAGCCTTTGGGAATAAAGGGATATTCCACAGATGAAGATATTGTGGGGGACAAAATAGGGTTCACGACATCTCTGTTGTTCAATGTCTGCTCCTTTGTCGACTGTTCATTAATCAGGGGCTCGACCTGTTCAGTGTCTGCATTAGAATTGCAAATCTCGGTGTCTCTTGGATTGGTATTTTCGGGAGGCAAATTCAAGTTCAGGCCCTGAAAGTCATCACCACTCGTATTCTTCAGAGAGTCATCAACCTGCATTAGCAAATCAGAATTGATTTTATTGTCAAGTGATTAAAGGTTGGAAAGCATATCAACCTTTTACAAACCGAAGACTTACATGGATGAGAACCCAAACATATTGCCCGAATTTTATGCCAGCTTGCGATGCCATCCTCCAGTAAGAAACATATTGACCAGGGACCGGTGGTGCAGTAAAGTCAACAGCAATATCAAGTTCCCCGTCAACAGGAACACCATCAGCAGGAATCTGTCATAAGTTGGGAAGAACAACAAATAATTACATATCCCTTGAACAGAATCATGAAGATACAGAACACACATGAAACAGTGCACTTGCAACTAGATGTAAAAGCTAAAACACTACCTCTAAATCAACTGTGGTTGAATCTCTTAACTTGTCTCCCCCAATCCAGATAAGTTGGAACCCTTGAAACCAAGGTGTTGTACCATTATTGCGCATCCGCCAGATCTTTGTGAATGGTGCAGATGGAACCATTACAGTCCCATCTATTATATTGACATCCGAGACGAAGCAGCTTGCCAGCATAGGCTCAGCTACACGATTCTTCCAGACATGCGGGAGTTCCCTTGGAACCTATAAATAAAAGGGTAACAAGGGTTGTTGAAAAGAAGTTTACAGTTCAGAAGAAAATTACAGGTTAGAACATTACATGGTCGTTTGATTCCCTGGATAACCATGTATTAGAGGAATGCACTGGCTTGTCCATTCTGATGTAATCAGCTTCAATTCCCATTTTGGAAAAGCAGATGCTGCAAAGGTCGTAATCATCTTTTCTGCAAATCACAATTAAGGAGAAACTATCACTGACAATTAAAAAATGAATCCAAAAAGAATAATCAATGGCTATAAACATTTCTTACACTTTGGACTTAAACCGGGGTCCGGTGATGGGAAGAACCCCACAGCCATCACATTGAATTCCCTTGTGGAATGTAACCGTCATACAGTTTTCGTCATTCGAAACAAACATCGTTTTACTTCGGCTAAAGGGAGGAGGCACAACAGGGTCACTTGCTACCGGCATTCCATCAGAGGGGCATTCATTTGAAGGATCCCTATCCATCATGTTGATGGGATCATATTTCTTTGTAGCATTGAGAAAGGGAGCTGATGTATCAAAGCTAACACTCTTCCCCTTCTTACGACCCATGCTCTCCTTTGAGTTTTTCTGGTCGTTACATGGGAAAATGTTCGATGGAGATTTTGGCGAAGATCCAGTAGCACATCCAGTCACGTTGGCATTAGAAAGTGGGTCAGCATTCAAATAAATAGAATCAGGATCAGATATGGCGGGTACATCCACACCTCTTGTTGCATTTCCAGTGTTGCCTTCCTTGCTATCCTTGCAAATTGAACCAACATCTGTAGGTTTTGGTAAAACTGCTCGTAAGCCACCGTCCGGGTCAGCTGTGACGAATGTGGTAGAGGGGCTCCCAAACGACTCAACAGGTATTCTTGAATCTGAAGTAGTTCCAGGCTTCGAAACCGGACTCAGATAGGATTGTCCCATCTTAGACAAGCAATCCACAAGGTCATTCAACACCGGCCTAGCAGCATCAAGGGAGAGCTTTGAGAAAGCATCACTAAGAGCTCGACGCAGAGGCTCAGGTACAGATTTCACAACATCAACAGCACCAACATTAAACCCCTCTGATGGAGGCTGAAAAGGTGGGGATCTCAAGGTAGAACTCCGGCCTGATGCACCATAAGGTTTACCGAGCTTATGGCTATCCATCTGCACATTAATCCTCAAGAACTTGAGGCGTTGCCGCATCGCATCATACAGATCATCATCATCCACTAGAGTAACAACATCCCCATCTTCATCAATATATGTCAGAGTAAATTCAGTACCAACAGGAAAATCAAAAAGCCCCCAAACTTTTGCCCTGAGTCCAGCCATATCAAGACCCAGCCGTTGTTCAGCATCATCAACACGAGCAGTGAAACGCCTTAGAGTATCACCATACTTAACCTGAATCCATAACATTTGCAAAGCATAAAAATGATAGGATAAGGGATATAAAATGAATCTAAAAAATTATATTCTAAAAAGAGAATCAAGAGTACAGCTTATGTCTCAACGACAAATCAAGATAACAAGATTTCAAATGGAACAGTAATAATCAAAATACAAGATATGGAAAACAATCATCATGAGCATATAATCTCAGCTTGAAAAAGAAAAGAAAGAATCTTTCCCACTTTCCTCAACCACATTTCTCGGGAAACAAACAGAAAATCAAATGATAAAGAAAAGAAAAGAAGAGCCCCCAGACCGTGGGGTATTGTAAAAATCGAAACTTTCCAATGAAAACAATTATCACGAGTATAACCTCATCCTGAAAAGGGAAAAAAGAAAAACGAAAGAGCGAATCTTTCCCATTTCCCTTCACATTTCCTCCGGAAACAAACAGAAAATCAAATGATAAAGAAAAGAAAAGAACAGTCCCCAGACTGTTGGGTACTGTAAAAACCAAAACTTTCCGATGAAATAACAATCTGGGAAAAAGAAGATCGAAGAAAAGAATAAAAAAAGAACCTTGATAACGAGATTGGATTCCATTTCCATTGTTGACGAGATGAATAGTACTAACAAATACGTAGATCTTATAATACAAATGAAATATATATACCCCTAAGAGAGAGAGGTTAATTATATAGAAACCATTAATTGTGAGACAATAATAGAGTTTTGTGTTTCCTAATTTTCTCCTTAAGGGAGTAGCAGATACGGATCGGAAGCCGCGGAATTCCTTAAGGTGCAAGCTCTCTCTCTTTCTCAGTTCCCACCGATGAAGCTCTTTGGCATTTATTAATAGTATGTAAATCAACGGAAGGTTCGATAAACCGTTCATATTTCTATCCCTTTTATTTTGTTTATAAAATTAAACCAATATTAACTGTCCAATTTATCTATTAAAAATAGAATTATCTATTAAAAATTCGAGTTTATTAAAAAATATTGTTTAATAAATGATTACGAGAGGAATGGTAAGTGATTTTTATATGGTTTTATTAGTTTTATGATTAAATCTTAAATAATATATTTAATTATTTAATATTATAATTATTGAATTTTATGTTCGATTATTTTATATTAAAATAAATAAAATTCATTATTATTTATTGATAATTTTCTGAAAACATATTTAATTATACGTTCATTATTTATTTAAATATATGAGACCTGATAATTTTTTTAACAAAATTAATAATGATTACAGTAGTATCTGTTCTAAAATATTGTTTCCACCATTTGACATTAATAGCTCTTTCACTTTGTTGACGTTGCTGATGTTTGAATCCGTGACTTCTAAGAAGATCAACCGTTCTTTTAACCATTCAGACTAGAAAGCTCGTACAGACCTAATCAATATTTTAATAAAAACAAATAATATTTATCTTATAAAATATTAATTTAAATTATTATATTTATAAAAAAATATTATATATTTTTAAATATTAAAAATATATATAAACATATAATTTAAAATAAAATAATCAATTTTTACTCACTAAATTTAGTAATCTTTCCAATATTGTTCAATATTTTCTATCCACGTCGGTTGTTAAGTTCAAGAATTAGTGTGAAACAAAATACTAAAATTTAGTGAATAAAATATAAATATAGATAGATTCAGATATTTTACTTAGATATTATATTTAAAAAGATATTATATAATATATTTTAATTTTTTATCTATGATATTTATTACAATTTATATAAGTCGAATTCAACTAAATTTGATTTTAAATATGTATATGATATTTATTATAGTGTAAAGTTGTATTTAATTGAATCTGATTTTAGATAGTTATTTTTCAGAAAAAAAAATTAAAGCGGTGTAAAACAAGATCAAACTTCATGTCATTTTTTATGTTGTAGCAAGAGTATTTTGGAAAAAATATTATTTATAATCGGATACAATTAGATTCGATTTTACATATATTATAATAAATATCATAATTTAAAAATTAAAGTCGATTGTGTCGTATACACAAGAGAAAAATTCTTGTGTAATATTTAAACCAATACTCCGACCGGTCTAATAAAATTTGTTTTATATCATTGTAAAACTGAATGTATCATGTACCGATAAATATTGGGTTTATCGTTAAGATAATTATATTTAAATTCGAAGTTTGACTAGATAGTAATATATTATTCATCACTTAATAATGTTTTCGCTTTTGTTTTGGTCATTAAATTTTTAAATTTTTAAATTTTTTAATTTAACAATTAAAATTTATATTTTTTAGTCTTTCTTTAACATTTTATTATTTTAAAATTTTAATATTATTAAATATAAAATAATTTAAAATACATAATAAAATATCTTAATCTAATGTTTATTTCATAAAAAACGACAAAATTTGATTTTCTTACTTTTGATATTTTTTAAACTTTATAATTTTTTAATAAAATAAAGATCGAATTTTATCTCAGAGATAATATCAAACTAATGATAAAATATAAAAATAAATAATAGTCATCTATGATCATCTACGACCAATAATTATTTTAAATTATTTTATATTAAATAATTAATAAAAATCATGTAATAAAATAATAATAGAATATTAAAATATTTAATAAATAAAATTTAATTATTAAATTAAAAAATTAAAGTTAAGTATAAAATAGAAGTAAAAATATTATTGAGTACTAACCGTGTCTTTTAACCGACTAGATAATATCCGCCTATTATATCTTCGTAAAACCCCTTTGGCTGATCTTCATATCTCTCAATTCGGAACCCTGTAATTTTCTTTTATTTTCAAGTTTCCGAAATTCCTTTTCTCTCCAACCTGTTTGTTTCCGCCGCCAATGACTCCTTACGACCGTAGATATGGCGATCCACAATCTTACCGTCAGCGTAGGAGGTACTTCTGCCCCTCATTTTCAGATCTATCTTCCCTCCTTGATTTATTTAGTCTATGAATTGAAAATTTTCCCTTTTATTTTGTAGTGATTTTATGGGCCCACCGCCTCCTGCTGGCCCACCAACTATGGGTCCGGGAATGGTCCCGCCGTCAGCTGCTACTTCTCACCCCCGCGGTGGGCAAATTCCTTACGGCGGTCCTCCGACGGCGCACCCTCCTTTTCAGGGAAGGGGATCTGGAACCGTGCGAAGTCAAGGGAATATCGATTCATACTCGACCTTCCGGCCTCCCCCGGGAAGATTCGAGATGGGTCGCGGTGGGGGTGTCGGTCATGGTCATGGTGTAGACAGGAGACGTGACGGGATAAGAGGTCGTGATTCCGGCCATGGTGGTGGTGGGAGAGGTGGCCGTGGTGGCGGCGGAAGGGGTTATGGAGGGAGGCACGGTGGGTCCAGTAGAGGGGATTTGGACAATGTTTCTCTTCCCAGGCAAAATTTTGGAAATCTGGTTCCTTTTGAGAAGAACTTCTATAGGGAAAGTCCTGCAGTTCGAGAAATGACAGAGCAAGAAGTAATGTTTTATCGAAGATCAAAGGAGATTACAGTTCAAGGACATGATATTCCAAAACCGATAAGGATGTTCCATGATGCCAATTTTCCTGGTATTTATATTTTGATCAGTATTCAAATTTCTTTTTAGGGTATTAGATTACTGATTTTTATTGTTTTTGAATTGTGTATTAGATTACTGTCTTGAGGTTATTGCTAGATTGGGTTTTGTTGAGCCAACTCCAATTCAAGCTCAGGGATGGCCCATGGCTTTGAAGGGTAGAGATTTAGTAGGTATTGCTGAGACTGGTTCTGGAAAAACACTGGCATATTTACTGCCGGCACTGGTTCATGTTAATGCACAACCACGATTGGGTTAGTATCATTCATCCTATTGTTTCTCTTGGTTGTTGTGGTTATAATTTGAATACAGTTGCTCACTTTTGTTTCTATACTTGTGTAGTTCATGGTGATGGTCCTATTGTATTAATATTAGCTCCTACGAGGGAGTTGGCTGTTCAAATTCAAGAAGAAGCTGCAAAGTTTGCTACTCATGCTAATATAAGAAGTACTTGTATCTATGGTGGTGCTCCTAAGGGACCACAGATTAGGGATCTTAAACGAGGTATTCCTAGTTTTCTGTTTGAAATGTGAGTACCTTTATAATCTTTGTAAATGTGATATTCAATTTAAGGTTTTCTATGACAGGCGTTGAGATTGTAATTGCTACACCTGGTCGACTGATAGATATGCTAGAAGCTCAACACACAAACTTGCAAAGAGTGACTTACCTTGTTCTGGATGAGGCTGATAGAATGTTGGATATGGGGTTTGAGCCTCAGATAAGAAAAATCGTATCCCAGGTAGGTATATTGTCACCAAGTCATAGTCTTTTAGATTAGCGTCCATTGCCCACTTGAAGGAATTAGCTTGAAACTAATCAGTTCGTCAAGGTTCAGGCTTTGCTTGGTGTGAAGGATGGAAAAGATGAAGGATAGAAAATTTGTTAATCAAATGGTTAACATTCATAGATACTTCCATACTGGGAGACTAAACCATCATGCCAAGCAGAGCCTAAAGCTATAATTTTTTTTCTGGATCTAGCAATGTAGAAATTAACAAAGTTTTATTATTACATACATTCATATATGTTACGTACAAAAGTTAGACATTCAATTTTGCAAATATGTTAAAACCTGTATAGTAGAATGATTTAGATACGGAAAAGGTAAGATAAACTGGTGAAGCAGAGATATTGTCCGCATGTGTTTATGTTTGCTATGTTCAGTTTAGAAGAAAGCTGTATATTTTAGCTTATAATTTTGGCTGAATTGCATCTTTTGTCTCTAAGGCTATTGCTAATTCTAGGCACCACATCCTGTCAAATGAAATTGATATGGATCTTTACATGACAATTTTTGTTTTATCATAATCAGATCCGGCCTGATAGACAAACATTGTACTGGAGTGCAACATGGCCAAAAGAAGTTGAATCGTTAGCGAGGCAGTTTCTATGCAACCCATACAAGGTTTTGTGATGAAGTTTACGTGCCACCTATTTTTTGCATAACCTTTTATATATGCTTCATATATATATGTATGTATGTATGAGGTGCATAGTTGCTTATTCTTGATTGTTCAAATTCTTATGATATTAAGGTTATTATTGGTTCACCTGATCTGAAAGCAAATCAATCTATTATCCAAGTTGTTGAAGTCATAACAGAGATGGAAAAGTACAACAGGTCCGTCTTTGCAACTTGTTCCATGGGAAGTTTTTATTGGACATTGTGATATTAAATACCGATCTTCCTTTGGGCAGGCTAATCAAATTGCTGAACGAAGTGATGGATGGGAACCGAATACTCATATTCATGGAGACAAAGAAGGGATGTGACCAAGTTACTAGGCAGCTCAGAATGGATGGATGGCCTGCCCTGTCCATCCATGGTGATAAAAATCAGGCCGAAAGAGATTGGGTCCTGGCTGAATTTAAAAGTGGCAGAAGTCCTATAATGACTGCCACTGACGTGGCTGCACGGGGTCTTGGTAGGATGACTGTGTTTTAGGAGTCTTAGCATACTCATGTAGGTCTTGAAATGGTGAAGATAATTGAGTCTGCCGGCTGCTTTCCAGTTTCCTGAGACAATAATTTGTGGCTTGGGTGCGCAGTGCCTTGATGTGTAAACATTTATATTTTTGACTGATAAGCATGATCCTCCACTTTAAGGGAGTTATGGGATGGACTGAGAGGCATACTGGTTTCTCATATGCACGATGTCCCCTAAGATAATTGGCTATGGTCTTATGCTTACTGCTCATGTTACGTGGACACAAGGAGCATAGTTTGCTTAGATTTCTATGGTGGTGATCTATAATTTGGAGGGCTGCACAGTACAAAGCTCAGGCTACTCTGTTCCTTTTTTTGAGAAGTTTTATGTCCTGATTTTAGGTCGAGGGAAAAGAAAAATTAGAAAGCTTTCTTATGTGGTAGTTGTCTGTACTTGAAGTGTAAGTTTTGTGGTTGGAGTGGAAGTTAGTGTCGCCCATCCACGGTTATGGAGCTGGTTTGTTGTGGCAGCCTGGTTGACTCACATTTGCTTATATTACTTGATTGAGAACGAAAATGGTGGTGGTAGACCTTATCCCTGCAAAGTTAAGGTGGGCACATTTATCTAATGAATGTGTTATCTTAATATTGATCATTTGGATCGTAGGTTGCAGGGATAAGGGAGTTCTTGAAAATTCTTAGGGTTTAGTAAAAGAATCTTGCATGCAATACAAGTTTTTAATGACTTTCAATATTCATTTAATCTGGAGTCGAATGTCAATTTGGTAGCTGGGTCTGTCTTGTACATTGTTTCAAGCAAATATACTTATGTAGCCCAAACAAGCTACTTAGGTTTTTCTTAGAGCTTTCAATTTATATCAGCTTTTCTTTGTCTTACTCTGTACATCTTTTGTTCTGATTTTCCTTCTTATTTCCGTAGATGTAAAGGACATAAAGTCTGTGATCAACTATGATTTTCCTACCAGTCTGGAGGATTATGTACACAGGATCGGTCGAACTGGTCGAGCAGGGGCCAAGGGAACTGCTTTTACCTTCTTCACACAGGCAAATGCAAAGTTTGCTAGGGACCTTATCAAGCTCCTACAAGATGCGGGGCAGGTTGTCTCCCCTGCATTGTCCACATTGGCTCGCACTGCAGTTTCAAAGTTTGGAGGTAATATGTCCTATGAGTCCTGTTGGCAAAACTAATGTGCAAATTAAGACTTCCTAATATATTCTTATCCTTAGATAATCAACAATGCTTGCTTCCGTTTTTAGGTTCTGGAGGAAACTTCCGCTCCAGAGGACGTGGCGGCTTTGGTAACCGGTCATCGATATCAGGATCTAATGCTGTATCTCTCGGTGGAAAGAAGAGGCCTTGGTAGTTCACCTAGAGTCGTACTATGAGCTCCCCCACCCTTTAAGGATTTATTATAGGAAATTATCAGTGTTGTGTTGTAGGATAGTGAGGTCTAACAATCAACAGATAGAAAAATGTTAGTTTGCTAGTCAAGTTAATTGTAGTGCAGAAACATTGCTTTCCCACCAAGTTTGTGCAATCTATCTGATAACAGTAAGATCATCACCAATTTTAGAATTGAAATTTGACATTTTTAACTCTCTCTATATAATTGGTAATGCTCTTTATTAATGTCATAACGTAAATATATAAATAATATGCATGAAAATGAACTTTATAAAATATTTAAAAAGTAGTATGAAATTGTTTATTTGCAGGGCCGCATCCCAGAATTTCAGTACATAACAAATTGAAGCTTCAAAGGCATCTTCTTATTCATTAACAAAGTTTTACAAATTGAAGAATACTTTCACCATATTATCACCATGTGAAGCTGTAATACAACTTCCTTAAGAAGTAATAGAACAACAATAAAGAACCTATTGTGAAGGACATTTTGTGGAAAGGGCTAATCTTCTTCCACAAACTTTGATCCCTGCATGTGACAGAATAATTCTGGTTATGTTAGACCAAAGCAAGGGATACGATAAAATGGAAACTTTTAAATGTACGTTGGTATTACTTTGCTTCATTGTCTGCTGCAGGTTGAGGTTCCGTTTTATCCCTTGCTGCTGCTGATTTGGCTTGTTCAGGTTTGGATTCTACAACAGGTGCTGGTTGAGGAGGTTCAGTTGGCAATGGTGCCGGTTTAGTCTTCGGAGATGTTAGTGTTACTTGTGCTTGTGCTTGTTCACTTGGAACAGGCACAGTCCTCGCCTGTTACGTTATCTCGTGAGAAAAAATATATTTGCATGCCGTTTATATAAATGATAATGTGCAGATCACTCACCAATTTCCTGAATTGCAGATTGAAGAGCAGTTGAATATATCTTTTCTTGGCTAGATTTTGTTCTTTGTTCAGCTGCCTCCAAAATCCATAGGTGGATCCCATGTTCAGCAGTTTGCATAAATCTCCCATGTGTAGCTGCGTTTTCAAGTGCAAGAGACAATAACTGAAGCTATTCAATGGAAATTTTATCTAGGCTAAACATTTTTCATTGGTGCCAATGCCATTTCAGTGTATCGTATTGGTACCATTCATGTATGCGATGAAGTCCTTGAGTCGACACACTGTTCCAATGTTGAGCATCCATCTTGCACTTCTCGAAGAAATCAGCTATGATGTTGCTGGATTGGTCCCCATTGTTCGGATCAATATGGAAACCCGAGACCCCATCCACGATAATCTCTGCTGGGCCTCCTTTGTTGGTTGCAAAAGTGGGTAATCCGCAGTTCATTGCTTCGATGACAGTGAAACCAAAGGCCTCATACAGGGCGGGCTGCACGAAAGCTCCCTTTGTATCGGCAATGCATCGATACAGCTCTCCATTGCGATGTCTATCAGTCTGGGCTGCGATCCATCTGAATTGACCCTTCAATTGATATTGCTCTATCAGATGATGCATCCTTTTGATTTCTGCTTGCTCCTCTCGGTCATGGGACTTGGATGGATCAAAGAACCCAGCAACCACAACGAGGTTTACTAAGTCCCTAAGCCTTTTGTTCTTTCCATACCACTCAGTTAGGCCTGTAATATTCTTCACAGTATCAAGTCTTGCCATGGAGAAGATAATTGGCTTCCTCTGGTCCGCCAGATATCCACTGTTGATATGCATAGTATGATTAAGATAATGATTATATGCGATGAACAACGAATACATGTTATGCAAATAAGGCACGTCTGGCTTACATGTGCTCGTTGTTATCGTTCTGGCTGTAGAGTAATTCTTCAATGGCAGGATGGAATGAGGATAGACGCCTGTTTTCCTCTGTGTAGGGAAAGTAGACAGACTGGTCAGCCCCTGGAGCAACTATGTTGAACTTGGGGTCGAATATATTGATGCCTGAGACAACCCGGCAAAGTCCGGGAATGGTAAAGGCCGCATGACTTTCGTACTGTCCAGGCTTTTCTGAGCTGGGGCGAACAGAAAATTCATCACTTTTTAGTTAAATACTTGAGATAAAATGAGTCTCATCATGTTTTATAACTTGATAAACATATAATAACTAATCAACCTTCCGGCTATTTCCTGATAGGTGCTGGTTATGATGAAATCGGCGGCGTTCATTGCTAGTACGTCAGCGGTATATTGACACGAAAAGTGATACTTTGCTTCGAGTTCTTTCCACTTGACATCTGAATCTTCATACTTGGTTTTCTCTCAAGCATGAGCTATTGTTCCCAGAGGGATTCCAAGTTTGCTAGCCATTAGGGATGCCACCAAATTTCCATCACTGTAGTTTCCGATTATGAGGTCCGGTTTACATCCCATGTGTTCAAGGATTTTCTCTTGAGCATCCTAGTCATGGCAGACATCGATTCCGAGGAAGTTATTTAGAAACAACAGCAAGGAAAGAATAAGTGATGAACATGAAGGAACATATATATACCTGTGCAAATGTCTCGAGATATGGATAGATGTCAAACCGTGAGACCCATTGCTGAAGTACCCCTTTATCTGTCTTGAATGGGACTCTGAAAATATGGGAATGCTCGGTATTGATGATCGGTTCAAGCTCTTGGTTACATTTGGTTCCTCGGGCATCCGGTATAAGGCGAGTCACCTACAATATTGCAAAATGAAAGGGTGATGACAGGGTCGTAAATCGAGGTAGAACATATATGTATATATATACGTTGCTTACCACAACAATCTGAGGCTTCACGGCCAGGCCTTGTGATTTTATTCTTAGTAGCAATGCTTCCTCAAGAGCCTTTACTTGATCACCTCAGCTGAATCCACTTTTACCATTTTATAACACTGTTACCTGGCCTCCGGTATCTGGCAAGCCGAGGACATCTGCCTGCCCAAAGTATCCGTGAGATGATACGATTACGATCTTAAACACAGTCGGGAGCCAGCTAAAGAGTGAGTCAAGTTTTGCTGGCTCTGGAGTTTGTAGCACCTCGGAAAGGGTCATCATTGTCTCTTTAACTCTTCCTGCATTATTCCCCCATCCTTTCTCGAAACCGAACTCTTTTAACCTGAGACTTATCGCCACCATTCAAACAGTAAGGAAATCCTTTTCTGCTTTTATAAATTTGCTGTCAAGTAGTAATTTTAGTCCAGATATAACCTTAGCTCAAAATTCTCATATGGTGTATCTTTGGGTAATGCGGAGACGGTACTGCTCGCTGCCAACAGAGCTGTTTTAAGCTTGTCGACCGTATTTAGATTTCCGTTTATCAGGAGATCCTGCAACTCCAAGTACATTCAGGCATGATTGTCACAAATAGGGGACAAAATGGAGCCAAACATATATGTGTCTGAATGTTTACCTCCCCTTGGTGATTAAGGGCCAATAAGTAGTCCAACAGCGGATAAGCGCATTCGCAGCTCTCGGATAGCTTCGAGAACATAAACTTCGAGATGTAGGCGGCACCATTGCCGATGCTAGAAGGAAGGGTTAAATGAGGGGTAGTGTAGTTAATGGCTCCAAAGTCAATTTCCAAAGCATTCTCGTCGGTTGCCCTGCACCGTAGCATAATGATGATTGCTGGCAACTTAATACGGATCCAGTATAAACGACAGGGAGAAGGAACATGCTAATACTCTAATTATACCAATTCTGGTTGAAGATTGTTTCCTTGGACTTCAAGTAATCCAAAGGGCTAATGCCGTCGACATGGAGGTTCTCTGAGTTCACCTTGACGAACTCCCAGAATCCCGGATTCGGTCTCACTGCAAATGCAACATATGGTGGAACCACAGCTGCCTCCTGCAAAAAGAAAACATTTTTACACATAATACATATAAAAAAAGGACATTGATTTGATTAAAATGTCAGACCTGTGTGGATATCAGAATGAAACCAATTAGTCCCTCCAGGATCTTGCTTTTCTCAGCCTTGTCCTCTATTGAGTTCTCCACTTCATCCATCAATTGCTGTCTTTTTAGCAACCTTTTTCCAGATGCCACCAACCTTGTCCCCCCAAATTTGTAGCATATTTAGAGGACCAAACTATAAATGTGTCTGTATCTATACATGCATACACACATATATATGTATATGAATGGAATATACCTGGTGACACATTTCTTCATATGGTAGGTGCTCTGCCTCAAAGCATCAGGCATGCTTTCTGCAATCGTATCGGATCGTTTCAACGACGGTCGAGACTCCATTTTCAATGAAATGCAAAGCAAACAAGTGCTGCAGAAAACAGAAGGATTATTATGGATCAACAAAGAGTTGCATGTTAGCTAGTTAAATATATATATATATATATACATGGAGTAGGAGAGGAGGACAAGGAATATTATTCTTTGATGTGATTAGTGGGACTTCTAATGTTCACCAACAAGAAAGCTTCCCCTCCCCCCTGAAAAGTTCATTGCTCATGCATTCATGGATTCCCTTGTCTACTGGATTGGTTATCTCCATCCTCTGGTATTCTAATTCTTTTCTTTCCCCAACCTTAGTTGAATCAATCCAGCATAAAGATAGCTTAAGATCATCTTCTTAAAATAGATTGATTTTAATAAATATTTATCTCATAAACAGCACGTGAATACTAGATATTAAAAAATTTAGCTTGTAGAGAAAAACAGGCACATAAAGAGGAAGGACCAAGGGAAATTATTCTTAAAAAATAAAGGATATTTATTCCGCATATAAATGTTCGTAGAAACTTTATTTATACAAACACCTTAATTTTAGAGTCTAAAGATTCGATTTAAAGTTTAAGATTTAGGGATTTAAGTGTAGTAATTTTAAACTTAAGGGTTGATAGAACTTTAGGTTCAGGATTTATAAGTTAAAACCTAAATCACTAATCATGTCATCCTAAAACTTAAACTCTAACTTTAAATTATATATCCGAAACCCTTACACCGACATTATAATCTACACTGGTTTCTCCACGTCAGCAATAAACCAAGATTTAGTTTTAATTATATTTACTTTTGACAAATTTAATTTTAATGATATGATAGCTATGTTCCTAGTCGTATGAATGTAGTTATGAATAGTCCATTCAAAAGCATAAGGGAATACTTGTCTGCAAATGAAAATTACCTAATCAAAGATTTCTAACATAATAATTTTGTGTGATTTAGAGATTTCAGGTTTCCAAAATCATAATCAAAGGGAACCACAGGATTACAAGTATTGAGAAGTAATTGTCGAAAATATAAAACATGCTTTTTTAAATTATTCTCGTCAAATAAATTGTGTATTATTTTTTATGATTCTGTCTTAATTAATTTGGATCAATTCGCGTCGCATACTTAATTTTGGTGAATGAGTCTTTTAATAGAAATTTTCTGCATACACAACACCTTAAATTTGGGACCTATTTAAGCAGAACCAAGTTATTTATCAGTTAGACCAATCTTTATTAGTTATATTATTTTTTATTATTCTTTTGATTTTTAGGTCTTACACTGTTTAATTCGGATCGACCGTATCATAAACCTAACTCAAGAGTGAGTCTGGTTTTTTTAAAAACTTTCTTATAATATTATTAAAGAAAAAGTAATAAATCAAAGTGTTTATTCCCCGCACGCCCATAAAATAGTGTAGATTTTGTATTTGTATGGTGGATCCATATGCACTGAGTCATGGCCCAATGGGACATGTCCTTGACTCTCAATTATTGTGTTTAACTTGTGTTTAGAGCTGGATAACTGACCTAATTAATATAAAGATTTTGTACACTATGGATGAGATTAAGCTAAAGCAAGATGATGATTGATCTAAACATCTTGTCGATAGATTTAATGGTTATAATCGGTGGCGGATCCAAGGTGAATTTAAATTTGATTTGATAAATGTTTATTTTATATGTTAGTACCTACCTTGAATATAATTAGTGTCCACCTTAAATTAATTGGTGTCATTATTTTTATCCAATTCAGAATTTTAAATCACCAAGTTAGATCAAAATTAAAACCTAAAATTTATTTAATTGAGGTCCAAATCAACTCTACACCCAAACCCAATAATTATTTTCATTTCCCAACCCAAATAACAAAATAAACATAAAATAAACTCAATAACAATATTTTGAGGAATAAGGTATTCCACTCAATTTTTTTGAATAGACGGTGTTACGGGAGGAAATTAGTCGATTGCAACAATTTTTATAGTGCCAAGAGGTGAATGTCAATTTATCTTGGTGTTTTTTATTTTAAATTAATTTATTTCAGCTGATAGTGTAATTACTTATGGAGGTAATTTATCGATAAACTGACTTATCAATGATGATATAATTACCTATAAAAGTAATTTATCAATAAACTGACTTCTCAATGATAATATAATTACCTATGGAGGTAATTAGTTTAAAATGGAGAACGCCAAGAGAAAGTGACGTTCTTACTTTGACACTGTAGATATTGATGTAGTTAATTATTTTTTTTCGTAATATCGTATATTCAAAATTTTTGGGTCGAATATTTTATTTTCCTATGGAAGTAATTAATATTTCTGTCTTTAAAATATGTGTATTAATTTAATTGTGCCCAACCTAAAAAAAATTTCTGGATCGGTTATAATAAACTATAATATCTTGGTTGTAGAATATCGATAAATTGTCAATTTGAAATAATTACCATAAGATTCGACCTAAAAACTCATTATTTATATATTTTTACATGCTTGTTTATTTTTTTTATTATTAGCAGTAATAATAGGTTTAAAGAATATTGAAAATAAATATATTTTTTAAAAATTTAGTCAGAGATGAGGTTAATTTATTTTTATGTAAAATATTGTTGTAAAATATTTTTAAATTTTCTTATCAAATCATTACTTTAGTATAATGTTTTAAAGATAAATAAACATTTAAAAGGAATTTAAAATAAACAGAATGATAAAAAAATTAGTTATTTGATTGAATAATAAAAAATATTTATATAGTTTTATTATATATTTAAATTCTGATATTTGTTTAATTCTTTATTTAATAAAAAAACCGGACTGACGTCCTTGACTAAATGTCGTCCACATATCCACGGATAAACCGTCCATCCCAGTTGTTGGATAAACTTGGTTGACGTGGCAATGGTACAACCTCTACGGAACGAGGAGAAATTATATCATGGGTCAGTCCCACCACGTCATTTATGAGACCGACCAATGATAATCGTCCACCTCATTATTTTTTATTTTTTAAAATGAAGATTCACTTGGGAAAAAATATGACATGGAAAAATTGATGAAGTGGGTAGTTATTATTGGTCGGTCCCATGGACACGTGGTGAGACTGACCCATGATATAATTTTTCGTGGAATGAGAGATTATATCATAGGCTCGATTTATTATGTCAATCGTAATCTTTAACCATTAAAACTATTAATTTTATCATTAATTATCTATGTTATTAATATAATTTTTAAAAATTATATTTTTTAAATGACATGAAAAAACTGAGTGAAAATTTATTAATTAAAAAAATGACTTGAATGATAACAGTGAAATAGGTGATTATAATTGGATGAAACCACGACTGATATGATAAGTTAAGCCCATGATATAATTTTTCATACAAAACAATTATGTACAACTACGGTATAATGTACTTAAAACTAATGTAAGAATTATAGTATATTAAGATAATTAATTGATTTAATAAGATAAAACAATAATTTTTTTAAAAAAGTAAATTTTAAAATTATCCCATAAAGTTCATTTTGAATTAGTGTATAATAAATTATATGTCGATAATTAAAAATTTAAATATTATTTTTATATTATACTCGTATCACATTTTATATGTATTATTTATGATTAAACTTTTAATAATATATATTATATTTATATTTAAAGTTGAATGAGATGAAACAATTAAATCAAGGCTTAAGTAAACGTATAGCTTAAAAAGTAAAAAACAAGGAGTCAACAACACCGTAAAGTAAAATAAACGGTAATGATTAATTTCGATAGAATATTATAAAAAATAATTGATTTAAAATTTAATACTCGATTATAATTAATATATTTAAGTTGGTGGGTGGTAATGGTGTGGTTCTCTATAAAGATACCAACAGCTGAGTTTCTTCTCTCTGCCCAAAATTCCTTCCTTTTCCTGCCTCTGAAACCCCTGGAAAAGAGATTAAAGAATGGGCAACTGCCAAGCTACTGATGCAGCCACTCTGGTTCTCCAGCACCCGTGTGGCAAAGTCGAGAGGTTCTATTGGCCCGTCAGTGCTCGGGAGGTTATGAAGATGAACCCCGGTCATTATGTTGCTATGCTGATATCCACCACACTCTACCATCAGTCGAAGACGAGGAACAACAGTAAAGGTGTGACCGGAAACAACACGAATGCCACCAACCCTGTTCGGTTAACCAGGATTAAGCTTCTCCGGTCGACGGAGACTCTTCTTCTCGGTCATGTTTACAGGCTCGTCACCACTCAAGGTATCATAAACATATAAACATACATATACTGGTTGTTTTTTCGTTTTTTTCTTTGGGTAATTTGTAATCTGATTTCAAGTTCTTTTCTGGGTTCTTAGAGGTTACGAAGGGATTGCATGCGAAGAAACATGCAAAGATGAGGAAGAATCAAGAATCTGTTCCTGGTGCGAGATCTGAACCGGATAAGGAGAGCAAACATGAAGGACATCGACCGAGGTCGACAACACCGAGCAACTCTACGGTCAGATCAAAGGCATGGCAGCCTTCATTACATAGCATCTCCGAGGCTACAAGCTGAGGATATATTTCTTGTGTTTTTGCCACATTAAATTGTTGCATAAGATATGAAAAAAACCCCAATCTTCTTTAACCTGTAAAGACCAATACATGCAGTTTCTCTCACTTTAGGATCCATAACCACACCCTTCTTCAACCTGCAGATCTGATTCTGATCTATATGCATAATTGAACTTTTAATTTATGGTAGGAAAACATTATCTATTTAAAGACACATCCGTTTCGACTTCGGGTATAATCAGAATTTATGTAACTATCGGACACCGGAGATCTCGTACTAAAAACATAAAGGTTGTTTACTTATTAAGCAACAACAATGTCCTTTGTTAGGGCAGCATTGGTGTTTTACAGGGCATATATTGACTAGGAGAATATGAAGGTACCCAAGGGAAGGGAAGGTAGGTAGATATCAACCATAATTGTTTATGTATGTAGGCCATGTATACTATAAATAAAAATCACCCTCTTTCAAACCTGTAGGCTCTACTAAAATACAAAGGAATCAAGGTCGTCCTAGTTGCCTTGATGGACCATACCTTTTTCTACCTTATATGGTCCCTAAAGTTCCATAACTATGAACAGATGATTAAAAGTGAAGGTAACAGATGATAATGTCCCTCCTTTAATAGATTAGTTCTCTAATATCATTTATATACCATAATTATTGCCGTGATCCAATTTGATGGTCAGACCATAAAACAGAATCTGGGTTGAGGGGACAAAACATAAATGTTTAAAAGTAGAGGGGCAAATTTATAAAAAAAATCATTTTTAAATGAATTTAAATAGAGAGACAAAAGTGAAAAAAAATCTTCGGGGGTAAGAGGGGAGATTGTCCCTCCCAACCCCTTAGTAGCTCCGTCCCTGTCTGTAGGTCTATTGTCTTTATTTTTTAATAAAAAAATGATATACAATGAAGTCGGATTGTATTCCTATACCGACTTTACTTTTACCGGAATAATAATATTTATAAAAATAATTTAACTTGTGATATATATTTTTAAAAAAATATTAAGAGTGTAGGTAATTTCTCGTACTCTATTTTTATATACCAAATTTAAATATCTAAAAACACATGTTAGATTGACAAAAAAAAAACTTATGAACCTTGTAGGTATCTAAAGAAGATAAATTTGTATTATATTCTTACAATATGACTCATCGAATTGATTTGAATAATAAAAAAAATAGATTTAAAATATTTTGGGAGAGATGGTGGGATAATGTTAATCATAAGGTATGAAGAATTTAATAAATTTAAAATTAGCCATTATTATTAATTTAGTAATAATTATGGGTCCAATTAAAGAAGGAATCTTTGGTTATATTAAAAAGAAAAGCATGATTTATTCTTTTTGTTTAATAAGGTAATAATAAAATTATTGCTCCACTTACTATTAAGAGAAGATTTGAGTGAGACAAATGCATACGAATTAAGAGTGATAATGAGTTTTATCGATTCGTGAATTATTTAAATTTAATTTAATAAATTAGATTTGAGTTTATACTTAATTCAAAATTTTAATAATCTAAGCCCGACAGAATCAAACTCGATTCAAAGCTCATAGATAATCTCAAAATAATTATATATATATTATATACACAAAAAAAAAATCTCTTTAATAAAATAAATAAATTAATTAAAAAATATTAAAAATTAATTAAAATAAATTGAATATTTTTTAGATATTAAATCTTATATCAATATTGGTTATAAAATAATTTTTAATAAAACTTTGTCCTTATTAAAAAAACTATAATAAAATTATCAATTTTAAATTAAGCTTAATTGAATCTATTGAGCTTGGAGCATAAATCAAACTCAATAATATTATTTTGAGTTTAACTTGAATTTAAAATTTTGAATTCGTTGAATCTCGAGTATAAATCAAGTTTCACATATGTCTTTTATAATTTTAATCAACATAATTTACTGATTAAAAAAATAATATAATAATTTATCATATGTGATTTTCTCTACTTAATGTATAGATATGTAATGATTTAATATTTGATATAATTTTACTATGAAGTATTATAACGAAAAATAAATAAAGATGAAATACCAAATATATGCCAAACAATTTTATTATTACATTTAAAACTCTATTGTTTTTAACATATATTATTTTCTAATATTTTTTTTTACAATATTAAAATGCACTTAAAATTTAAAATCACTTCATTCTTTCTAGATTGATGTAAAAAAAAGAATAAATCATTGGCATAAAATATGAAGAGTTGACAAACACAGAGGAACAGGATCCCTTTCTCTGCGGACCCTTATTGGCAGGTAATCTATAAATGCCTGATACAAACTTTGTCTCGACTACGATTAAAATGAAATGAGAGTAAAAAAGACAGGCTGCGGAGCAAGAACACCTCACAAGCTTCTCGTTACCTTCGCTGTATAGCACCCAAAATAGCAGGATCGAGCGATAAAAAAATTGATTTTTTTTAAAATAATATTTTAAAATTATATATAAATATAAAAATATTCACCTAATTAATGTTAGATTTAATCAGAATTTTTATAATTATCTGATTGTTTCAAGGGTGTCATAAAATCCTGTCACATAGTGAGGGACTCCTACTTGCTGCCTTGAGAATAACAGCTTTTAAAACAATGGCAAATTGGCAATGAATGGTTGATATGAAATCAAAATTTCAACACAGACGTACCCTTTTTTCTTTATTGCATGTAGGAAAACAAATGGAATACCAATGATTCATGGGAAGCATTTTGAAACAACTAATCAGACCAGACTTTCAGGGTTTGACAATCATCACATGTGTTCTGGGAGATATATTTTTTAAAACTGTTCAAGGGTTATGACATGATCTACACATGCAATAACATGATAATAACCTTAGCAGGCATGATGGGAAAAATGAATGGACCAACACCCATAAACTAGGCAGGCATTTAAAGCACATTCAGTACCTTAGACTGGTCTCTATGGGGAGAATGGAGATGACCTTCAAGCGTTGAATCAGAGTAATGATGCAGCACTAGCCTGCTCTACCTGCTTCCTTTGAATGTAATGAACTACATCCACATCAGAAAATACCTTTTTTTCTCTTTTTAATAGTCTAAAAGTGATTAAAAAACGATTCGATTCAAGTTACGAATTACTGTTGAAAAAAGTTGCAAATTATCCACGCAAAGAGCCAAAAGGTAACATCCATAGGTACAAACGCGTAAAACAACCACTTGACATAGGTCCAAAAGGTAACATGCGTATAAATATACATAATCCAAAATAGTTTGGTTCTCACCATATTTCGATTTATGCAGGATAGGGGCTCACATTATTATCGGTATTATGGACTAGTAAATATTATTTGTGGAAACCAATGGACTTTATTGCTTTGGAGGATTGTACCAACCCCATTGTTCATCGGAGACGTACTCCGTTACCTGTTTCACAATCATGAAATTCTCGAGTCCCCTGCAAGAAGGAAGAGATCCACCGGTACAATAACATCGATTACAGTCATAATATAAATTGGGATAATAATTATCCAAAAAGATGACAAGTTTGTGTAAATACCATTCCCCTAGTTCACGCCCAAAACCGCTCCATTTGACACCTCCGAATGGAGCTTCGCAGAAGCATGGCTGCGAACAATTGACCCACACGGTGCCTAACTGCAGAGCCTGCACAAAAGAAGCAAAGGTGTCGAATATCACACAGCATAGTTCTGTTGCATGATCAGAAGATGTTTTGAGCACAGATCTTACCTTGCTTACACGATCGCATCTTTCTAGATCCTTTGATACCACAGCACCTCCCAAACCATAACTAGATAAATATTAGGAAGGAATTAGTTGAACAATGTGATCAAAATGATAAGCTCTTTTCGGTATCCCATATGGAAGGAACAAATCATGGGATTGTACATGTCGACTTACTGGGTATCGTTTGCCAATTCAATTGCTTCATCTTCGGTTGTAAATGTTTTGACACAAAGAACAGGTCCGAAAACTTCTTCTCTCCATATTTGCATGGATGTGTTTACGTCAGTGATGATGGTTGGTTCGACATAGTATCCTTTCTCTAAATGCTGCCAACCATTTATGAATTAGAAATGGTGAAGGGGAGAATAATGCCAATCATGGAGCAGCCGAGAACAATACCTTAGGACGATTCCCACCATACAAAATAGTCGCTCCCTCACTCTTAGCATTTGAAATAAACTTCATTACGTTTTCATACTGCAGCAGATTAATCAAATATTAATATGAAAGTTGTATTTTCCGAACATGGAACCTTAGACATTACCATCATAGTTATATTTTGGGTTATACATTAATTGCCAAATCAAGAATTATAATAAGAACCAGATAATCCCCATCCAGACACTGACTTTAGAATTTAAACGGAGATTGGAAAATTAGCACATGATAGGTGTGCATAAAAACATAAAAAGGATCTTATTCAACTCCCAATTCCTCTCCTATGTGTTGTTATGTGCACTAGATTCTCTATTTGCAGGTAGGTTTTAATTCTGTTCTTGTATATCTAGTTCCCGTCCCATAAACGATCAACATAAATAAAAAGTTCTAATGGAACTCCTTTCCAGTGACTCCTCCCCGGTCCAACTTATATATATAGTTAAAATATGAAACAATATAGAGCAACAGAAACATTACTTACCTGCGCTTTACTAACAATGGGACCCAGTTTGCAACTTTCTTCCAAGGGGTCAGAAATTTTGATGTTCTCACTCCATTTCACAAGCCTGTCCAAAAATTTTGCCGCAATACTTTCCTGCGAAAAAAATAACAGTTTGTCTCATCATGACTTGGAGAAAGAGAAAGAGAATAAAATCACAAAAAAAACATGCTACAATCTTGGTCCAAGAACTCAAGGTAGCAGAACCATAGTGTTCCCTTTCTTAGATCGAAGGTATGTCCTTGACTCGAATCATAATAAAATAATTTTCATCCAACTACTTTCCAGTACAAGAAGGATCAGGAAGGCGGAAGCTATAAAGAGAAATAGAATAGTTCTCATGACAATCCATCTTAGGAATTTAACATATAGGTAAAATAACAATGAAACATAGAGCCTGTAAAGAGATTTTTCGTACTTACTCAAAGAGATCAGGCACAAAGTCGCAAACTACTGCATATACAAGTGCTATCAAGGATAGAAGAGTCTATGAGGTTCCCCTCTTAGTTGTGGCAAGTGTGGACCAAATAATATTAGAATATAATTTTCACACGTGCCATAACCTCATGCCACATGGAAGATGAAATAACAATGAAATTGATAACTCTAAAGAACAAAATTGGTTCATGCACTTACATGCACAATAAGGCGGGATGTTGCACTGCATATCTGACCATTTGCATAAAAGCAACCAAATATGGTCCATTCAACAGCTGTTAAAAACACAGGTGGTTAAATTAGCAACTGAATAAAGATGTAGTATATTTCTGCATTGAAGTTTCATGAGTAAAATATGAACAATCTATTCTGATGAGAAATACAGGTAACAGGAAGGCTTGAAAGTGATTCACATGGCACTAACCCTTGTCGATGTCACAATCCTCGAACACAACTATTGGACCTTTGCCACCAAGCTCTAAAGTAACAGGCTGCCGCAGAAACCACAAAGAAATTTAAACACTGGATCATAAAAGGACTTCGTGATCATATGCTAGAACTTCAACATACCTTGACCCTTCGAGCAGCAGCTGTCATTATCTTGATAGCTGTTTTTATGCTTCCAGTAAATGCAATCTGTTGGCAACTAATTATTAGCAATTAATTTTGAAATGTTACTTTGTTAGACATTTTATGAAATTCAATTCCGTAGAAAAGATGACTGAAGAAAATGATCAAAATCAATTTAACCTTGTCAACATGGGGATGAGAGGCCAGAGGTGCACCAGCTTCGTGCCCTAGTCCAGGCAGAATGTTGAGGACACCAGCAGGAAGATCAACCTCCCTACATCCCAGCTCCAGACAGGTCCTGAAGTTGGGACGGGAAAAAATGAATGGCAGACTAAAGGAAAACAACATTGACCCCAAATGAAAAATAAAGACAAAATTCCCCTACATATGATTACTAACAAACGATAAATTAACATGAAAAGTGGAGCAAGTTGAAAGCATACACAGATGTTAATTCAGAAGGCTTCAATATTGCGGCACAACCAGCAGCCAAGGCTGGAGCAACTTTCCATATAGCCATCAAAAGCGGGTAATTCCTTCAAAACAAAACAAAAGAAATTTTTAGTTATTGAAAATCTAGATAATCATTAAAAGCAATATGATATTAATCATTGAACTGTACAGCACTATGTCCTCAAAGGATAAAGATCCCCATCACTAAAAGGGCAAAGCTGCATGAGCGCACAAAATATTACACACTAAAAAATATACCCAACCATGGAAAGCCCTTAAATGGTACCAAATGATTTAGGACTACCATCATCATAAATCATCTTAATAAATCCACTTTGGAAGCCTCTAGCATCCATAATAAGTTTATAATCTAATATCAGAAGAAACAATTAAGCGAAATTATTTACCAACTAGGTCCACTAATAAGAAGTTAAAGACCAATGCATCCACTCACTCCATTTGTGATCTATATAGTAAATGAAGCTAGCTTTCAGCAAATCAAACAAGCAAACCAATGAACAAAACCAGGTTAAGCAGATAATCTGAAATAAGTATCGGGTAAATGGAGAAGAGCAATACTCAAGGATGATTTATCAAGAAAACACATGCAGTGTGGCCAATCAAGCAGAAAAATTAACAAGAAAAAAGGAGAAAAAACAATGGTAACAGAATGGAAGTACCATGGGACAATCAACCCGACAACTCCAATGGGTTCCTTAATCACATAGCCCTTAAATGCCTTCAGAGGAAGAGAGATAGGAGCCTTTTGCTTCGCATCTAAACCTTCAGCAAGGTCAGCATAGTACTCAAAGCAAGTGATAACATCATCCTAAAACACAAAATAAATAGGTTAAAATCCAACACAAAATAGTAACATAACATTTGGAAATTTATTGTAGGCATACCATGTCAGCTTCTGATTCTTTAAGTGGTTTCCCGCAATCAACTGTTTCAAGTTTGACAAGCAGAGGCTTTCTCTCTTTTATCTGGATCATTTAAAAAAAAACATTAAATAATGGCTCATGAGAATAAAAAGGTTGCAATCATTTCCATCAACAAAGCAAGCATAACAATTGCAAAAGCTAATAAACATACAAGTATTACAGTTAAAGAAAACTAGGTTATAAACTCTGCTTACAAGAATACAAGTTTTCCATCACTACAAAGTTGAACCCAGCCAGCATAGTAACACTAGTTTAAATCAATCACACCTGGCATATCTGAAGCCATTTTGTTATATCCCCTGAAGTAATGAATCTAATGACAAGGATTTTTGTTAAGAGAGAGAGAGAGAGGGAACAGCTGGCAATCTAACTTTAACCCCAACACCATATCCATAAATTCATTGAAAACGTACAGCTTGTTTGTAGGAAGGATAAACCAAAGACATTAAAATATTTACATATC
Source organism: Abelmoschus esculentus (assembly GCA_035048815.1). Classification (NCBI taxonomy): domain Eukaryota; kingdom Viridiplantae; phylum Streptophyta; class Magnoliopsida; order Malvales; family Malvaceae; genus Abelmoschus; species Abelmoschus esculentus. The sequence continues at coordinate 20,021,243 of JAUCBN010000016.1, read as the reverse complement.
ATAGGAGAAGGATGTTATTTACTTTTATGAAGTTAGATTGATCGATCTAGCCCCAAGTTAGCACATTAGTGTTTATTGCAGAAGCATCGTTCCACTTTGGAAACCGTTATTCAGATAAATGACTAATTAGTTCACTTCAGTCATTTCCACTAGTAAACAGGGCAAGTTGTAAAATGAAGCTTCATTTGCTCAACTTTTTTTACAATTAGTAGAATTATATAGATCACAAGGTTCATTTTAAAAAGTTATATGCAGCCATTATGAATGAATTGATATTACTTTCAAACTGTTTAGCCATCCTAATAAAGTTATAATTTTTCTTGTTGCTAATGCTTTACATTCAACAGCAAAATCCCTCCCCCCACATAAAAGTGAATAAAAAAGCAATTACCGGAAAGGGAATAAAAGTTAAAAAAACATTTGAACTCGTAATAGTTCACTTAAAAACATGGATCGCATCTAATATTTCCCTGGTCTTAAACAACACAAGATTGTGCTTAGTTAATTGCAGAACGGTAATTATTTGCTTCTAAAAAATAATTAAAATACAAAATAAAGGCTTAAAATAGCAATTACCTTAGCAGCAATGGCACGCAAATACTTAGCACGGACTGCACCCGAAGCTGTGGCCCAATCTTTACCTTTGTTCCGAGTAAGTGCACTCCGAGCAGCCTCCACCGCAACATTCACATCTTCAGCAGTCGCCGCCGGAATATCACCTGCAAAAACCCCCGAAAAAAACATGAACAAATCGAAAACTTTTATACCGATCAAATAAAAGTAACAACAAAAAGACAAAGCAACCAATGATTTCTTCAGTAGAAGGGTTGATAATAGGGATTCGTTTCTTAAGCAGAGGCTCCGTCCAATTGCCGTTGATGAACAATTGCCGACTGGGAATATGGATCGCCATTACTGCTACTGCTTGAGTGTTGAGAACTGAAGTGGATCAAATAATATGATAGTAATTGATTTGGTTTGATACAGGCCAAATAAATAGGAGCCAACTGAAAGTGACTTTTTTTCTTCCTTTTTTTCTTTTGCCATTTTTTGTATTTCAAATGGCGATTTTCTGCTTTCACTGCGTGTATCTTGTCGTTAAGATATTGGTTGTTGATGATGCTTCCACGTGTACGGTGAATATGACGCTTAAGGATATGCCCGATGAAAACTTCCAGAAGACGTTGAGCAGTAGTGGGACACGTGGATATATTTAATGGAGAGCTGAGCGGTTCTTTTGGTTTTATATGTAATTTAAATCATAACTATTATTTATGGTTTAATTAATAAAAATAATTTATTTAATTCACTCGATAAAAATTAAATTAAAATTTAATTTGTAATACATATAAGTAAAATTTTATTTATATAAAATGATAGTATAAAAAATAATAAAATAGAATGAATAATATATATTTTTTTATTTGATATACTCATATATTTTATTATTTTCCTTAGATATATTGAATGTTTAGATTTTTTATCGAAAAATATAGAATGTTTGAAGTTTGTTTTAAAATTTAGTATCAAAGCTATGGGAAATTTGGGTAAATATTATTGTTTATTTTTTTAGTATTATACAGATGATCTCCTAAAAATTTTGCGATACAAGCCAAAATAAATAGGATTACGTCACCTTTTGATGGCGTGGTTACTATTCCTTCCCTTCAGATTAGACAAACCACTTGATTAGTCATGGAATTGGCTTAAAATTAATGTAAGGCAAGGAGCCACACATGAACACTTTGTCAGCTTTTGTAGGCGTTCTCTGAGAAAAAAAGTTAACCTCGTCATCAAAAGGTGATGTTGTCTATGTTTTACTATTTATTTTAGCCTACATTCTTAATATCTTTTTAAACATTTTAAATCCCAAATATTAATTTAAAAAATTTCTATACCCAAAATTACCCCAAAGCTACAATATATGTAGGAAAACGATACATACAAATGATGATTTGAGAGTAAGATGTCAATTACAAGTGATGTTTTTTTTTTGTATTTTTTAAATATTTTTTTTTTAAAATATAAAAAGATAACATCATGTCCACATAAAATTTTATCATATCTACTATAAATATTGACTTAAAATCTAAAATATAGATAAAAATTTATATTTTAAAATTTAATTTTAAATTAAATAATTTTTAAATTTTTTGTAATAAAAATTATATACATAAAAAATATATAATTTGAAAATTTATTTGATAATAAAATCTGTGTTCAATAATTATATTTTAACTCTATTTAAATTTAATCATTTAATTAACCAGTTTCATCGTAATATCGATAGGAAATCACAAAAGCACTAAAAAATAAAAAATTCAACCGGTAAATTAATTTAAAAAATAGTGATGAAAATGAAAAATAAAATAAAAATTAAGTGGCTAAATGTATAATTTACCCGACAAATAAAACGATAAATGAATCATGTTCAATGTAGGCATTTTAAAGTTTAAACATTACTTTCCTCAATTCGTAATCGTGTAATGTAAAACACACACACAAAAAAAAAACGAGAATTTCGCGTGTTGGATGTAAATTGTCTGCTTCTTAATCAGTATTTTTATTAGTATTTTAATTTTAAATTAGTGAGTTTAAAGTTTACAATTTAAGGTTTAAAGTTAGGGATTATAGTTAGAGTTTAGGGGTAATGTGTATTTTTTAAGGTGTAGGATATATGTTATAGAATGTAAAAAAAATTAGGATTAAGGTTTAGAATTCAATTTTTTAATGGGAGACATGAAATGAGACACAATTAAGAGGTAGAAGATTTCTATTCGATATATGGAATGACGTATTAATATGTATCGATGGTTTGATCAAGTGGTAAGTAATTTGGTATTGTTTAAGTAAGTTTCGAGCTTAAAATCTTATATATAAAAAATTATTGGAAACTTACCTATCTAAACCAAATATATAACAAAAATCGGTCTAAATTAATCGAGATAAAAGCTGAGAACCGGTATAACAAAAAAATAATAATAATCATATATGTTTACTTTCCCTATCATGGATGCATGATGCCTTGAAACGCCATTAGTTGTACAGTACTGTCATCAAATAAGCTCCACGAACAGACTTGCTCGAGGATACAGACCAGCATCTTCCAAACTCATTCCCATTTGATCAACACTGTATATTCTTTTCGGGAAGCTCGATATTAGCCTGTAGTTCTCGATCCCGGGTAGTCCTAATGAATCTATGTACCTGTAAACTGAGACGATCTTGTCCGTAGAAGAAAAGCTCTGCTCTCTTGTTGCACCGCTCGGAAACCGAATCAATATCTGAAAATTGATCGGAAACTTTAATGTTTTAAGAGTCATGGTCTGAAAACAAGTTGGTCTGATTAAGAAAAGTAATTGGTTTGTAACGAGCACCTGAGTGTCCTTCCCTTGAGTAGTTGAGTTCTGCCTTGGTTTACCTGGTTGCTTAGCTTCGGCTGGTTTCTGTGCTCTTGCATTCCTAAGCTTTTCCTTTTCCTGAAAGAGAAAAAGAACACATTGTTCTTGTTAATCGATATTCATGTCCGAATATGTATAAACATAATTTACTCATGTCTGAATATATGACACACTTGGTCTCTCTGTAAAGCAGAGAAATATGCAGCATCTTGTTCTTCTCGCAGCCGACGATCCGACCGGAGCTTTTCTTCCTCTTTACCTCTTGCTCTTATCCTTTCCTCTTCATTAATCCTTCCTCTTGCACTATTGCCGAAAGCAGACCCTTGCTCTTCTATTGTCCTCTGTAGAATCTCGACCAGCTCGGCTGGATCAATTGGACCCTCCATCTAAAACACAAACAAGATAATTTCACCATTGCCGATACTAAGGAGTAGGGACTGTGTTATCGCAACACATAACAATTGCACGTATCGTGGTTTCATATGAACAGTTACCACTATACAGTGGCCGTTATTATAGTTTTGGACTGCTATTTAATCCTTGCAGGCTATAGTATGGAGAGTATTAACAAGCAAATACAAGTTAAAAAACCGACCTGTTGCAGCACGACAATGTTGTTGCTTGCAGCAGGTGCAATCACGGCACAGAAAGGGTAGGCAGCAGGTTGGAGAGTTGCAGCCATTTGTAAGCCCTCTCCTCTTTCCGCTATGGCTCCCCACGACACGAAATTCGCATTGAGAAACTGTACGACCAGCTCCGAACACAGAGTTTTCGAACAAAACATGGGAGTGAAGGGATGTTCAGGGGAGTGGAGATACAAGAACATCAACTTGTGATCATCCTCAGCTATCTTTAGAGTCTGTATGAAACTATAGCAGTAGAAAAACGGATGTGTGGTACCATATTGATGTTCGAAACTGTCTAGAAAAGCTCGCTCTTCGGGAACGGCTTCCGGGTGAAGTAGTTGGTGATGTTCCGGTGTCTGGAATTGGTTTCTCCTACGCATAATTGCCCTCGAAAACCCTCCGATTATGCTTCTGGGAAGACATACAATCCGACAAAATATCATCTTGCAAGAGGGTTGCCCTCTTGTTCTCGCACTCGCTCTTATCTTCAAGGACATTTTATAGTATATGTTTGCTCACAAGAATGCTGCAGATTGATCAGGTTTTGATTTATAGGAATCAGAATTGCTTGTTTGGCAAGCTGGAAAATTTAGTAGAGGAAGTAGTAAGTAGAAAGTAAGTTGCTGATATTCCCTTGGGGAATTTCTCTCTGGATGGGTCACGATCATGTTTGTTACACCGTTGCTTGTTAAAGAGCACTGGTTCCTACTGCCTGCCATTTTGCACAGAACTCAAAGAGCATATGCCTTGCGCAACATTTAATTCCGTGTACTAGGAGAGATCTGTACTTGTTCCAATCATCCATAATCCTACGTCTCTCGGTTCATGCAACATTGTCTGAAACTGAAAGCCAAAAAAGTAGCCTCTTATCTGTATTCTCTCCCCCTTTCTTTTGACTATCAACTAATTTAATTCGTTATTATGATTTAATGAAGAAAAGAAATATATTTTTCTTTCATCCACAACAACACAGAAAATTCTTCATTTTCCATATGAGAGAGAGGGTTGCATCAATGAAAGAATTGCAGCTTTAAATTCAGACAGGGACAGGGTTTGTTGATGTTTTCCCTTTAAGCATCCATGTGCTTTGTAAATCACTAAAGAAAGGCAAAAAGAATGGATTTTTACGGATACCCTTCTCGTTCTTCAATGATTTCGTTTGATTTGTTCAGAAATTTCATTGTAAAAGTTACAGATTCTGAGCAGTTTCGCCGTTTCTGCTGTCATTGGGAACGTTTTCTCTGCCATCTTAACCACCTTCTTTGCGTTAGGTTGGTTTTCTTCAAAGGCTTCTGAATTTGATCGTTGCCGGTCGAATTTATAACTTTTTTTTTTTCGTTGCCAAAGCTATTTGATTCTTCATGTATTCATGGCCCTTGATGTTGGTTTTACAGTAAATTGAATCCTGCCTGTTATTTGATGTTGTTTGGTTTCAAGTAATTTAACATGTAGAACAGTTTGATTTTGGTGAAGATGGATATTGACATTCTTTTATTTGCAGTGGGGACCTTGTTAGGGGCCTTGACGGGTGCTCTGATCGGACAAGAGACGGAGTGGGTTTGTTCAAGGGGCTGCTGTTGGGGCTATCTCCGGTGCAGTTTTCTTGATCGAAGTCTTTGAATCTTCTCTTCTTTGGCAATCCCACGAATCTGGGATCCGATGTTTGCTTTACCTGGTGAGCTGCTCTGTTTATTGTCCTACATTGGTAATGTCCTGCTCTGTTTACATCTGCTTTAAACATTTGAGTGATGGAAATCATTCTTTGTGCAGATTGATGTGATTGCAAGCCTTCTAAGTGGGAGGCTTGTTCGAGAATGAATCTGTCCGGCTATCTGAGTGCAGTCCAAAGTCAGTTGGGTGCTGCTGAGCCGAAAATAACACTCGAGGAGTTCCATGGCATCTTCGACACCGGTGCTGCTGCTAAAGGATTGGCTAGACATGTAGTTGAAAGAATCCCAAAGATGATAATCACAGACAATAACCATGTAGATTCTTTGGGGGAGAGTTTCATGCTCGGTTTGCCTTCAGGTCTAGGTTTTAATTGCACCCCCATTTTTAGTATAACTCAACTAGCTGCCATTAACGAAAAGAAAAGCTTATTTGATTGTGTTTTATGTCTTGTAAATGCAGGACTTTCAATCTGGAGAAACAGTGAGAAGTTTGCCCCAAGTGTCATCACATGTTTCACTTGCCTTGCATAGACAAGTGGCTTCTTGGTCATGATTCTTGTCCATTGTGCAGAAGGGATGTGTAATATTTTACTGTAAAACTATACTATTAGAATAGTTATTTATATTTTATTTTATTTATACAACTATATTTTGCTGGTGAAGAGTTCTGTTGTTCCTGTAATGACATGACATGACCACTGGCCCTAAGAACATCCAACTCCTTTAAAAGAACAGTAACAGAAAACAGAATTCATGACAGGACAGGACAGGACCATTTAACATGATAACATCCCATCGGGTAATCTGGACAAAAACCGAATGTTTTGTCTTTATACAAGTATCAAAACTCAGCCGCAGTCAACAAGTGATGCCTAGAGATCTTAAACAGGAAAGTCTCCATCTAAACTTTGTCAATTTCCAGAATATGAGCTGATCAAAACAAAAAAGATGACCCAGAAAAGGAGGTAAATTATTCCACTAATGTCCATTCCAGGCAACTTATTGCAAGTTGCAACATGTAAACAAGTTTAGGGAGTTTCGTTTTCAGGGATGTCAACATAATTTACATAACCCAAAATCTCCAGAATCAGAGCAGACAAATATACTGGGCTTATAAACTAAATAGAGTATGTCTCTCAGGTTAAAATGTCACATTGTACATAAAAAATACATATGTAATGAATAAATATTAATTAAAGGACTGCACCTTCTCCTTTCTTAGCAGATAAGAATCGAGAGCATCGCATAAGAGGACTATGTGCTAGATACAACAGTAGAAATTGCTAAATGCTAACCTCGTCGACTGGCATCAGGGAGACGGTGTTTTAGCAGGCTGGTTAGTTCCTCCTCCCCTGAGGGACAATGAAGGGCTATTTACTGAGCTGGCTTTGCTCACAAGATTTGAGTCAAGAAATAGAACTACGACTGTGATGTCATCATGGAAATGCCTGCGTACGCCTCGCTCAATCTTCTTCAAATCTGAGTATCGCATCTCTCTCTTTTTGGCAGCTTCCTGCAAGGCAGCTTTCACAAGCCTCCTTGCAATCCCCTGTAAGAAAAACAAACACAAAACAATCAATATAAAATACTTTTGTCCATGCTCCTAACTAACAAGGTCCTCCACAATAGTATGATTACTGCCGCACTGAGAGGCAACACATAAATCCACAAGACATTCATACCGTCCTTCTGTCATTCTATAACAATTACAATAACACCTATATGACAAGACAAGCAAAATTTGTGGGCTCAGTTGTTAAAGGCTCCATTTGATTACTTGCAAACCTAGATTATAAGGTAAGAATTTAAATTTTTTCACACTTCCATACATATATCTCCCCGTTGAATAATAGATAACTTTGTACTGAAATTTCTAAAGCTGAGAAACAGCTGATACAATCAAGAATAATCAGCTACTATGGCACTGGCAGTCTTGCAGTACAAAATGATTGTCCGTCGAGTATTGATGTCACAGCGAGTGAAGCAACAAATAGAAAGTTAAGAAAAATAAAATTAATAAGCTCCAAGCAGGCACAAATGAAAGCGCAAATTGCAATAGAACAGTCTTGCTTCATTCTTCAAGCTCAAATATGCTCAGTTTAGCCACTTGGCTCCATACACCACAATTCATGCAGATTTTAAGTAGATTATAACTTAATGGTATAACCACACTAATTCTCCACTAAGAGAAGTATATCTTACATTGCGTGGATGGTTCTGAACTATGTCAACTGCATCCTGATTGCTGAGATGTTCCCAGAGCCCATCAGAAGCAAATATGATAAACTGATCATGAGATTGGAGTTCATGTGTAGATATCGAGGGTTCAGAACCCAAAATTGGCTTTCTAAAAGTTTCCCGAAGACGAAACTTTTGATATAGGGGTGCCCTGTTGTATTCGGCCTTTTTAAGATAAACATCACCAATAGATCTAGAAACCTGCAACAGAGGTTTTGTTAATGTCCCAGAATATATGAGCACATAAATGGTTAAAAATATAGCCTAACCAAATGAATGATATAAAAATTCAATTTTCACATAAAGGATTGAAAAATGACTGGATCTCCTTCACTTAGAAAGTTGACTTTGGATTTAGTTAATTTTACATTTTAGTTCATTCAATCCATTTATAGCATTAGCAATATCAAGAAAATATAACTTTCATAGAACTCTTACATGTCTATTTCTTATCCAAACAAAGAACTTACCTGTATCAGGCCCTTTACACGCCAAACATTATGTTTTAAAACTACAATGTCTGATTCATCAGGATGCAAAGAACGCATATCCTGCCTGACAGACTCTATTGCTACATTATGCTCAGATGACAGCTGGATTGCTAGAACCTCCCCGGTTGCCTTGACAAGCCTTCCCAGCACAGCACGGGAATCACCAACATTGGCAATGTAAAGGGTCCCATTGCAAACAACACCCACTAGGCAACATGATCCAACAGCTGCAATCTGGGGCTTCATAAGCCACTGTTTTGCAACAATAGAGAAAAATCCCTCTTCTGTTGCTTGATATGCTTTTTTTATAACATCGACAGACATTGATTGCTGCTCCGCAGCAAATCCTGCAAAACAATACCATCATCTGAGGCAACAAGACAACAACCAGATTCTCAACCTAAAATTTTGTCACTCAATAAACTTGTAGGTTGAGTTTAATAGCTCATCCTTGAGACTGCTAAAAATACAGATTTATGCATTAGAAATCTGCGATACCAGTAGTAATTGTTACAGGTCCCAAGATCTCTTACTCTTTAGATGCTGGAACAGGTGATCATTGATATAACGCGATGTCTCAGGGCCACCATGACCATCATATACTCCTACAAAGGTACCTAATGGACCAGACTCGAGAGTACTCAAGGAACCAGATTCAATCTGGCTCTGATCCTCGAGCAGATTATTAGCCTGGACAACAGCCATGGAAAATTCACCAGTCAAGTGTTGCCCTTTGTCTTTGTACCAAAGGAGCCCATCTTGCGGGCCTGCCGCATCCGAACCTCCATGGACAGAACGGTCAGAATATGGCTGCCAGCAGGCCCTCAGAAAATAGACCGACCTTGATAACATCCCTCATCTCACCACGGCCAGCCTCCAATTCATCCTGAACATCCAAAACTGGATGCAGCAAACCCACCGAAAATCAATACCTGAAAATCAATAAACTCCCACCAGGGTCCTCTCCTGCACACCAAACAAACAAACAAACACCTGTTAAATCAACATACAAATGAACAAATAGTAGCTCAAACAACTAATCATCAAGTCGATCCCTTGATTACCCAGAAAACAAACTTATGACTAGAAAACGAGAACCAAACTCAATTCTTCCAAAAGTATAACTGAGAGGAGAAAGAAGAAACCTTTAGCTAATACTTCCAATTAAGTTCATGAATAAAAACAAAATACAAACGACAACAGTAGCGGCCAAAAGGAAAAGTGAAGAACAAAACAGAGAAAGTCAAATCTACCTTTTACAATCCCACAATTGAACAAAACAATAAAAATCGATAAATACACACGAAGTTCCACATCTATAAATGTTCAGTAACTAATTAAAATCATATTTTTAACGAAGAAAAACACCCATCGCATAAATTAGTTCAAACAGGAAGAAGAAAAAGAAACTCACAGTAGAATTCAGCTGTTTCGTACTTTAGAATTCAGCTACTGAATGATAAAGCAGATGAAATCGACGGAGGTCTGAACGGAATAGAGCAGTACGTGTGGGATTTTTGAAAGCGTTAGATCTAAACACCCATCAAATCAAACACAACCAGATTGATGGGGTTTCTCTATTTTCTTTTCAAGTAAACGAGGAGAGGAATTCAGAATCGAAGAGAAATGGGAATTGAATAAAATGAAAACAGGGTTTGGGTGTTTAGATCTTTCTTCGCATACAGAAAAGGGATTATAAATGAAAACGAACGGATCAAGGAGATGGCTGAATGATAGGCATAGCCAGCAATGCATACGGGCAGCTATCAGCTATGGGTTCCACACACATATATCGTATAGTCAAGTTCTGACTTTGAGCAAGAGATTTAGGGTTCATTATGTTAAACTAATTGGTAATTAATACATATATTTATATAAATATTAAAAAATAATTATACTATTTTTTTATAAAAATTATATAAATTTTGATATTAATTTTTTATTTATAAAAAAATTATAAAAATTTGATACATACTAAAAATTTTATATTTTTATAAAAAAAAATTAATATGTTTTGTATATTTTTTAAATAAATTTAATATATATTAAAAAATTAAAAAAAATTATTAAAATATTGTGATTGAAAACTTTATTTCCAAAAATATGGTTCAAACATCATTATTTCTCATATTATTACAGTTTACTGTAGCTTTCAGAAGGCCTCATGCATACAAACCGTCTTTGAACAATAATTCGAATAAAAAATAATATTTCGGCAAAGACCACTGTTCAATGACTTCATGCATGCAGCCTTTGTCAATTTTTTTTCAAATCACTATTCAAAGTCAAGTTGTATGCGTGAGGTCTTTGTCAAAATGTTATTTTTTATTCGAATCACTGTTCAAAGACGGGTTGTCTGTTTGAGACCTTCTAAACGCTACAATAAACCACAATATTATGGGAAATAATGATATGTGAACCATATTTTTAAAATTAAAATTTTCAATCATAATATTTTAATAATTACTAAAAAAATTAATACTATTTTTTTTTATAATTTTTATAAAAATACCAATACAGTCGCTTTTTAAAATCGTCTTTTCTTGGAACTATCCAGCTTCCCGGCGGCCGGCACCGTCCTGAATCCATGTGAGGAGACAGGTGTCCAATTCTTTGAAGCAAACATACACGTGTGCATCCATGTGTATGTGCACGTGGCAAGCATTGTGTGGATTTACAATTAATATGATTGGTGTTCCTTCATGTACCAATAATGAATACCCACACGTGTTACGGCCACCTTCCTAAAATGATCAAATGAATATCTTTGACGAAAGATACTGTTTATATTATATATTCGGCAGTTTAATTATATTTAATTGATAAATAAAAATATTTTTATATATATTATATTTTCTTTGAAATAAATAGAGTTGGAACTTATGTAAAGGAGGGAGATTGGTTGAACCACAAATTTCAGTGCCATGCATACACGTGGAAGGTAGGTATTGTTTTTTTAATACATCACATTAATCCAATCCTCTAAAATTGGATAAAAATTTAAAAATAAAATTTATACAATATCTAAATATAAAACATAGCTTAAATTGTTAAAGGCATAAAGATAATTTTTATCCTTAACGTTTATATCTTTTTGTTATTTTGACCTATATTCTTTTTTGAGATAAATTTAGCTTTTAATTTATGTCTTTTTAACAAATAACTCATTTTTTAACTAACATGATAACTGAAACGTTAAAAATTTAATAATGATAACATGTCATATATATGTGATAATATATTTTAAATGATATAAAATCTAACCTATTAAATATATCCATATATTTAGAATATAATTTTATTTCAGTATAAAATATAAAAGAATTAAAATTTAAATAAAATATTAAAAATTAATTAAATCCAAAACAAAAATTTACTAAATATTCTCAAACCTAACTAAACTAAAATATATTTATAAAACCCTAAAACTCCGATTTAGATTAAAACTAAAATACCTAAATTTTAAACTAAAATAATAAAAATCTAATTGATTATTATCAAAATCTTTTATCTTTGATTCACCGGTAACAAACTATACAAAACCCTTTATTTTCAGATTATGTTCATACCTTTTTAGATAAAATTTTGATTTTACTATAGTTAAGGTTGAGAATGTTTAATAACTTTTTGTTTTAGATTTAATTATTTTTTAATAAATAAAAAATTAATTTTTAATATTTTATTTGAATTTTAATTGTTTTATATTTTTAGATTAAAATAAAACTATATTTCGTGTGTATGTATTTGATATACTAGATGTTAAATCATTTAAAATATATTATTACATATATATGATATGTCATCATTATTAAATTTTTAACGGTTCAGTTATCATGATAGTTAAAAAATGAGTTATTTATTAAAAAGACACAGGTTAAGAGCTAAATTTATCCAAAAAAAAGAACGAGGGCCAAAATGACAAAAATTATAAATGTTAAGGGTAAAAATTATCTTTATGCCTTTTTTAAATGATACCAAAAAATATCCCAACATTTAATTTAATAATTATTTTGATGTTATTTTTAATTAATTTAATTTATAATATTTTATTTTAAATCAAAATAATCCATTATCCACAACAATGAAATCTTAAGATCTTAATCTTAGTTTAAGGTAAAAACAACTAAAAACAGATAGCTTTTGAGGCCGAAACTACTTTTCAAACTAGTTTCTCATACGCTGGAATTTTTAGTTTTTAACTTTTCAAAAATCATTTTTACTTAAAATTACTCGTATATCTTTATTTATATCATAATTTTTTATATTTTAAAATGTCTAAAATAAATATTTTATCTATCTAAAAACACTTTCTAACAGTAATATCAAACACTCGTGTTTTAAACCAAATAATCTAAAACTACGTTTTAAAATCATATTTTAAAATTACTTTTCCACCGTATTTTCTAAAAGCAATGTCAAACTAGCTGTAATTACTTTAGCTTTATCTTTAAAGGCATTTTTCAGTTGTGCTACGAATAGCAGTATAAATCGACTGATAGACAAGTGAATTAAACATAGTCATCTAGCACCAGAGGAAGAAGTTTCCTGCAGGAATAGAGCAAGAATGAACATAAGAATCGACAGCGTAGAAAACTTATGCATGCTATCTAATGCTGTCAATTACCTCAATCTGCTCATGGCCGCTCAACACAATTTCAGCCAACTGAATGTTTCCACTAAGCCGAGCAGCCTTATCCGGTGGCAATAACGAAAAACCGTCTCAAAGCTTCACACACTTGAGTCCCCATTTGACCATTAGGAACTCAATAAGATGATGGCCGCTGCACAGTATTAGTCAGTATAAACAACTAAAGAACTTGATTTTGTAGAACAAGACAACAGTCCCCATCATAATTTCTGTACTTAAGCCTAGAGATTCTGGACCAAAATATAACCAGAATACAAACAAGACGGAATCGGAGAAATAGTACCTTCGATTATGATAGGTTGTTATGAAAACCGAGCCTGGATTACTTTGGAGCAGAAATGTCACAGTAGCAAAGAGATCATCAAAGGCTTACCAACACAAGTCCGTTATTGTTAGGTTTCAGCATCGATTGATTGATTATCTAAAAGAAAAGGTAGCATATCTAGCAAATCCTAAAGTGGTTTTACCTCGTGTATCATAAAGAACATCAGCTCCGAGAATAAATTTCGGGTGTAAACTAAATATGGATGCATCCCAAACTCCCCATGTCAGTCCTAACACCTAGAAACAAAACTTAAATCCAAGAAAGGCAATTCATAAGGCTTGTTAAGTAACAGAGTATCCGAGCCATCGACATAAAAAATTCATTGAAGAAACTCACTTCACACTTCAATTTGTTCAGTTTACACACTGTTCTTATGTTCTCCAGCACCTGGATTTATATCAAACAAAACATGTACATACTAAAATTCTCGACCGATAAACGGATATAAACAACATTAGTTTCCACCAAAGTATTAAATTTTGATTAAAACCATCAAATTTCAACACAAAGACACTACATTAATACTACCTCTAATCTATTTGCATCGTCTGTGAGGGTGACATTTGAGCCAACTTTGGCAGCTATCAATCCAGGTAAGCAAGTTCCTGCACCAAGCTGCAAAAGAAACAAATATCATAATTCGAGAAACCATCACCAAAGCTGAAATTTGAATTTCTTCTGTGAAATACCTCGACTACATTACTCCCGGAAAAGCGCAATCTCTGTTGCCAAACATACTCCGCCAATACGATGCTACAAGGCCAAACGAATAAGCCATAGTCTTCTTTCATGTTCTGAGCATCGCAAAAAAGAAAATTGCACTTCGTCATTAAAGCTTCTACCCGTTTTTCCCCTTTCAGAGAGATGCGTGAAAGAATAAAAATAATACCTCGACAATTGATATGGACAAGACGGCTTCCTCGGAGTCTCCGAAAAAATGATGACTTATCGTCGTCATTTGTTGATAGGTCACCGGAAAATAATACTTCTTGTTGAGCCGATCAACTTCTCGACTTGGGGGGAAAGGCGAAAGGGGAAAGAAAATTTCCAATTTTTATTTAATTAGGTTTTGGAATGGCGGCAAATATTAATCCGGCTAATTCCCTCCGCTGCGGTATTAGCCGTGAATCACTCTAGCCCTAACCAATCATACCCTTCGCCCGTAGCTTAGTTTTTTTAATTATCAATATCGAATATTTTTACTTAAATATTGCACTTTACTTTTTTTTTCCCTCTAAAATATGATATTTAAAAGTTTATTTTTCAAAATATTATGATTGCTATAATAATTAAAAGATGACGACAATAGCTACAAGTTTTTAATAATAATCTAAGTATTTGAAAGTTCATATCATATTTTAAAATTATTATAAAATAAAAATATTTTATACATATATCATTGAAGATCATATTACATTTACAACTATATTATATTTTATAAGGTTCTATTTATCATTTAGGTATGAACGTTAGTTGATTGATAATGTTTTTTTTTTAAGAAAAGTTAAAATTTTTAATTATGAATAAACGTATGTTTAAAACACAAAATCTAATAAATAACATTTTTTTATCGGTTAATTTTGAAATATTTATCATTGTTTTTTTTATTTGATTAATAAATGTTTATAACCAACAGGGGTTGGTCCAAGTGGTAAGCAGCTTGGTTTTGCTTAAGTAAGTCTTAGATTCGAGATGTTGTGTACGTAAAAAATCTCTGCCGGGAGACTCACCCATCAAAATTAGATGTGCGACGCAGATCAGTCTGGATTAGTCAGCGATAGGCTCTAAAACCAAATAATTTCTTTTTATTATGTTATAAATTACCCAAAGCAAATAATTAGTAGTGTTAATAATCAGGTAGGTGTCTAGCTTTTTGGTAAACTATCTAATGCCTCTAAACTCCTAATTAAATAATAATTATAAAAAAGGCTAATAAATTAATTAATATGTTTATGTGACATACTTTGATAATGCTAAACTTATATCATAAATAAGTATTTATTTAAATATTTAAAATATTTTTTATTAAAATAAGTATTTCAATTATTTTTGAGTTAAAATAGGTAATTAATATTTTTTAAATATTTCATGACAACTTAAAAATCTAATAAAAATTATAAATATTTATTTAATTTTATCAAAAAGTATACTTGAAATATTTACTTTGATAAAAAAATACTTTAAATACTTATTTTAAGAAAAAAACATTTTAAATATTTATTTCAATAATATATACTTAAATACTTTTTAATAAAAATATTTAAATAAAAAATAATATACTTTAAATATTTATTTATATTATAAATCAAGAAAATAAATACTACTCCTACATTGATTACAATAAAAATAGACTACTAAATTCATTTAGATAAAATAAAATAGGAAACCATCCTTAACTAAAATGTATAACTAATGTTTTGATATAATAATTAAAAAATAGTTTTGAATTAATTTGACAAGATTTTAAAAATGATTCTTAGGTCCAAACTACTTGAAAATATATTTAAGTTATTTTTGAGAGATTTTAAATATGTTTTAAATGATTTAAAGAAACCAAATAAGTGTTTTTAACCCCAGGTGTTTCGATACACCTTTAAGGTGTTTCAATACAACCATGTTTTCAAAGGCAAAATCACAGTGGTATCGATACCTGTTTCGATACTCTTTCACCACTGTGAGGTTTGGTTTCGATACCTGTTTCGATATACCCCCAACGGTCATAAACGTTTTTTTATGAAAAACCCAACGGCTATAAGCAGTATCGATACCAGTTTTGATACATGTTCATAATTGCAGGTTCAACGATTATTTCCCAAAATAACTGTTTCGAAACAGCTTTCACGCGTTTCGGTACCTCCTGTACCAAAAAAGGAAATATGCCTTGAAATCAGCTTCAAACGGCTCCAAATTAATCCCAACGGTCACCAACGACTAAAAACTCACTTGGGATGATGAAAGGAAGCATCAAGCATCAAGAGAAGACTATTGTTTTAATGGTAACAACAATATGATTAAGAATTTGTCTTAGAGCTTAATTCTCTTCCTTTGTGTAGACAAAACACTTGTGAGCTAAAATTATCAATGTATGCTGAAGTATATAAGGATTGGGTGAGAGCTTTAGATTGCAAATATTAACCTTGTTAGAAGGATTACAAGTTTGCTAAGTTTTCTCTTGTTTAAGAGGGTTCCCAAAGTTCGGGTTGTGAACTTTAGATGCTTAATTCAGTTTTGAATCAAAGTTTGTAAGGTTAGCCTTTTAGCCTCAAAAGGACGAAATTCTTAGTGAATTTGAGAAATCCTTAGTGGGAAGCTAAAGTAGTGGATGTAGGCGTGGCCGAACCACTCTAAAATCCTTGTGTTTTATTGTCTATTTTTTTGCTTTCACAACAAACACCTAAATTACCAATTCCTCATCACTTGGCTAAGTGAAATCGATTATTCATCGAGCTACATCAAGCCTAACATAAAAGTTTAACAACGTTAAAATTAATCAAAATAAATTTATATTCAAATATCAGAATTTTAACAAATACAAAAATAACTAACAAACTCTCCGCTATTTAAGTAAAGCAACATTGAAGGAAAAAATTAAACAGAAAAAGTAGAGTTTTTCGTCACTCTTCCTTTGCTTTTTTCTCATTTTCTTAAATTTTTTTTATCTATTTTCGCCGATTAAATCATTAAAATTTCTTTTTCTTGGAAAATCAAAAAATTGCATTCGCGTTACATTAATTTTTTAACTATCAATTTTTTCGATTAATTTTTTTCTTCAATTTTTATTGATTTTTTGTTGGATTGACCATTCTTGTCGATTTAAAAATAAAAAATGAATAATTAAATTTTGATTTATTTAGGGTTTTGATATGTCTGATAATATTAGTACGACTAATATCAACACCTATACTGCGGTGACAGTTGTGAATCACCCTACCGGTAGCCCTAACCAATTGATGCCTTATGTCACATGGTTCCGGCGATGTGATAGACAAATGCCTAACTAGGCTTTTTCAATATTTTCGGAAACTCAAATTTCGCAAGTATCGACAAACGCAAAATGTTATAATATAAGTGAAAACGGATCAAACGAGATAAGTAAGAATTTTTTTTTAAAATAACGCTTAAAAAACAAAGAAAAAACGAATAAGAACAAGATTTTAGAGTAAATACATTTATTCCTTAAAAACTTGTAATACTCAAATGAAGAAGTTCTCTATTTATATTTGAATTTTCCCTGATCCGACGGTCTATACAAATTTAGATCAACAACTAAGATACTACCCTATTCTGAGAATATTCTCAATTAATTATGAAAAATATTTTTGTGTTTATGTTTACATACCTGAATAAGGTTTCTAGAATACTATTTATATCGGATCACTATTGGTGATCTTTTCGAATTTAAAATCATCTTTGAAATTATTTGGGCAGTTAAATATGTATTATGTGGTACCAATGTTTCAGACCCAACCTATGCCCCGTAACACATGAATCCGGGTTCTTTGCAATGGACTCAAATTGTTGAGGAGAACCAGTGCCAGGCGCCTCCGCTACTTTATCGTCCTGGTCGTCACAATCAACGGCTATGGTTCAGTCACCTGTTACCCCGGCGGTCGAATGGGAGGCCGAAGAGCGAGTTGCGAAGAATGTGAATGTTGGGCCCAGCGGCAATGCTGGTAAGAAACCGGCTTGGAACAGACCTGGTAAGGTCGCTACCGAGTCTGGGTCCGATATCGAGGCTTTCATTCGGCCACGCTTGTCTGGGTCCACTAGGGCTCTTAATATATCATCTTCCGATTCGTCCAGAGCTCCATTGGATGGATCATCTTCTACTTCTTTTTCCCCCGTTATATCTGAACAGTATATATCTATCTATGTATATAGTTTTGGATTCTTAGGCTACTTACACTTGAAGTTTTGCAATGTTGCCTAAATTGTAGGGGAGTATCCCGAATTAGACCAAACCGTCGACTCGTCGTCAATGGAGCTCAATCTCTCGCAGCTAATAGGTACTGCTCGACTGATGTGGATGCTCACGGTGTTCCGGCGAGTATCCCGAATTAGACCATATGTGCATGAGATGACTGCACATGCGATGGTAGATAGAACAGGGTTTTGACAGCTGAGGGTGAGATCTAGCAAACATACCAAATGAAAAGAACTTTTAGTACATTTTTTTAGGAAAGCAGAATTTGAGCCTTTTATTTTTTATTTTTTAGTGCCAAATATGCGTTTGGATTTTTCTCATATTTTTTTCTCTTTATTTACTTGTAGTGAGATAAGAAACACAGTAAATATAAAATCAATCTGGATTATAATATTAACTAAACACAAATTTATAAATTATGGGTATTTGGTTGAACATTTTTTTATTTAAGTTATAAATAATTCCTTTATAATATTAAAAAGATAAATTCAAAATATTAATTAATCATTTTTACTTGAAAAAACTAATTTAAGCTTTATCAAAATAAATTATAAATTCCTTTAAAATATCCTATAGTGATTGTATGAGTATCTGTTCTAGAGTATTCTCTCAACCATTCGATATTGATCACTTAATTACTATGTTGTCATTATTGGTGCTCGAACCCGTGACTTTCAGAAATAACAAACGTTCATTTAATTGATGAGGCTAGATAGTTCGTGCCTCATAAGAACATTCTCTGAAAAAGGGCTAGAGATTTAAATTACAATCGTTAATAGAACACAACAAATGATCCGAATACAAAGAGTGATATTTAGTTTAACAGACTTCATTTCGATAATTAGGAAGTCGGGTGCTATATTTTTTTTAACAAGCTAATAGTGATTATAATAGTATCTGTTCTAGAATATAATCTACACCATTTGACATTGATCGTTCAATCACTCTGCTGACATCGTTGATGCTCGAACCCGTGATCACTTATTTTAGATTATCTTTATATACTTCATTAAAATAATAATCTTATTTTATAATCGAGCAAATTTATAAAAGACATGATTCTATAATAAGAGAGTAATTAACTCAATGACCACTTGTTTCTTTTCCATTTGGTTTTGATCATCTTTTAGGGCCAGCTGGGGCAAAATCCACAGATTGGGTTTCACCCTTGCATGAGAACTTCTCCTGCACGTAGAAAAAATATTATACAAAACTCGTTCACGTCATTTATGATCTCAATCAATTAGATTCGTCAATCTTATCTTTTTCAAAGTAAATCATCACCTCTTTACCACATGTAATTAGAGAGTAAATAATTACTAGATAGTTATTTTAAGATGAACGGACCAGATTAATTAAATCACGGATGGCATGAACATGATTTATCTAATAACTTCTCCTGTACATATGTTGCGATGAGCAGAGACGTGCCAAATTGGAGTCGACGAGCAAAACGAGTGGTGTTTCTTCAGCCACAAGGACAAGAAGTACCCGACGGGGACAAGAACTACTAGAGCGACCATGGGTGGTTTCTGGAAAGCAACCGGGCGAGACAAAGTTGTGTAGGATAAATCAAAGCTAATTGGCATGAGGAAGACTCTTGTTTTGTACAAAGGTCGAGCTTCTAAAGACCAGAAATCTGATTGGATCATGCATGAATAACGACTTGAATCCAACGATCATGGCCCCCCACAGGCAAGCACTTATATAAATATAATCCTTAATTACACTACCTGTTAATCACTAGCTATATACCCTAATCTTCATTTCTGAGTTAAATGGAATCAAAGGCTTTGTTAATTAGTTTTCTTTCAAGATTTTTTGCAGGAGGAAGGCTGGGTGGTGTGTAGAGCGTTTAAGAAGAAAGCAACTGGTCAAATCCAGAGCACAGAAGTATGGACACAAACTATTTCATGATGAAGCCAGTTGGATTCGTTCAGTGATCGATCTGGTCGATTGCAAGACAAAGACAACACCAGAATTTCTGAACACAATCTCCTGTGTAAGAAAGAGAAAGAGGCTTTGTATAGAATCATATGGCCATTTGTTGGGTTAGGGAAGAGAAAGAAAGCAGAGAAATTTAATATACCAAATGCTTTTTATTATAAGCAGGGAGCCAAATCTCATAACAAAACCAAAAGGTTTTGAAACTTAAATACTTTTAGCAACCAAATTGTCACATGCATTTATGTCATCCTAAAGTGTAAAACAGCACTCAATGAAATTAGCCATAGGCATTATTAACAGTGATTTCAGAATGTAGTCGGATGGATTTTCGGAAGAAAGTAACTTAATTACTCACAATATCCAGGCTTCATCACCAATAATCAAGCAGTTCTCATTATGATGTGAACCCCGCTGTCGGTATCCACAATGTCACTTATCTCACCAACCTTGAGATTATATGTTGCATCCTCAAATGGCTTTTGCATCTGGCCTCGACCAAAAGGACCTGCACCAAAACGTTGTATAAGATTCTGGTTTGGATTATAGCTTTCTAATGCTGATACAAACTAATGAAAGGTCACAGATAAGTAACATTAAGAACTGAGGGGAACATTCCTTGCAGTTGCAGGATATAGACAAAGAAAATTACACTAGTATATCAATATTTCAATAAACTCAGTTCACTGACAGAATTTAAGGTCAATAATGACATAATATATACATAAACATTTGTACAATTTGTTAGAATTGAATAATCGGCTAACTTTCGTTGCGGAGGACCTGATGTGTCTTGGAACCTTGGGGACCAAATCATGTATGATATCAGGAAAATAGAACAAGAAAGGTCAGATGTCTCTTAAGCCAATAAGTAACTCAGCATCAACCTATAGAATAAGCCTACTCAACTATTACAGCTCCAATTGCAGGGGGATCCTAAACCCCTAAAATTTTAACACTTGAAACCCTAATTTCAGCAACAAAGTATTCGAAACGCTAAGTCGCTAACAGTAACCGAAATGTCCCGTTAAACAAACCTATAAGACTATAAACAAACTTCTCAACACCTGTATTAACTAAAATCATCTTTTTTTCGCCTCCAAAAGTTCAGATTCTCACAAGTTTCTAAGCATCCAAACAGCAAATAGAAACCATATAGTTCCAAATCGGATGCCTCTATTAGTCTATTTTGATATGTAAAACTAAATCAGTACCGAAGCTTAAAAGCATTTCCACCGCAATTAAAGGCAACAAACTAACCGAGATCACCGCCGCGTTTAGCGGAGCTGCAATCGGAGTAGCGAGAGGCAACCTCGTCGAACTTAGCCTTTCCGGAAACGATGTCGTTGCGGAGTAGTTGGAGCTGCGAGACGGCGGAATCTCTGGTGGTGGCGGAGATGACGCGACCTTCTGGATCCTTCCAAGAAGCCTTGCGGCGAGAGCCTTGGTGTTTGATGAGTATGTGAGATGCCCTCACTTGATTGGCCGCCGTAGACGATGACATCTTGCTGTTTCTTCTTCCACTAACGAATTTTTTCAATCTGAAACACAAAAGAAGAAAGAGAAACAGATTTTATAGAATTTGTTAATTGTTAATGGGTTATTCGCAAGTATTTGTTGCTTAGAAAAAATCTATTTAATTATCTTCCCATTTTTTTAGAATGGATAAACTACAGATTTATCACTAAAATTTAATATTTGTATAAAATTTGACACTAAAATTAAAATGTTTCATTTTTAACATTTAATTTTAGTTTTAATTAGGTCCTTAAGTTGTTAAACCATTAATGGTATGACAAACTTATTTTCAGTTTAATAAATATGAGTAAAAATTTATCTGAAAAAATAAAAATAAATTATATAAAATATTATCTAATTATGAGATTGGTGTCAAAATGTTCATCATTTTTAAAAGTGATAAATATGTCAGTTAATAATATAATTTGTTTTGAAATAGTCACTCGTCGTTAAAAACTAACGAAAAATTTAAAATTTAATCGATTAAATAAAAAATTAAAGATTTCATTAATACGATATCTCATCGAACTTTATTACTCCATGTTTAAGATAATAATTAAAATCTATTTCTCAACTAAATAACTAAAAATATTCATATTAACATATTTTATATGAATATGGATATTAATATTTGTCCTTTGTGAATATTATTTTACTTCTTGATTACGTTGTAATTATAATTTTCTATGGAGTTAATAAAAATTCAGTAATATTTGTCAAAAAAAATTCTCTATCCAATAAAATAAATTGGGCTTGTTTTCATAATTGAATTTTGGGCTTTTTGTTTTATGGGTTTTGGGCTACATAATTCTCCTTGAGTAAAGACAACCTAAGTTTCACAAATTTGTTGTTCCCACATGACTAATTGGGAAATTTAGAGAAATTATATTAAGGAAACATGTGAGTTTGTGATAATTTTAAAGAAATAGGTTAAAATTTATAGTGTTGTTTGGACCTCGTTATTTACAGGTAACGAGATATTTGAACCTCGTCATTTGCAGGTGGCGAGGTCTATACTGCGTTTGATTAAATTAAAATCAACGGTGTACATGCACCTCGCCACCTGTAAATGCAAGGTCAAAGAACACCGTTCCTTTTAACCTATTCTCTCAAATATTTTTCAAAAACACTTATTTTACAAAAAAAAAAAAACTCCAAACTCTATTATTCACCTAAATTAACCTGAATAATTGGATACATACTTTATTATTTATACAACTCAATGGCCAACAAGATATCATTGTAGTGATCCAATGTCAAATACCATGTTGAATTGCTTCATATGGGTTGCCATTTGCCAACAAAGCTCATCAGCCAATCCAATCTATCTTCCTTGTCAAGAAGTTCACTTGAACTGTTCAATAATATTTTTTTTCTCTTGTTTCAAGATTGTTATTTATATCTTTATTGATTCGAATATCTAAATATATCTTAAATTATAACTTGAATCGAACTCGTTCGAACTATTTTCCTCATCTATATAAGCTCAAACCACTAGAAATTCCACTTTGGGATCAAAAGGATATAAGCAATTGTTATGACTGTTGTTCATTAACATGTGATGTCATTGAATGACCAACTCTGAATTGCCATAGGGTTAGGTACATTGTAATGTTGAGAAAATGCAAAAACATTAAGAAACTCATCAACTTCTGGGTATGAAATAAAAGAGAGACATGAAATTATTGTAAAAATCTATTATCAGATGAAAATCATATATATTAGGTGAATATTTAGATTTTTCGATAAGGTCGAATAAGATGGGTGAAATTTAAGTTTAATATCAAAGGGTTATGCATTCGATTGGTGAAATTAACAAATAACACTTAGAGATAATGAAATAAATTCAGATATTAGACATACGAAGGTTTCTATATAAGCCTATCATGTAATCAAATGACTAATAACTACTTGATCGTGGGAGATCAATTATTAGATTTTTTTTTTATTGTTCTTCTGATTTTTAAAGTCTCGTCTTAACTAGTCCATACTGGCCCACATCGTACACTTGATTTTAGTAAGTCCCCCAACATAACTTTCTGCATACGTAACATCTCGAACCTAAAATTTACTCAAACAGAATCAAATTATTTATCAATTGAGATAAATTTATATCGATATACTTTCATAAATACTAATAATATGAAAATTGATATTTTACCATTTTTTATAAAATATTTGACGTTTTACCAATTATAATTATTCTATTTACACCCATAATCAAATTATGCCACATTTGAACGTCACACTTTATAATTAATAATTTCTAAAAATATATTATTTTAAATTATATCAAATCTAAAACTTATCTTTCCATACCAATCAAATATACTTTACCCAAATCGGGTCCCCAAACAAACCAACTACTTACCAATATTTTGCAACCATATTTTATTGATCTCGACCGTTGATTCTATTGATCAATTCTATCATGCAATATGAACGGCCTACCCATGTGCGGTAACACGATGCTTTTCATAGACCTAACTACACCATTTTACTCCACTTTAGGAGGAGCGGAGATCTAGCCCATAATACACCGCCGCGTGTCTGGTGGGGACACAAATTCGCCAAATCAAATTCGCAGCTTTTAAAAAGGTCAATACGCCGTCGCTTTTTATGCTCATTTCAGAGAGCGTTTTAAAGTGAAGCGAACCCCGCTCCTCTCTCCGTCTTGTCTCTGTTGGTTTCTTTCTCTCTTCACTCGGTGTTGAGGAAAATATACTTTTCTCGGGATTGATTTTTTAACTAGGTTCAGTGTTCGTCAGTGATCTGCATTTCTCTCCGGTAAGTTTAATTCAGCGAGAAATATGTTTTCATCGTTTCCTTTTTCTTTAACTTTCTTTTTAATTTTTGTTTCTTTTTTTTTATGATATAGATTTTTGAAATGGATCGACGAGGATGGCCGTGGAAGAAGAAATCTTCAGAGAAAACTGGAACTGAAAAGCAGGCGGTTGTATCGGATGGAATCGGTGCTTCTTTGTCTTCACTGGCATCTCTTGGAGATCAGGTTTTTTAATTTTTTAATTTTTGTTGCTAAAAAAAAGCTATAAAATGGAACCGTTAATGAAACTTGTTCCTGATTGTTTGGAGTTTGGATTTTTCTTTTCTTTTTTTTTTGCTGTTTATTGGTAGGAAAAATGTAAGACGGTAAATTTTGTTCAAATAACCATGGAATCATACGTACATTTGAATGGATTAGAGGATGAAGTTAACAAGTTTAAGGATCAAGTCAAATCATGTGAAAATGAAGTAAATGTTTTGAAAGGGAAACTATCCGAAGCTTATTCAGAGATTAAATCTAAGGATGCTTTGATTAGTCAACATGCTAAAGTTGCTGAGGAAGCTGTTTCAGGTATGTGTTGGAAATATTAATGTTCACTTGTAATCCTACCTTTGAGATTTGAGAGTGATGATTTGAGAGCTTTGATTCATTTTTTAGGATGGGAAAAGGCGGATGCCGAAGCTATTGGGTTGAAACGACAACTCGAAAATCTTACTCTCTTGAAGCTTTCAGTAGAGGATCGAGCAGCGCATTTAGATGGTGCTCTTAAGGAGTGCATGAGACAGGTAAGGAATGTGAAAGAGGAAAGTGAGCAGAAATTGCACGATGCGGTTCTCGCAAAAACTATACAATTTGACAAAATAAAGTTTGGTCTCGAAGCGAAAATAGCTGAATTAGATGAGGGGCTTTTGAGAGCAGCGGCAGAAAACCAAGCGCTTTCGAGGTCATTGCATGAGCGGTCGAATTTGATAGTTCAGATCGAGATAGAAAAATCTAAAGTGGAAGCTGAAATTGAACTTATGAAGGAAAACCTTGTGTCACGTGAGAAGGAAGTAAACTCACTCAAGTATGAGCTGCATATGGTTTCTAAGGAGCTTGAAATTCGCAATGAAGAAAAGAATATGAGTATGAGATCTGCAGAAGCAGCAAACAAGCAGCATTTAGCAAGTATCAGCAAAATTGCTAAACTGGAGGCTGAGTGTCAAAGACTACGCGGCCTAGTTCGTAAGCGGTTGCCAGGGCCGGCTGCATTGGCCCAAATGAAGCAAGAAATTGATAATTTTGGCAGAGATTTTGGTGGACCTCAACCTAAAAGGAATGTAGTTAAGAATCCCAACCCAAATTTGCCTCCACAGATGGAATCATCTGCTGGCAGCTTGCTGCAATCCCAAAAAGAGATTGATTTTCTTACTATACGCTTGTTGGAGACGGAAGAAGAAATGAAGATGCTTAAAGAAGCTTTGGCCAGTCGCAACAGTGAACTGCAGGCTGCCAGAGAGATGTGTGCTAAGACAAATCTAAGGGTCAAGAGCTTAGAAGAACAATTACAGACCCTTAATCATCAAACAAGCTCCCCAAAGTCGAGCATTGGACACCCTGCTGGCGATCTTTCTAGTCGATATGCTAGCAATGCACCTAGTATCACTTCTATGTCTGAAGATGGGATTGATGTTGAAGGGCATTCAACTGAAACTTTGCTACCCGAAATCTCTGGCATCTCTCATCTTGGATTGGAGCAGAGTAGTCATAAAGTTCATAAGCAAGGGAACTCCGATTGTTTGGGATTGATGGATGATTTTCTAGAGATGGAGAAGTTGGCATGTCTGTCAAATGATTGTGGTGGAGCTAATGCTGTTTCTGGCGATTCGGCTAACCCTGATCTAGAGTTTGGTTTTAGTCCATCATCAAAGATGGGATCTTTGAGTGCAAGATCCTCAACAACGGAGCTTCAGCAGGATACGGAAAGTCTGCCCTTCCAAAAGCTTCAGTCAAAGGTTTTTACAATTTTTGAATCTCAAACCAAGGAGAAGAATTTGGGAAAGGTCTTGGAGGATATCAACCATGCTATTCTGGAAGTACAAGGTTCTCTGTCTCAGCACTCAGTCACCTATAGATATGAAGGAGTTCAACTAGATCATGGTCCTTCAGAAGAGAGATTGATATTCTTAGATGGAGATAATATTACAAAGCAAAATTTGGCATCTGCAGTATCTCGTATTCATCAGGTTGTAATATCAGTTGGTAGAGAAGCAATGAGAGTTCAAGACCTTCGTATTGATGGTCACGAGCTAAGTAAAAAAATAGATGACTTCTCTGTCTTTGTGGATAAGTATGTATTCGACTATAAGGGTTTGGTTGACTTCATCTTAAAACTTTCAAGTGTTTTAGCTGAAGTTGATCGACAAAACCCTGGTTTCCTGGGATTTAGGGATTATGATAGAAATTCCAGTGAAAATGATTGCGTAGACAAGGTTGCTTTGCTTGAGAATAAGGTTGTACAAGATAACGCCTCAAAACCTGCATGTGCTGGAGGGTGCCATCTTTTTCATTCCTGTCCTGAATCGGATGTACTTCGAGATGAAATCTCAGATTCAAGTTTTCAACCCAATGTCACATCATGTTCATGCTTATTGAAAGAGTTGGAACAGCTGAAGTTGGATAAAGAAAATATGGCAGTAGATCTTACAAGAAGCACTGAAGATCTTGAAAATGCAAAGTTGCTGCTGCAGGAGACAGAGAATAGGGTAACTGAACTGAAGTTACAGTTGGCTTCCTCTCAAAATCTACACAGCCTCGCCGAAACTCAGCTGAAATGCATGACCGAGTCTTACAAGTCACTAGAAGCACGTGCACATGAGTTAGAAGATGAGATAAACCTTTTACAGGAAAAGTCTGCGAAGTTAGATGGTAAACTACAAGAAGAAAAGCGTGGCCATCAGGATGCCCTTGCTAGATGCAAGGATCTCGAGGACAAAGTTCAGAGGTAAGCAATTAACTCTTCATAATGCTTGATGTTACAGTGAGCAGTCAAGCAGATATGATCTCTAATAGGCAATCAATTGACCTAATAAGGAAAGGGAATTTATCAAAGCAATGAGCTAAAGAACATTCCAAAATGATAAACCACTATTTGCTAGTTATTGGCTAATTGATTTTGCACTGGAAGCTCCACCAGTTGGCTTATTGGAGGTTATATTACATTAATCACCATGTTTTGTAGCATTATGTCTTCCAACATTCTGTCTCTTATTTTGCTAAAGGAACACAGCCTCCCTTCTACGCTCATCATCATCAATAGTAGATTCTGAGATGAAGATCAAACAGGTATGTAGCATGATAACTCGGAAAATGATAACCAAGAAAACTCGGAAACCTACAATCAACTTATGGTCTTTCAGATATGCTGTTATAAGAGCCTCTAGCATTACAGAATGTTTGCTCTATGCTCCCTCTTGTATTTCCTCTACATGCACTTCTGTTATATGGAATATTTGTTACCCTTCTCTAGGTGTGATTGCATTTTTTTACTTGACCTAATTTTTTGTTCATCATCATATAAAAAAGGCTAGAGGTTTGTGAATTGATCAGACTATTCCTTCATTATTTGGTGCTCTTGGAATGAGTTAGTGAAAGCTTTAGCTGAAAGTATGTCCTGTCACTCTCTTGGTAGGAAAGAGATATAAAAGACGCAGCACAAAAGCTCACAGCATGCCAGGAGACGATTTACCTTCTCGGGAGGCAGTTGCAGTCTTTACACACTCAAAGTGACAAGCTGTTCGATGAAAGTTCAGTCGAAGGCAGACTAAATCATAGCGGTTCAAAGTCACAGGATATTCGCCGCACCGATGACCTTGATCACATCGAGACGGACAGCGTAGCTTCTGCAGATGTGCAATCAGTAAGTGAGGATTCCTTGCATTATAGTCACTCCACATCAAGTCCCCTGGATAATGACACCAATCTTTCACCAAGGTCTTTAGTGAGCTCGTCTCACCTCAATCATAGCCGTACCATGTCTACATTCTCTGCTTCTACTCTTGAGCAAGAGAAACACTCGCTTAGTTTCAGTCGTCTCTTTCCCTTGAAAGGGAAGAACGAGCAGTAGAATCGTGTCATCAAGCTTTGTATAGATTTCCAGCTTAATGGGCATAGCAATCGGCTGCCCCTATATGTCGTAGATAATATTTCCTTCTCTTTTTTGGCTGGGATTGTAGTTGGGTTCTAATCGGAACTCGCGCATTATAGAAATTATAGTCATGTGGAAATGAAATGGCAAATCATATGCCCCTATATGTCCTAGATAATATTTCCTTATTTGTTACCATTTATGTACAACATTAAACGTTTCATTTAAATACATATATAATTTAAATATTTTGAAAGAATATTTAATTAAAAACAGACAATCGTATTTAGAATTTTGAAATATAAACATCACATTAAATATTTTTAAAAACTTACAATATATTTCAAAGTATATGATATTATTGAGATTTGAGAGAGAAAAAAACTTTAAAAAAAAAATTCTTTAAAGCTATTTCGCCAGAATTTAATGTTGGAAAAAAAGATTGAAACGCGTTTGACCTAGTAAAACTCGTCCGCCATGAATGTTTCTTCTTCTTCTTCTTCATTATCATTCTCCTTTACCTTTATAACGCGTATTCGCTCTGACTCGAAGAGCACCTAAGATCTTCCGTAGCCCCCCCACCAAGCAGCAATTTTCGCCGCAAAAATCCACTGAATCAAGCACCTTCAACTACCCCCCACTTATTCCCTCCATTTTTTCCTCTTATCAAGCCTTGTGAAAGAATCTTACGGCCCTAGATCCAACAAAGATCAACCCATTTCTTTTCTTTTGTTTTCTGTTCGGATCGAGTTTTTGTTTTTGAATTTGGGTTGTTGTGATGGCGGATATTGTGAAACAAATCTTGGCGAAGCCGATTCAGTTAGCGGACCAAATAACGAAAGCGACGGACGAAGCGAGTTCGTTCAAGCAAGAATGTGCGGAGCTTAAATCCAAGACGGAGAAACTCGCTGGTTTGCTCCGACAAGCGGCGCGTGCGAGTTCTGACCTTTACGTTCGTCCCACGCGCCGGATTATCGACGACACTGAACAAGTTCTCGATAAAGCCCTTGCTTTGGTCCTCAAATGCCGCGCCAACGGGATTATGAAGCGCATGTTCACCATCATCCCTGCTGCTGCTTTCCGTAAGATGTCTTCTCAGCTTGAGAACTCAATCGGCGATGTTTCCTGGCTTCTCCGCGTTTCAGCTTCAGCCGACGATCGCGATGACGAGTACTTGGGCCTTCCTCCGATCGCTTCTAACGAGCCTATTCTACATCTGATTTGGGAACAAATCGCGATTCTTTACTCTGGTTCCCTAGAAAACCGGTCCGAGGCGGCTGCTTCGCTTGTTTCGCTGGCCAGAGACAATGATCGGTACGGGAAATTGATTATAGAAGAAGGAGGGGTTGCGCCGTTATTGAAATTAGTCAAAGAAGGGACGGTGGAAGGTCAAGAATACGCCGCCAGAGCAATTGGGCTTCTCGGCCGGGATCCTGAAAGTGTCGATCACATGATCCAGGCCGGCGTTTGCACGGTGTTTGCGAAAATCCTCAAAGAAGGTCCAATGAAAGTTCAAGCCGAGACTGCGTGGGCGGTGTCTGAGTTTGCTGCACATTATCCCAAATGTCAGGATTTGTTTGCCCAGCATAATATAATCCGATTACTGGTTAGTCATTTGGCTTTTGAAACAATTGAAGAACATAGCAAATATGCAGTTACTAGTAATAAAGCTTCGATCCACGCATTGGTTATGGCGAGTAGTAACAACTCAAATGTGAATAAAGTGAAAAATGTTGTTGATGAAGATCACCAGCCTCAGATTCGGCATCCAACGGGGAACCAAAAGCCGAGACAGATGGATATGCATAATGTGGTTACAAATACTATAGCAATGCAAGGAGGTGTGAAACTACCACAGAAGCCGAGTAATAATCATGTTAGTCAGGGCAACGCGAAACAAACTCATCAAGTTAATTATCTGCATCAGCAGAATGGTTCGATGTCCGGGGTGAATACTAAGGGAAGGGAATCGGAAGATCATGAGACCAAGGCTTTTATGAAAGCAATGGCAGCTAGAGCTTTATGGCATCTTGCTAAGGGGAATTCCCTTAACTGCAGGAGTATAACCGAGTCCAGAGCATTGCTCTGTTTCGCAGTTTTGTTAGAAAAAGGAACCGGAGTTGTGCGGTTTAATTCCGCTATGGCATTGATGGAGATCACAGCTGTTGCAGAGCAGGATCCTGATTTGAGAAGGTCTGCGTTCAAGCCCAATTCACATGCTTGTAAGCTCATAGTCGACCAGCTGTTGAAGATTACTGAGGATGGTGATTCTGAACTGCTGATTCCTTGTATCAAGGCTATCGGTAATTTGGCTAGGACATTCCGAGCAACAGAGACAAGGATGATTGCACCGTTGGTTAAACTTCTCGATGAAAGGGAAGCCGATGTCTCCAAGGAGGCTGCAATTGCACTTTCGAAATTTGCTTGCACAGACAACTATCTACACCTTGATCACTCCAAGGCAATCATTAGTGCAGGAGGTGCAAAGCATTTGGTCCAGCTTGTGTACTTTGGGGAACAAACGGTTCAACACCCAGCATTACTTCTCCTATGCTACATTGCCCACCATGTACCCGACAGCGAAGAACTCGCTCAAGCCGAGGTCCTTTCTGTGCTTGAATGGGCTTCCAAACAATCCAACATGTCCCAGAATGAAACCGAAAACACACTTTTACAAGAAGCCAAAAGTAGATTGGAGCTGTATCAGTCTAGAGGTTCCAGGGGATTTCATTGATTCAATCGCCTTCAAAACAACATCCCATCACTATATTCATGATTCTAATGGAACGTACATACACTTAAAAGGTCTTCCATATCCTATGCTCAGTATTTTCAGCCATTGGCAGAGTTGTTCTTCTATGTTGTCTGTCCTCAACATTTCCTTGTGAAAACAGTGGGGGCATTTCATGGTGTAAGTGCATGTGCAAGTGTGGTTTCTAAACTATTTTTGTCACATTTGTCTCAGAGATTCACATGAACAGACTTACTTTTGAGCTGTTATTTCCCTTGCGGTCTCCATCATTGGCATGGCTAGTGCTACTCTTACATCATGTGTAGGCACTTTGCTTTGGTGTTATTACCTAGCTATATGCCATATGGATGAATGTGTTGCAGGAAAAAGAATCAAATCCCATTCCTGCACTAATAGCTTTTGAATTTTGTTTTTATTTCAGGAAACTGATGACATGTGAAAATAATAGGAACATAAAGATGACAGCAAAGGGAAATAAAGGAGGTAGGGGTGGAGCCAGAATTAAATATTAGGAGGGGTTGAGTTATTAAATTTGAATATATATAATAATTTATTAGGTATTTAAATTCAAATTTTAAAAGATGGTGTTTAATTTATGTAATATTTAAACTTATAAGGATTAATATCAACTATTAGGAAAAAACCATGAGGGATTATTTAGGGGCTTCAACCATGACCCCTAAAATTAATTATTTTTTTATTTATCAAATGAATAAATTAATTTTCTTTTCATATATTAAAATTTGTTTTTTTTTTTGTCAAATTTAATTCTCTCCTTATCCTTCTCTAATCTAATCTTCGATCTAAAAAAATAAATGAGACAATATTTTTTTAATTTTTATTATTCAAAATCAAACTCCATATATACCTACAATTCAATCCCTTCTATTTTTCTTAACAAAACAATGAAAATAATGTGTTTGACAAAATTAAATAATATTTTTATAGTTTATTAATGAAATATTAATTAAATTTTTTGAAAAATAAGATATATTTCTACTCTATAAAGGTTCATTTTTAGTCGACAAATATTATGAGATAACTTAATAAAAATCTAAATTATTATTAAACTAAAAAAATTAGTAACACATATTCTTCTTTGATTCTACCACATTTAATTAAATTATTTAATAAAAGATAATATTTTTTAATTTAAAAACTCGTTTAGACTGACGTTAACACTTAACACCAAGAACCACCAGCAAAAGCTGCAAGTAAAACCGCTTGAGATATATGTACTCTTCGTTTGAGTTCGGTTTTAAATTATTCAAACAACACAATAAATAAAAAGGAGATACTAAACATCAATCCATTGTCGTCCAGTGGTTAGGATATCTGGCTTTCACCCAGGAGACCCGGGTTCAATTCCCGGCAATGGAATACTTTTAAATGGTTCTATTATTATTTTAGCCTTCCATACAGTTTCCTATTGGCCTGGAGCAAGAGTTTACCTTTTTGCTAATTGAATTTTGGTTGTTTTTAGTTTTTCTTTGCATTGTTTTTATTGATTTAAATTTATCTTCTTCTTTTGAAGGTACTTGTTATAATATTTTAGAATTTTTTTATGGGTGTTAATCCTTTCTCACATATAATCGATTTTTGAATATTAATTTTTTTTAAAATAAAATTTAATTATCTTTTTATGGTATCTGATTTATCAAGATGAACATTGACGACTCCGTCAACTACATTTTTAAAAGTTGAATTAAACGAAATCTTTAATTTCAAAGATTAATCTTCCACCTATTTTTGTGAGTTCAAAAATTGTTTAGACATTCACAATTGTAAATAAATATAGGTACACACAGTTTGGCCAGGGGGTCTGTCTGATTTTGGCACACAACAGATATCTCCCACAGGTTTCATTGTTCGACCAGGTCAATCAACATCCATCTCTGTACCAACATCTTGGTCGGGCCGAACTCTTTACACCGAAGATTCTTCCGCCAAATCCTCCTGCCTCACCGGAGATTGTGTCTCATCTACACTAGAATGTTCAGGTGGTGGTGGTGGTGCCATCCCTATTCCCTCCTGCCACCCTTGTAGAGTTTACACTAATGAAGAGCATCAGGGTATGCTGATTTGCTCTCAAAAAAGCATAAGGGGAATGCATTCAACTTTATGCACAACCTTTTCATTTTTTTCAACAAAGTTCGTGATCTTATCCTGGAAATGAATTATTTTATGGCTAAAAATGGGGGTGACAGACAATTTTGAGACGATAAACACAGTAAAGCAAAGCTAGTCCATGCTAATAAACTAACAATTTCTCTAAAAGCAGCAGATAGCCTTCAACCCATACCATTTTCTGATAAGGCAAAGCTAAAGAGGGACATCATGTTACACTACCTTTTCCATTTCCCACATGGCTCGTTCTTTCTTATCGAAAAATCGAAAAATATCAAACACTTAAACATGAAAATGTGTTATATTAGCACCATGATCCCTATTCTGTAGTCAAATAATCATTATATAAATGCCATAGTTACGCTAGCATCTGTGTGAAAACCACTTTTCTGCTTTTTAATCACAGTATAGAACCATGGAGATTTGAAGAAGAAGACTAAAGAAACAAAGATTCGAGCAGAACCCTTTTGCCAAAAGAATGTCTCTTTTTTTGCTGGAAAAAAATCATCATAGTGATAAAACATGACACTAGAACTTTATTAAAGAACCATGGATTCCAGAAAAGAAAAGAAAAAATTGCAGAAAAAAGGTGGACGAAGATGTCTACGGGTTTAAAAGAAGAAGAAAAAAATCTTATCTACACGCCATACCGCACATCCATGGAGGCCCCCCTAGGTGGTGACGAAACCATGTGAAATATATACATATATATACATATACATATACATATACATATACATACATATACCAGTTCTGCTTATATATTTGATAGGCACTTAATGATAAGTTTTACCAAGTTATCATCGTATATTAATGGAAATTTCTAGTTTGATTGAAGAACATATAGTTTTTCATGCTTTGTTCATGCAACAGACAGTTTTCCAGAAGAGATAACTGAGGAATATTCTCCTTGGTTACATCAGACAGCTTGCTTGGATTTGATTTAAGATTAGATTAGACATGCAAGTTGATGATTAAGTGCTTAATTGTTTGCGTAAGCCATTAAAGCTGCTGCCTTTCTTACATTTTTTTACAGTCCAAAGTTTGGCCATTAGTGCAGACCATCTACTTTTCTTTACTCGGACAGACTTTAGCGACCAAGTTGGGATTTAAATAAGCTACTGTTGCAATGCGAGGAGAGGAGAGAAAAACTCGATTTGATTAAAAAAATCAAATTTTCAAGTACCGAGAATCATTTTGAGATTAACGAGTTGATTCAAACAAGATTCGTAAATAAGTAAAAGATTATGACTAGGACATGCACATGCACATGCACTCCCTATCCTGTAGAAAGAACTGTGCCTACTCGGAAACTATTTGGCTCGCATATGCAGGAAAATGACCCTTATCTATAACAGTGAATTTTCTCTGGGAATGACTGAGAAAAGCAAATCCTAATCAAAAGTTGGACATCCTCCATGAAAAAGAAGCAAAAAACGAAACGACCAACCAACTTGGTTGGTACTTGCAGAAAGAAATGTCAACCTCCACCCCACTGTTCTTGTCTCCTTCACCAATGTTTCACTTCCATGCGTGACAACTATGAGACAAGTTGCCGTCACACCGCAATGGGTGATTTTGAGTTATTTTCATTACATCACTTATTTTTAATATTTTTTATTTTATATATGTATAAATAAATTAATTATGAATTTATCCTTTTTATTTTTTAAATTTTATGTTTTGCCCCAATTTTCTAATTTGGCTCCATCCATGAGGCCATATCCACTCTAAGACTTTCTAGTTTCGTCCATGCTTATGATACGCACACAATTTTAGAAAGTCTTTTTTTTTTAACAGATTCAACTCTTATATATATTAAGATCGAGTTTTAAGTTGCTGTTACGATGGAAAACGCTTGTTCATCACCATCAACTACTCCAAACAATAAACGTTTTGACTTTAAATGTTTTTTTAATTGATTTTTTAACCAAACGATCATTTTGAAGTAAACGAAAATTTTGAAACTTCAACAGTAAACAAAACCTAAAATATATTAAATCAAATAATAAATAGCTTAAGTTGAATTTTCTTGAATAGAAAAAATGTTTTTTTTTTTTGTGAAGAGTACTTAGTAAGAATAGAGGAAAATAGTGGCTAGGGAATGACTAAGCGAGGACATAAGGGCCTTACAAAATCTATAGTGAAAGATGTTATTTTTCCCATATAAAAGAAGTGTTTTCCCTAAAATTGTTAGGTTACTTTATGAAAAACTCGTTGGTATTAACAATTGGAATTGCACTTCACTAAGAATATTTTCAAGTAAAATAATATAGAAAAAATAAAATAATATAAAAAAAGGGGGAAAAGAAAAGGTAGTTGATAGGAAGAGGGGCCAATAAAGGAAAGAAATAACAATGAGGTGGTCAATAGTGCATGTCTACTACCAAAGCAAAATTTAGCTTACCTAAGGCGTAAATTTGACTCGAAATTTGATGTTTAATGTTCGATCGATTTATTTTAAAAAATATCTTAAACTCTAAGGATAAAGATCAAAACATACAGTGTATTAAATTTGTTTATCGAGTAAAAATAAAATTAATTGTTTTGTTTATTGATTGAACTCGATGAATAACTTAAATCGAATTATATATATTTTTACTTTAATTTTTAATAGTTTGAGAGCACAAATTATTGTTTATTCAAGCATTTTGCATCTATAAATAGGAGATGAAGAGCAGACAATTAAATTCCCCACCACTCCTACTACCACTTAACAGATGAGAGGAAACCTGTGGAGTTTTTCGTTTCATGCATGGTAGTCCAAAAACATATTAATTCTTATTCAATCTTTGCCACTTTCTATAGCAAGAAGCCTTATCTTGGCTACTCTTCTTCTTCTTCTTCCTTTGAACACCCCTTAACTGCATTGCATCGCTTTCGAAATCCGCTTTCTTAATCGAAGTTCCTATAGCCTATAGGTTTGCCATGGCTCGGTTCTCTTGTTATCACCATTCTTTTATCTTGTTCTTGAGCTTCGTCCTTGTTTTGTTTGTACAAGGTAATGGGGATGTATGCTTTTCTGAATCTGGGTTGTTTACATTTTGTAAAGTTTTGATCTGTTTGATAAGTAAACCAATCTGATCCTCTGATTACTTTTTCAGGTGCTACGGCTGCAACTTTCACATTCGTCAATAGCTGCCATCATACAATATGGCCTGGAATTCTAGCTAATCCAGGAAGTCCAAAACTAGAAAGTACAGGCTTTGAACTTACAAAAGGCAGCTCTCGTTCTTTGGAAGCTCCTTCAGGCTGGGCCGGTCGTTTCTGGGGAAGAACAGGCTGCGATTTCGATGACTCCGGTCACGGATCATGCACTACGGGTGACTGCGGCTCTGGCCAAGTTGAATGCAATGGAGCAGGGGCCACCCCGCCAGCCACCTTGGCCGAGTTTACACTTGGTTCAGGGGCTCAGGACTTCTATGACGTGAGCCTGGTCGATGGTTACAACTTGCCTTTGCTTGTGCAAGGAAGTGGAGGTTCAGGAGACTGTGCCACTACAGGCTGCGTTACGAATTTGAACAAAAAGTGCCCGTCTGAGCTGAGAATCAATGGCGGCGGGGCCTGTAGGAGCGCCTGTGATGCCTTTGGGAACCCGGAGTACTGTTGTAAAGATGCCTTCAATAGTCCAGCTGCTTGTAAACCATCCATGTACTCGGAAGTGTTCAAGGCAGCTTGCCCTAAATCCTATAGCTATGCCTTTGATGATGCCAGTAGCACTTTCACTTGCAACGGTGCTGACTATACCATCACTTTCTGCCCCAGTGGTCCAAGGTAAATTTCTAAAAAAAAAAGATCACAAAATTTCTAAAACAAAAGATCACAAAATTTGATAGTTACACATATATTAATGTGACATCAACTTTGATGCAGTTTGAAAACTTCAAAAGACCTTGGTCCGAATTCAACAGGAACCACGGTTGAATCCGAGTTTGATCATGATCCCGTGAAGGCAGCTGAAGAGGCCAGTAATTGGCTAGCAAATTTTGCCACTGGAGACTCAGTCACAATCCAACCATCTTCCTCAATCCAATTTGTTTTTTCTGCAACTATTCTTCTTTTCCTTTCTTTCTTCTTGTAGAGCTGTAGTCTTTCAATAACCAAAGGAGTGTAGGATAAAACCAGATTGTGAAGTTTAGAGCTATTCATATGTAATATCATTTTATTTCAGAAACAGAATCCTTTCCTCTTTCTGCTGGTTTGTGATTAACTTAAGGGGAAAACGTGTATGCTTTGAACGTGAATCTGAGCTTTCATATTGGTGGTTGTGGAAAGGCCATTTTGAGTGAACCACCACCCAAGAACTCATCGTCTATGTCTGCCATTGCTGAGCAACAATGGTATCATCTTTTTTGAGCATTCTTAGTTCCTTGACGTTCTGTCATTAGTGGCTAGATTGGTTGTGATGGGAAAAAAGACTCGCTTAAGGGAGAGAGAATCGATTCGAATCGAGAGAGACAAAGCATTAAGGTAAAAGCAGAAAAGGATAATATGAAAAGATGTTTGAATCTCGGTCAGTTTGGTTGATTGGTAAAGTAGATTAGCAGATGAGTTAAACTCCAAATTTATGTGATGGAGAAAAAACAGATCTTTATTTAATAAAGTTGGAGATATGCTAACTTTCCTTGCAACTTGGCTTGACCAAAAAGTTATGAAAATCTTGCTTTACTCTGATTGGCTATATTCATGCAGTCTGGTATCTTGTCCATAGACAATTTAATAGGTATATACATCAATAGTGTTTCGAATATGATCATATATCTACTTTCCGATGCTTACACAGAGCACACCAACATGGTGCATTCGAAAAAAAATGCTTATTTACATGTGTGCAATGGACGAAGAATCATTCAAATGGTACGATACAAGTGAAGGAGACCAGTTGCTTCCGCAAGAAGCAAAGGACAATGATCCGAACCACCTCCCCACCAACTAAGGCCGATCCAGCATCAAGTGCACCAGAAAGCATGTAGTTATGATGACTCCAGCAGCCATGCTAATATCTGTGAGCAATAAAAACAGAGGCAAATGCAGTAAGAACCCAACTGGTGTAGTTGACAGCAGTGGCTGGTGGCATGT
The DNA here is from genome assembly GCA_035048815.1 of Abelmoschus esculentus. Classification (NCBI taxonomy): domain Eukaryota; kingdom Viridiplantae; phylum Streptophyta; class Magnoliopsida; order Malvales; family Malvaceae; genus Abelmoschus; species Abelmoschus esculentus. The sequence goes on along the minus strand of JAUCBN010000016.1, from coordinate 19,982,589 downwards.
TGATTGTTGCACCAATGAGCACAGGAAAAGTAATAAGTTTTATCCATGGCTTGTTTGGGAAGACCTTAGATGCAAGCCAAACAAGGATAGGAGCTATGGCCCCAACTAAGAAGAACCAGTTTATTAGTAGCCAAGATCGCCAAAGATTCTTCGAGGCCCAGAAAGGCCCCAGATAACCGAGGCATCGTAAAACACATGATCACCAGGACAAGTCCACGAACTGCCCGTAGGAAGCAATTCCGTGTTGCATATTTCTGGAACCGTATCCATAAGCCACCACGCTGTTCCGAGATGCGCTAATGCAGCTATTATTGTACCACCCACCTGATAAGAATGTCATACCATGATAAGATGAACGAACTAAGTTATCTACAGGATGAAACATCTTAAAAAGAGAAGCTCCCCCCCCCTGTTCTTAGTAAGACAAAGTATCATGAAGTGGTGAACCAGAGCTGTGAACATGGCTCTAGGAGGAATCTTCATGGAGTGGCCAAGTTTCAAGTCTTGCAAAAAGGTAATCCCTTGTTTCGTACTTATGTATCAATACACTTTAAAGGCCATATTAGCAACAGTGTACTACAAGGATGCACGTAAACCACCATTCAGGTACTTGCTTGTATCTTCTCATCAGCTTCGTGTGAACATCATCCTCTTCTCTTGGAAGGCAGACTTGCTTAGGTGCAAAATTTCTCTGCAACATTAAGATTAATCGCTTCAACTTACTGAACATACTAAAATGACAGATATCAGTTTATGTTCATATGCATTCTAAATATGATTAAGGTTTTTAATGCCAAGTAATTCGAATCTAAGACTCGTGAATCAAGAGGCTTACCTCCCATGAAAAAGGATTACATGAACAACAGTGGCTGTCAACCAAGCAAAGCCAACACCATAAGACATGGAAAAGAAGGTGCTGAGATACAAAGGACCCTCACGCTGATATGCCGCCATGTTATTGGTGAAGTTCGGGTCTTATGAATCATGAAATCAAATTGTACTAAAGAATAGCTGTAGGGTCTGAAAGCAATCGAGTGAAGCATCGACTAATGCTGAATATAGATTAAAAAAGTACAAATTGGTCACATTTGTTTCAATTTTATTCAGTTTTATCATTGAATTTAAAAATATTATATTTTGATCATTTATGATATATATTTGTTATAATTTAATCACTGAATAGTTAATTTTTTTTTTGGATAAGTGTAATTTATTATCTAAGACAAAAGAACAACTCTTATAGTACACTTAGGCATCCATCCCTAAAGAATTCCCCAAGATGTACATATGTTCCTATTTACATCATCAAAGTTTATAATTCTATTTTGAGATTGAATACGAACAACCTCTTTTACACAATCCAGAATACTATCAGCAGGCCTAAAAGAATGTCTAAACAATCTTCTATTCCTCTCCTCCCAAATAAAGTACATATAGGCACTCCACGCAATCTTCAAAACATAAACCAACAAGGATTTCCCTTTCAATTTTGTACTCAGCCACTGCACCTCCACATCCCAATCAAACATACCCCTACACAGTTCACACAAATCCAACACGACAAACCATATAGCCCACGAATAACTATAACCTGCAAAAAGATGATCCCACTGAATAGTTAATTTTGGGATACATTTTAATTTAACATCTAAATTTTAGATAATAATTAATTTACAGACTAAATTGTTTGAACAACAACATACCAATTTGTTACCTTTTTTAAGTCAAGATTAATTTGAAGAGTTTACCTATTTATTATTATATAAATTTTCTTAAATGATACGTTACTCTTTTAACGTCCGTTAATGATTCAGTGCCTACTTTATAACAAAATTAAAGGTTTGAAGCTCAATTTAAATAATTTAACAAAGTTTAGTGACTATTCGTGAAGTTTTCCCAAAATTAAAAAGTTAAAATTACCTTTTCCAAGCTGTGATTTAGAAATCCCGACTGTCGTAAAACATCCGGATCCGATGCGCTCAACAAACGCTTTCAAACGGTATAATTTTCCGTCCCAAACATTCAAAAACGTAAACGAACTCAAATCCAGGAAAATTTTCTCTTTTATCTTTTTCCCTAGGGTTAGCTGATTCTCCAATTTCCTCTTTTGATTTCAGCCCTTTTTTTTCAATTTCAACCTTGGATTCCTTGGACCCTTTCTTTGTATTTCTTCAAGTGTTATACCTAACTGGTGGGGATACGCAATAAGGGTGACTGATTGAAGAAGAAAAGTAGTAATCTTGTGGAGTTTTCTTCGGGGGTTCAAGCTCTGTACTCAGGTGTTAAGATCTGAGTCTATTTATTTTCTTTTACTTTTCTTTTGAGGGAAAAGAAAATGAGTGCTGCTAGGTTTATAAAGTGCGTGACTGTTGGTGATGGTGCCGTTGGTAAAACTTGTTTACTGATTTCTTACACAAGCAACACTTTTCCTACGGTAATTATCTCTTCTTCTTCTTCTTCGCCTTTGACATTATGAAATTTTATGAATTTGTGAAGTGAAAGTAAGTTTTTTTTTTCGGGGGGGCGGGGATTTGATTTTCAAAGTTGTTGCTTTGCTGTCCTATTTGATTTCCAGGAGAATTTACTAGTTAAAGACTAGTTTTAGTGTTTGTTGAGCTGAATTTAATTTGTGATAAAAGCATATAAAATTTTAGGCCTTATCGGAATACCATTTTCTGATATTTTAAGGAACAATTAGAAGGAAAAGGGAAATTATGGTAATGGTAAATTTAATAAAAAAAATATGAAAACTCACTTAAATGTTTCAATTGCCAACTTTCAGTGCGTTTGGTCTTGCTAAACATCTGCTGAGTTTTGACAGTTGGAGGCTGATACTATGAATGCTTTTTACCCTTTGTCTTGACATTTTAATTGTGGTGGAAAACAGGACTACGTGCCCACTGTTTTTGACAATTTCAGTGCGAATGTGGTTGTCAATGGCAGTACTGTTAATCTGGGGTTGTGGGATACTGCAGGTACTTTGCACATGGACCTTTAGTTTTCCCCTTTTTTTTTTTCTCAATCTCATTGTTAGAACTTAGAAGCATTGTAGAGATTAGCATATCTGTTTCCTTAGGTGGGTTCAAGTTTGCAATTTTGTGCTACAGGACAGGAAGATTATAACAGGTTAAGGCCTCTGAGTTATCGTGGGGCGGATGTGTTCATATTGGCATTTTCCCTCATTAGCAAGGCCAGTTATGAAAATGTCTCCAAAAAGGTTAGGTGTATTTTTTTTAAAAATAAAATCAGGATACAAACATAGAGAAGTGCTGTGTAATCTTAGTTTTAAATGGCGCTAGGCACTTCAAGGCGCAAAGGGTCCTTGGAGCCGAGGTGCTATTGTACATAAACTTTTAATTTATTGCCTTCTGATAATTATGTTCTTGGTGTGTTTCCAGTGGATTCCAGAGTTAAAACATTATTCCCCTGGGGTTCCAATAATTCTTGTTGGAACTAAGCTTGGTAAGTTAAAACAGCAAGTGCTGCAGACGCTAAAATTTTCGTTCAAATAGCTACTTTCAAAACTTGCTGTCAGGTGGTGCTTTCAATTGTGAAGTTTTAGACTTTAGACATTGATGCGATGGTTAGGATGGGCTTTTAGTATTAGAATGATTCTCAATAGTTTTGCTTCTGGCTGTGTGCTAGAAATTTTTAGTGAACCGTAAATGACTAATGACTTAGCTGGATCATGATGAATAATCCATTGATCCACACATATATGTGTTTACATGTGAATTCTAGTGTTCATTTTCTTTTGTGTTTTCCAAATGAACCAGATCTTCGGGATGATAAGCAGTACTTTATGGATCATCCTGGAGCTGTACCCATTTCTACGGCCCAGGTAAAGGATTTTGTATTAATTCAGAGTTCAGACTTTTCCTGTTGCATGAATTTCTCTATGATTTGCAACTGTCTAACCCTTATATTTCCTTTCCTTTTTTTCCCCCTCCTGAACCTGTAAGGGAGAGGAGCTGAGGAAGCAGATCGGTTCACCTGCATATATTGAATGCAGTTCAAAAACGCAGGAGGTATTCTTGTTTTGTAAATATGATCGTATTTTCGTACAAGGGATTATGCTTTATGTTTAACGGATTCATTGCCTTCTCCGCAGAATGTGAAGGCGGTTTTTGACGCAGCCATCAGAGTTGTTCTTCAACCACCCAAGCACAAGAAAAAGAAGAGCAAGGCTCAGAAGGCCTGCTCCATATTGTAACTGGAAAAAAATTATGAAAAGACTACTAAAATCCCCGGAATACGGACTTGCTCGCGACTGACAACGCAGAATCTCTGTGAAGCATCTGTTGGTGTAGCAGTATTACTGTATTGCAACTGTTGTGATATCCTATTGTTGAAACAAACGTACATGGATCCCTTCCTTCTTTCGAACTGTTTTTGATATGCTTCTGTATTAATGCCACTGGAACATCCCAGTGAGGAAATTACAGAGACAGTTGTAAGCTTATTGTTGTTGTATTGCTTTTAAAAAGGTTTTGTGTGTTTGTAGTTTCCTTTGTGCTTAGTTTCTTGCAACTTGTTCATTCACGATCTAAGCGCTTGCGACCGAAACATATATTGTTTGAATTCGTTCAAAGCTTCCTTCATTGTTTATATACATATAAAAGTTTCTGAAGTATTGATTTGTAAGTGATGGTTAACTTTAAGGCTACCAAATCGGACTATTTTTCAGTTTTTATAAAGTAAGAGGACCAAATTCTTACAAATTAAAGTATAAGGGCTCATTTACAATTTTTAAAAGATAAAGGTATGGGATTAAGAATTAGATCTGAATGATATCTGAATCATCCGCATAACCAGACAAGGACGATGTAAAATCCCATCTTATTAGACTTGTAGAAAAATCAATGGCCATGATCAGAGTACAACATAGACCTGCGTAGCACAGGATCACTCCGATCGAAAACGAGCCTTGGAAGGCTTTTGGTTCACGAAACAAGTCAAAACGACATCGATAACAATTAAGAAGCGTCTCTAAGTAAGAGAAAACGAGAAAATTAGGATTCTGAAGAGATCAAAACAATAGGGACCGTAAAGATGATCGCAGACGGAGTCGAAGACGAAGAGAAATGGCTCGCCGCCGGCATTGCCGGTCTCCAACAGAACGCTTTCTACATGCATCGCGCTTTGGTAACTCTGTTCTCAATTATTTTTGTTGTACGTGTTACTTGGTTGAAGGGAAAGTGAGATTATCAGGGGAAATCCTTACTTGCTTTCGGATTGTTACTTAATTTGACCTTAGAAGCCCTAACTTTTTTGCAAGTTAGTGAAAATTTGGCACAATTTGTGATTTTGGTAGGATTCGAACAATCTCAGAGATGCTTTGAAGTACTCTGCTCAGATGTTATCAGAACTCCGAACCTCAAGGCTTTCCCCTCACAAATACTACGAATTATGTTAGCTCTTCTGTCCTGATCTGATCTCGATTTTGTATTAGATTTATGAACTGATTCGTAGATTTCGTTTTCAACTGAGGTTCTGAGTTTTGGTTGATTGTTCAGATATGCGAGCATTTGATGAATTGAGGAAGCTGGAGGTATTTTTTAAGGAAGAGACAAGGCGTGGTTGCTCTATTGTCGATCTGTACGAGCTAGTACAGCATGCTGGCAATATATTGCCTAGATTGTAAGTACAACTAACTTTCAAACAGTTTAATGTGTGTTTATTCACTTCGGTTAGTGTACCAATAGGATGCAGGCTGTTATTTTCTTTTGTAATTTATATTAGATTTAAAGCAGCTTTTCTGTGAGTTCTAGTATGGTAAATAGTTCTATTTTATTTAGGGATTTTTTCATGAACCCAGGTCCTAGATATATGTACTATTAGCATGTGCATCCTGTTTGGTTCATCTTTAGGGGGGGTGAAATGGTTCCTTCTGGCACATGTGTTGCATTATTTAACAAGAAAAGCATGTTCAAATAGCATAATTATTTTAATAACTTGCTTGAGAAATCTAGTTTGAGATGCATAGGTTGAGAATCTCTTGGGTTAACTTACCTCTTAAATTTGTATTTAACATGTTAAGTCTTGCAATCTATGTCAGGTATCTCCTCTGTACCGTAGGATCTGTTTATATCAAATCTAAGGAAGCTCCTGCTAAGGATGTTCTTAAAGATCTTGTTGAAATGTGCCGTGGAATTCAGCATCCTGTACGTGGCCTCTTTCTTAGGAGTTACCTGGCTCAAGTTAGCAGGGATAAATTGCCTGACATAGGTTCTGAGTATGAAGGGTAAGAAATTCAGTGTTCTATCTCCCCCATTTTTGGTGAAAATGATTTCACTAGCTAATACTATATTTTCTTTATAATTTATGTTTTTTCAAAACCTTCTATGTTTGGATCCCCATCTATATAAAAAACATAAATTTGAGTGTTATCCTCTATCATGTATTCACAATTTTATGCTGGCATGCTACTCCTCTCACTCAACATATGGGCGCCAAATTGATTAACTAAATTATTGGTCATGTTAATCCTGCTGTGATTTTGGTTATGATCTGATCAAATTGGTTGATTAATAGATAAGTAATCTTTTTTTCCACCTTTAAGCTGATTCTCTGTCGAGATTGCCTAACCAGTGGTTAACTGTCTTGATTCTTCAGGGATGCTGACACTGTTGTGGATGCTGTGGAATTTGTGCTGCAAAACTTTACAGAGATGAACAAGTTGTGGGTGCGGATGCAGCATCAGGTTAGTTGACTTAAATATCAATGGTCTGTTCCTGCTCTCATGTTTGGCATGCATGTATCACAAAAATGCTTGCATGATATGGAGGTAAAACTATATCATGAGGGCATGATTTCTGGTCATGCAGGTGTTATAGTGCTTGTCAATCATTCATACTCTTTGCTGATCCTGAATTGAGGCTTGCTGTCGGGCTTTCTGGTCTGCAGGGACCTGCCCGAGAAAAGGAGAAACGGGAGAAAGAGAGGAGCGAACTAAGAGATCTTGTAATATCTGTACCCAAAACTGGTGGTAAATTTCACTGCAGTAATGTTGAGTACCAGTTGAGGGATGCTTACGATGGGTTTTCCCCTCCTTTGCTTGCTCTTTGTTTTTAATTAGGTTGGGAAGAATCTTCATGTGCTCAGCCAGATAGAGGGTATTGACCTTGATATGTACAAAGATACTGTTCTTCCACGTGTACTTGAACAGGTTGGTGTTGTGCAGATCAACAAATGCTGTTAATCTAACTCCCACATTTGGTCTTGGATGCTTATAATGTGTAACTTCTGCTTCCTAACCATCACACATTGGTTGCCTAAAATATATTGACAGGTTGTCAATTGTAAAGATGAGATAGCTCAATACTATTTAATGGATTGCATAATTCAAGTCTTTCCTGATGAGTACCACTTGCAAACTCTTGATGTATTGTTGGGTGCTTTCCCACAACTTCAGGTGTGTCATGAATAAGTGCTTCTGTAATTGTCTTTAGTTCCTTGAACTTCCTCGTAATTTGCATAATCTACATATTTCTCTGCTTAATATTTATGATACAAATCAGCAACCTAATCACACCCTATTAGTTCTGAACACTTTTCTTCTTTTTTGTTTTTTCAGCCAGCTGTTGACATTAAAACTGTGTTATCTCGATTAATGGAAAGGTTATCAAATTACGCTGCTTCAAGTGCTGATGTGTTGCCTGAGTTCTTGCAAGTAGAAGCTTTTGCAAAGTTGAATAATGCCATTGGAAAGGTAAAATTTGTTTTCACATATAATTATTCTTAGCATAACCTAGACTAATGTTCTAAATAGTTTGTCTTATTCTTATCCTATGTTGCAGGTGATTGAAGCACAACCTGATATGCCTATCCTTGGTGTGATAACTTTATATTCGTCTCTTCTTACTTTTACTCTCCATGTCCATCCGGACCGGCTCGATTATGCTGATCAAGTTTTGGTAAGCTACTGTCTTAAAACTGTATTATGTATATTCATGTAAGGTTTACTATTTTATTGCTCAAACCAAGATCCATTCATACACTAAATCAATTTTGTTTTGCTCTCTTCCCTATTGTTACATAATTAAGGTATGCCCATTCAATTAAATTTCGTGCGATGGTGCTCTGCTTACGATTTTGCTTTGTGTTATAAAGAGAAAGCTATTCGATCATTTGTAGAAAATAGAAATCGAGAAAGAGGTAACTTGACCTTGTTATTATTCAGGGAGCATGTGTTAAAAAACTCTCTGGCAAAGGAAAGCTTGAAGACAACAAAGCAACAAAACAGATTGTCTCACTCTTGAGTGCTCCACTTGACAAATATAATGACATTGTTACAGCATTGAAGCTTTCAAATTATCCTCGTGTTTTAGAATACCTTGACACTGAAACAAATAAAATCATGGCAACTGTGATAATTCAGAGCATTATGAAGAACAAAACTCGTGTCTCTACTGCGGACAGGGTATGTTTGTAATTATGTTGTTTACCGATTTGAGCTTGCTTTAGAGTTGAACGGGTTTCTTGATCTTGTTCCTTTATGTAACAGGTTGAGGCGTTGTTTGAATTGATAAAAGGTCTTATTAAAGATCTGGATGGGGATGCTCGTGAGGAGGTTGTTATGCTTTATTCATCTTCATGTTTATATAGTTTTACATGTTTATTGGTTAGCACTTAGCATGTTCATCAATATGCATGACAATCGGTCAATCTCACATTTAGATTGACGAAGATGATTTCAAGGAGGAACAGAATTCTGTAGCACGTCTTATTCAGTTGTTGCATAATGACGACCCTGAGGAGATGTTTAAGGTACATGATTGGGTGAAAGAAATTTTTTTCTCATAACACTGTTGATGCAGTTCACGTCAGGTAGTCATATGGTTCAAGTGCATCTACTGGGGTTTTCTCATGAACCTTTTTATTTGTGCATTCAATTTGATAATTTGCAGATAATATGCACGGTTAGGAAGCATATATTGGGTGGAGGACCAAAACGCCTACCCTTCACTGTCCCTCCCCTTGTTTTCTCTTCACTTAAGGTTTGTTTCTATTTTGTGCGTTTGACTATAAAATGCTATGAGCTTTTGATATTAAAACTGAATAAACAAGTATTCTTGTTGGTATCTAAGTGGATAATGACATGTATTCATTGCACCATTGATTGCTCTCTCTTGTAATGAAATTAACCATAAATTTTTTGCTTGTTAGTTGGTTCGGCAACTACAAGGCCAAGAGGAAAATCCTTTTGGAGAGGAGGAATCAACGACGCCCAAGAAAATTTTCCAGCTTTTGAATCAGGCCAGTAACCTTATGTCCTGCTTGTTCCTTGGCTATATGACTCTACCTACATATTTTTTTGAAGCATGAATAATCTATAATTTCTGATTATGGGGCATTTAGATTTTAGTTTGTGATTTGTGATGGACAAAAAGCTCTTTTTGAATGCATATTTGAAGGTCACTTGTCTTGTCTATTCAATTGTCTCTAAATTTACCCAGCACATTTTTAACATATTGGATAATGTTGGTAACTTGTGTTTTCAGATTGTTGAAACTCTCTGTAACATTCCGGCTCCTGAGTTGGCACTAAAGTTGTATCTGCAGTGTGCTGAGGTATGGTGTTTTTGGAGCTCATATATTTACAAATTACAAACTAGATGATAAAAAACTTATAATATTTATGATGGATTTTTATTGACCAGGCTGCTAATGACTGTGATTTAGAACCTGTGGCATATGAATTTTTCACACAGGCATACATTTTATACGAAGAAGAGATATCAGTAAGTTGCTTGCAAACCAACCAGAGTATTAATATGCCCTGTTGAGTATCTTCAACTTACATGAGAATTACCAGTTGAATTTTTCTAATATATGCTCTTATAGGACTCTAGAGCACAAATTACTGCAATACATTTGATAATTGGAACACTCCAAAGGATGCATGTCTTTGGTGTTGAAAATAGAGATACTTTAACTCATAAAGCTACAGGGGTAATCTTTCTATTTGTCACTTTTCTAGAAAGCAGCTTATCATCTTTTAATCTGAACTTGACATGAACCTTTGTATTTGATCAGTATTCCGCAAAACTTTTGAAGAAGCCTGATCAATGCAGAGCTGTTTATGCATGCTCACATCTCTTCTGGGTTGATGATCAGGACAATGTGAAAGATGGAGAGAGGTAAGATTGAGCTTTACGTTTGTAATTTCATGCCTACATCGTGTTATGTGCTGTGCATCCATCAAGTGCTTCTCTAGACGAGGTTTTGTTGATCTCCCTCTTTTCTTTGCTCTTGAATAGGGTCCTGCTTTGCCTTAAGCGGGCGTTGAGAATAGCAAATGCTGCTCAACAAATGCTGAATGCAGCACGAGGTAGCACTGGATCGGTCACTCTCTTTGTTGAGATACTGAACAAGTACATCCTTGCACACCCTGATTGCAAAGAACTAATATTTGGTTTGTTCAACTATTGTCCTAATTATTTATTATGTAAATTCGAACTTCGTCGTGTTGGTAGGTACCTTTATTTCTTCGAGAAGGGTAACCCCCAGGTCAATGTTGCTGCGATCCAGAGTCTTCTTGAATTGGTAACAACTGAGATGCAGAGTGAGTCTAGTACACCGGATCCAGCCGCAGATGCTTTCTTTGCCAGCACACTCCGATACATAGAGTTTCAAAAACAGAAAGGTGGAGCGATTGGTGAAAAATATGAGCCCATCAAGGTGTGACTGCGAGAGCTCCTGTTTCCTTTAAGAACAATGTAGACTTTTGATTTGATTTGTATTTTGCTGAAAAGAAACTGGTTTTATAGGGACATGCTCTTAAGTTTCATTTGTTACCTCCGCTGTTCTACATTTTTTTTCGTAAAGAAATCCTATGTGTGCCAATCAAATCGTGTCACATGGCACGTTTGACAAAAAAAAACAGCTGACCTTTAATTAAAGAGCGTAAATCGCATGTTTAGTGGTTTATTTTTGTTGACTTTAGTCTTTAAAAATCTTTAGTTTGTTTATTATGGTAGAGAACACAAGTTTTTATCAGCTTATTTTATTTTGATTTTTCTTCATTCGCTTCCTTTTTTTTTTATTTCTCAATTCTGTAGGCTTTAGTCCAAGAACTTGGTTCTGAATTTGAACCCCAGCACTTAACCCGATCCATTCCCCAATGTATATGGCATTAGCACCATGTTGAAAGGAAAACGAAATGTATAACCTAAAGATAAGTATAAACATTGAGATGCAAAATATCTTTCTGAGATTTGACTAATTCAAACAATGTAATCAGGCGTTTCAGTACCTCTTTAAAATTGGGAATGGTGGTAAGCACACAACGAAGAGAAGCCTAGTAAAAGAACTTGAAACGTGGATAGCAGGGTTCGAACCTGCGCGGGCAATGCCCAACAGATTTCAAGTCTGTCTCCTTAACCACTCGGACATATTGACAAATTGATAATAATTCGTTTTTTTACCTACTTATTGCGTTGATTTTGTGCAGTGGTCACGCCCGCTCTGGGATTTCCTTCCACTTTCTCAACGCAGAATTTTTGTTTTCTACTACTTTTGCTTCTTTTTTTAATGAAAATAGCGACATAACAGAAAGCCTAGAGTATCTTAAAGCAGCATTACTAGCCAAAGAAGCATCCTACCGTAAAGAATCCAACATAACGGCTGGTAGATCCAGAAAACCAATGTCCATGCCATGTTTGTCATTCTGTTGGCAACTGCATGACTCTCCCGCCTCTCGTAGCTGAAACAGATTTACCCAACTTCTGCTCAAAATTTCCACCAGGTGCGACCTCAGTGAATGCCCAACATGAATCTCATCACTATGTGCCAACAGCTCGAAAGCCTCCCTGCTGTCAGTATCGACAAGTACTTGGTTAGGTGGTTAAAGCTTAAATTCCAGGGTGTCGATAATCCATAATTCAGCCTCAACCACATTACAAGCTCCTATAGTTTTGGATAAACCAAAACACCATTTCATGTCCGAATCTCTCCCATCCGTGTTTACTTTGATACAATGCAATGGTGGCTGCTCCTCCTGCTTCCATATTCGTGGACCCCCGAACTTGCACTTGGCCATGGAGACGAGCCATGCGCACTTCCACAAGTGCATGAGTTGCCTCAGCACTCACTCGGGTACTATAGTCTATACTGCAGTAAGCCTGCCATAGCCCGATTCACTCATTGCCTTTTTTAAGGGAAAAAAAGCATAAAAATGATAATTAATTTTTTTAATAAATTAAAATCATCATTACCTAACGTTAATAATGATTAGACAATTAAATCACATTTTCACAATTTTTAAAAAATATATGTTTCGATTTTGTTTGTTTTTTCTTCAAAAGATTAATAAATTAGCCTAAACCGAGCGCAGATTTTTTTGACCGACTTTGCTCCACTTCATAAAAATGGTATTATTTATTAATTGGTCCTCAATCTATATCGATTCTTCCATTTTGATCGCACTTAAATTTTTTTATCTTTTTATTGCAGTACAAGGTTATATATTTTAAATTTAAATTTAAATAAATCACGCATACATGTAGATTAAAACGTTTAAACTCAAATTATTTAAGTGGAACACGTCCTATTTTATTACTAAAATCTTTCTTTAGGTTCACTTAAACTATTAATTTGACTATATTTTTTTTCAAAGATTAGTATTCACTCGTATTATATAAAATTTAATTATTTTTATATTAAATTATGACTATTAGGTGAATAAAAATTAATAAATTAATATAAAATTAATTAAATTTTATATAATATAAGGGTAAATTTGATATTATTTTTGAAAATACGTAAAATTTATATTTGCCAGCAACAAAGATAATTAAGTGGACTAAGATGTTAGGAGAGCTTTCTACCTAACAGACATTTGTAATAATTGTTGGGAATTAATAGTTACATAAAAGATTAGGAATTCAGTTTGATATTCTGACAGGCTTAATTAGGGGTGTAACGAGTCGAGTCGAGCTTGAGTAATGCTAAGCTCGGCTTAACTCGTTAAGATTTTGAGTCGAGTTCGAACTTGAGTAATTTTAAACGAGCCTAAGAAATCTGAGCTCGACTCAACTCGTTTAGAACTCGAGTCGAGTTCGAGCTTTTTTCGAGCCTAATCGAGCTAAGTATTAACCGATCTTTGATCATGTTAGACTTGAATAACTCTTATCTCTTACGTCTCATTTAAAGCCTAACGGAGAAAAAACTTTGATACACATGTTGTGTAAACTCAAGTTTGTTAATTTTAGGTTTTAGTATGTCAATTTAGAGTATAAGATTTATGTTTAGGGTTTAAATTTTAGGGTTTCAAAGTATATTTATATTTTCGAGTAGCTCGTGAGCTTTTCGAGTCGAGTATCATGTAGCTCGGCTCGGCTCGTCAAGAACTCGAGTCGAGTCCAATCGAGTTAAGTTTTGACTGAGCTTTGACCGAGTCGAACTCGAGTAACCCGTGATCTGTCTCGTTTTATTTACCGCCCTAGGCTTAATATTCCAATTAGTTGAGGCTAATGATTTAGCTGGTTGTTTTTTTAGTATTAAAAAATTAAAAATTTAAATTATGATGTTATAAATATATATTTATAATATTTAATTTGAATTAATTTATTAGTAAAATGAATAAAAATAATTATTTAGAAAAGAAATTTGAATTTTGAAAATAAATTAAAAAGTACATAAAAATGACAATAAATTCCATATTCCGGTGGGACCGGACTCAGGAGCAATGTAGCATACCATTTTTATGTGTACCGACTCACCACGTGGTGTCTAACTCGATGTAAAAGGTTAGAGAATCAAACACTCAACACCCCAAGTAATGAGCCGTGTTTGGCCTTGGCAAAGTAAAAAATCAAAGTATAAAGGTAAAACTATTTTTAATTTTTGATTAAATAATTATTTTAATTTTATTTTTTTTAATATTTTATTTTAAGTTAAAATAATTTTTTATAAATAAAAATTATTAAAAATAATAATAAATAATTTAAAATAGTTTAACAAATAAGTTAATAGAAAAATATATTATATTTTATAAAATTATTTTTTAATTAATATAATATTTTTATATTAATATATATCAATATGATAATATCACGTCAACAGATATTTAAAGATAAATTTAGAACTTTATATAAATGATATAAATTAGATTATTAATAAAAATAAAAAAATATATAAGATATAAAAAAAATTAAAATTTTAAAGAATGAGATTGTCTATTCCAACACCCCTTAAGTTTATCTGTACTTATATTATCATATAAGTTTATCACGTCATTTTAAATTATTTATTGATATTTTTATCTATAAAAAACTATTTTAACCTAAATTAAAATATTAAAAATTAAATATAAAAATTAAAACAATTATTTTATCTTGAGAATTTTTTTTCCTTTACCCAAAATTAACTCCTGTACCAAACCCAATCAAAACAAGTGTCCCATTCTTTCTTCTTATCCTTTGAAAGGCTCCTTCTTTAAAAAAGGGTTTTAAGTTCAATAAACCTTTATTTCTTTATACCAAACACTGCCTTCTCACATACTTTCCCAATTCATTTTCCATGTGACCCACTGTTCACAGCTCCACCATCTTTCAAGCCCCAATTCCATTCGCTAGGGTTCACATTCTCTTTATTGACATCAAAGAAGATATATATATATATATATATATATATATAAAAGAAAAGACTATACTATTGGAGTGTATGGTTTATGGGTCTGTTTTTCATTTTATTTGATTGAAGAAATTGTCAACGAGGCATCGGCGACGGTGTTGTTGAGAAGAGTGGTGATTGTTTGAATCTCGATTATCCAGGGGTGGAGTTCATCGATCGGTAACGGAAGAATATGGATATGAGTGATCTGGGAAATGATGGCGTGGCGGTTCAAGGAGATGGTGGTGGTGCGGTGGAGAAGGCGGCGGCGGATGGAGTCAAGGCTGTCGAGATGAGCACTGGTAAAAGGAGGCGGGGAAGGCCGCCTAGGAATCAAGCGAGGGTCGTGTCATCATCGGCGCCACCACCTAACACGGACGAGGAAGAAGACGTTTGCTTTATATGCTTCGATGGCGGAAGTCTCGTGCTTTGCGATCGCAGGTGAGATTCGGAATTTCTCTTCAAAATCTCTTTATATAGTATATAAATACAGTACTTAATTAAATTAAGATTGTGAACAGTCCATTTATTTTTAGTCAATTTACCATTCAACTTTTGAAGCAATTACAAGATAATCAATAAATAATTTATTTGGGTCTGTTTTATAATTTCAATAATAAAAAAATATTGGAGAATGTATTATAAATTATGGGACATTTAACATTTTGCTTGATAAAGAGAAAAGAAAAAGAACAATTCGAATTAGGTTCATAGTTTTCCTTTATTACAATATTTTAAAAATTATTATTTCGAAACTGAAAGACAATTTCTAATAGGATTTGATATTATTTTTGCACCTTTATCTCATTTAATGCTTAATTTATGTCTCATATTCTCATAATTCATTGAATGATTCTGTACTTAGTAATTCTATCATAGTACATTTGGTCTGAAAACCTTGTTACTCTTAAAATTTTTAATGTTGTTGTAGTGATATATTTGTTTTACTTTGTGTTCTTTACCTTTTGCTCCTACATAGTTTTGCATTCATATATATAGATGATATATTATATTAATTATAATAGAATTTTGTGTATTATTGAATGCTTTTCTTCTTGCTGTTCCTATATAGTTTCGCGAGTTTACTTGGTTAATCATATGAGAATTAATGTATCAGGGGCTGTCCTAAGGCTTACCATCCGGCCTGTATCAAAAGGGATGAGGAATTCTTCAAAACAAAGGGGAAATGGAACTGTGGTATGTTGCATTTTTGTTAGCTCTTGAAAATACTTGTCACTTTGATTTCAGTTTTGTTTACATGTGTAACAGGACTATTGAATCTTGTCTTATTTTAATCCAGATTCATGTTCTTCTTTACTTGCTTTCCATGTCAGTCATTGCATTGGTTTCAGTTCTTTGTTCCTGAGTGGTTATTGGAGTGTTCATCTCATTTATGATATTATATCGGACCATTATTTTGTCTGTTGGGTGGTGATTTGTCAAATGGTAGTCTTCCATGTCTGTCACTGCATTGCTTTGGGTTCTTTCTTCTCAAGTGAATGGTAACTTACATGTCTGTTCAGTGGCTTCTACTCTTGCTTCTGGATTAGTTATTGTGCTAATATTTTTATATAAATTAACAACTTAGGAGTAAGTTTCAATGGTTAAGTCTTGTTCCATTAATTTCCTGGTGTTCTATTTGTACATTCCAGGGTGGCATATATGCAGCGCTTGTCAGAAAGGTTCATATTATATGTGCTATACATGTACGTATTCCCTGTGCAAGAATTGCACTAAAGATGCTGATTACGTGAATGTAAGAGGAACTAAAGGATTTTGTGGAACGTGCATGAGAACTATAATGCTGATTGAAAACCGCGGAGTAGAAAATAAGGAAACGGTATGATTGACTATAGCATACATAATTGGTTCCTGTGAACGTTTCAGCTTTTTTCCCATTAGTTGTACTTCCTTATTTGTTAACTATTGTAGTGATAGGTATGCTGGTATTATCGAAGAGTGGATAGATTTTGTCTACCTTAAAGGCCTTTTATTTATATTATGCAGGTTCAAGTGGATTTCGATGACCAAACTAGCTGGGAGTATCTCTTCAAGGTTTATTGGATTTTGTTAAAAGAGAAATTATCTTTAAGTTTTGACGAGCTTACAAAAGCTACAAATCCCTGGAAAGACGTTGCTATCGTGGTGCCTAACAGAGAGTCATCAGGTAAACTTAAACGCGGCAGCAGGGAAAAATCTTTTATAGAGCTAGGAGCAAGTTCTTCCAAGAGAAGAAATTCGACAAGGCAAGAGAACATTTTGAACAAAGTTGAATCTCTAGAAGCTGAAAACACAGATGTTAAGAACGGGATTTCTTTTCCTGAAGGCTTAAATTGGGCAACAAAGGAGCTTCTGGAATTTGTGGCACACATGAGAAATGGCGACACATCTGTGATCTCTCGTTTTGATGTTCAGGCACTTTTGCTCGAGTACATAACAAGAAACAATCTTCGAGATCCTTGCCAGAAATCTTACATCGTCTGTGATTCAATGCTTATAAAATTGTTTGGGAAAACAAGGGTAGGCCACTTTGAAATGTTTAAGCTTCTTGATTCACACTTTCTCACCAAAGATCATTCGAGGCTCGTTGATGCCATAACAATAGGAGGCGCAAAAGCTTTTGATACCCAATTGGCTATTGATAGGAACGGTGATGGCCAAACAATAATTGCTGATGATAAGAGTTGTAAAACTAGAGATAAGGTCGATGGTCAACCTGTCACTATTGATAGTAACACTGATGGTCCACTGAAGGGAGATGATGTCTTGAGTGATATAGAAAGTAGCATACCACAGCATTCTATAGGAGCTGAGCTATCTGTAAATAATATTGAAACAGATAAAATATGGCACTATCAAGACCCACATGGGAAAGTTCAAGGGCCATTCTCAATGGCAATTTTACATAAATGGAGCATGTGTGGTCTTTTCCCTCCTGAACTTAGAATATGGCAAACAAGTCAAAAGCAGGATGACTCCATTCTCTTAACCGATGCTTTTAGTGAGCAGCACAGCCAAGCGCAACAGTTGTTTCATAACAGCAACATACCAGTTGAGGGTGCTAGGATTGCCTCCGGTGATGGATGTCACAATAGGGATGGTGAAGCTAGGGAAAGTAGGGATCTGAATGTGAATCAGATGGAAAACAAACAGGCTGAGGAGAGTTCGAAGTCAATGCAGAATGATACCAGTGGTCATTATTGTGGTAACAATGAATATGTGAAGAGAAAAGAATCGGGCTCTCAATCTTCTCCTTGTAGTGCCTCGGTAGACATTGTCAATTCAAATCCAGTACAGACGGGAAGTCATTTACCACAATGTCACTCTGTGAAGGGTGATAATTACTTCCCTGGCCAGCTCCAAATTAGTAGTTCCCTTCCATCATCTACAATATCTCAGAAACCTTGTGAAACCGAAGCTCATCAAGCTAGCAAAAGTCATGGGGTTGAAAGATGGGACTGTGGTTCAATTGACATGAATGAAGATTTGAACAAGACCTCTGAAGGTCAAATTAGTGCTTTGAAGCAAGAAGATAATGACAGAAAAACAGGTAAATCTTGTGGGCAAAGCCGGAGATCTTCACCACTTAACAATACTTCAAATGAATGGGATTTGAATTCTGGTCTTATTTCTCTGGCAAAGGCTTTTGAAGAGTCGGAGCACAATCAGGATATTGTTTTCTCAAATATTCCAGCCTCAACATCAAAGTTGAGCAACGAAGACGCAAAAATGCAGGCTAGTGAAGCCAAACAGTCACTTTCTTTGAGTGTTCCTCATCAGGATTCAGGTCCTAGTTGGAACACTGTTCTGAGTCTAGTTGGTACTGGATCTCAGCTTCCTGAAGTTACTGGTGACTGGAGTGGGTATTCCTCTGTTCCAGTGAAACCTGCTGCAGAGGAATGGAGGCCGGATCTTTTGCCCGAGTTATCTTTGAAATCAACTGACTTGGGAAATAATCATTCTGCTACACCAAATTCAGGAAATAGCCAATTGACACATTCTACTTCCACTGATCATGCAAATAATGCATCTGGTTGGGAGTATTCTTTGGCTGACGAATCTGTTTCGGATCTCTTGGCTGAAGTTGAAGCGATGGAGTCACTTAATGGCTTGCCTTCACCTACTTCAAATTTGCGTTCGGATGGAGAGTTGGCACAAGGTTCTGAACACGATTGTTTTAGCCCTGTAGGAGGACTGAGCCCTTCTCCTGATCCAGGAAAAAGTGACGCTTTGAGCTCTGGAAAGGATCTACAAATGCCTTCACAGTCAACTGTAATCCAGGAGCTGTTTGGGATATCTCATTCTGAAGTTCTTGATGCTCATAAGAGTTCTGGTGGGTATTCTTCGTCTATTCCTGTAACAGATGAAGTTACAAGGCCCAGCAATGTCTCGGTTAACCAATATGAAGCTCGTTCAGACATGCAGCCTCCTGCACCCCCAGTAACAACTTGGGGAATGGCTACTGTAGGGACTGCTTGGAGACCAGGGCCTGAAACTACTGGCACCAATTTGGGAGCAGTTCAAGGAAATGCAACTTTTAATTGGGTAGGTTTAGGTCAAGGAACTAGAAACGTCAGTAGAGGAACAGCTCAGAGAGAATATCAGGAAAACAGAGGCATCAATTCAAGCCCTACTGCAGCAGCACATCCACCCTATTGGGGAAACCAACAGAGATATATTGGTTCGAGGGACCGGGATTTCGAACGAAGAGATTCAAGTTTTAGTAGGGGCAGGCACTCTTGGAATAGACAGGCGTCGAATGGTGGTCCAAATGGAGTCGGTTCTTTCAGACCACCGCCCAAAGGGCAGCGGGTTTGTAAATTTTACGAAAGCGGCTACTGCAAGAAGGGAGCATCATGTAGTTACTGGCACCCTTGATTGGTCTTACCAAGGTAAGTGTGCTCAATTCATTTTGTACTCATTATTTGTATTAGGAACTTGGTCTGTTAGTCGACTATGACAAACTTAACCATAAGCTTTAATACTAGTAGTGGTATCATTCGAACTACATGTAATCGGACCATATTATTTGTATTAGCCTTGACATGCAAGATGCTCAGGTCAGGACATGGCTATGTTCCAAACTTTTTCTCCATACATATTCGAATATAGGTACGAGGATAGAACTCTTTAAGGAACCACTAAATACAGGAAGAAATTTCAAAAAATTCAACATGCATGCTGATTAATCTAGATATCGGTAATCTATCGATATCTTAAATCTTATTCAAAATATTTAATATATTATTTTATTAGATCAATCGATAACTCATTATTTATATATTTGATTACTTTTAGTCTTTGTATTATCCTTTTTGAAATTTGAAATTTTTGTTTTTGGTGATTTGCTTTTTGTTTGATATTTCTTCCTCTTTAAATTAGAGCAGTTTAAAGATTTTGGGATTCTGTATAACATATTAAAATGTAACCTCAAGTGTAATTATCTACAATCCCTATTAGTTCTAAAAATATATTCCTTAAAGATAATTATTTTTTAAGGGTTTCTGTGTAATTATTATTGTCTCAGCCCAGAATTTTATTTGTTTTACTTAAACAATAATAATAATAATAATTAATAAATTTTTAAGAATAATCGATATTTTTAAAATTTTTATAATAAATTTTAAATTAATATATTTAACAAATATAATTAATTAAAAATTTAAGATTTTTTATTACGTTTATCTAAAACTCGAGCGCTTTTAACCCAGAATCCTCGTTCCCACATGATTCACAGCTCTATCAAAATATTCCCCCATTGTCAACGGCTGAAACATCACCAACTCAGCAGTCAGCATGTACTCATTTTAGACAACATTTGTTTTTTAAGATGTATAGAAATAAGTTAAGGCAGGATGACGGTTTTGGCCCTGAAATTTTCAGAAAAAATCATTTTAACCTTAAATAGTTTCTGATTTATTTTGGTCCTCAAACTTTTTCTTAGATCAAATTAAACCAATTGAACGGAAAAGCGGTCTGTTATCAAATGAAACCAAATGAAACGATGACTGCAATTCACTATTATTTAACCCGGTCGTTATTTAACTCCTTAATTAGTGGGGTAAAATTTCGGGCGTAAATCATCTACCTCTTTCTTATGCCTCCATTTATGCCTTCGCTTTAAATTAGAGGTTTAGGGTTTAGGGTTTTAGTTTAGGGGTTTTGGTTAAGGTTTAGGGAATTAGGGGTAGAGTGTATTTTTTTGGATATAAAATTTAGGGTTTAGAATATAAAAAATAAGGGTTATTGTTTAAAATTCAATTTTTTAATAATTTTTCAAAAAAGACATATAAGGAAACACAGAAAAGAGGCAAAAGATTTTTCTCTAAAATTTCACTCTATTTCACATCGTTTTTTAGGAAAAATATGATTATAAAATAATATATTTATTATTAATAATTTTTTAAAAATGTAAACGAATTAAACTGAGAATTCAAATAATAACATAAATGTATTAAATTTAAAGGTGAGTATCCGATCGAAATGAATTAAGTCAAGTTGAGTAAAAATTTTTTGAGTTATTCGAGTTGATGAGTTATATTTAATAATTTAAATTTTATTTGAATTTTTTTGATTCAATTCGACTTTAATAAATTTGAGTTGAGTTTTTGAGTTCCTATAAAAAAATTAATTATAATTATTTATCATGTTATAATATTATTTTTATTTTAATTTAAAAGACTTTCTTTAATCATATAAGATGTGTGTATATGTATTTCCTCATTTTTATATATGACAATGTTTCTTCGTACTTTTATATATCGATATATATATCATAAAAAATTAAAAGACTCGTCCCAAACTTAAAAATAAATTCCTTAATTATAATTTTTTTAAGTTATTCGAATTTTCATTTTATAATTCAAACTTTATTTGAAATTTTTTCGAATCAAATAAAAAATAAATATTTTTGAGTCAAACTATTCAATTGTCGAGTCGAGTTTTACTCACCCCTACTGAATCAAATTCCGTACACACAAATTGATTCAGTTTATCTATTTTAAAATAAAATAAAAAAATAAAATCTATAACTAATTTTAAGATTTGTTTTTGACATCTCAAATAAACTAAGCATCTACCCAACCCAAAAGATTGACAGCATACACACTGCATATGGTAGTGTTATGCGTCAGATTAGTTATGAGTCCCTTTGCTGACAGTTGCACTTGTAAGGAATTTCTTTCAACTTAATTAGAAAATAAATATTTAAATTATGTTTTTATAATAATATTTAAAATATTTTTCTTAAAAAATAAATATTTATAATTTTATTTTTATTAGAATCAATGTATCATATATTTCTCGATTAAAATATATACTTAAAATTTTATTTTTAATTAAGATAAATATCAAAGTATGTATCTCAGTTAACTTTAGAATAAATTAAATTCACGACACCAATTTCCCGAAAAAAATATTTTAAATATATATTTTAATTAAAAATAAAATTTATTAAAATAATAATTTTACGCACTTATTTTATAATTAAACTTTACAGATTTTTAAAATTATTTTTCTTCGTTATACATTCTCAACGTCGTTATCTTTATTGATAAATATTTTATTTTGATTTTTTTTTGTTGATAATTAATTTTTCGATAATTTGTGTTCAGGTGATGAATATCAATAATTTTTTAAACGAAGAATAATAATTTATTTATACTTATGTTTTTTTTTTATTTTATCGATATATTAAAAAATTTATTTTCTCATAAAATACTGTTAATTGTTGAATTTCCTTTAGAAAATTATTTAAATTCTTTTAAAAATAATAAATTTTATTTTTATACAACCAAAAATATTTCTTTGTTAAAGATTAATAATATATTTATAATTTAAATATCAATATATTATCATAAATTATAAATCTAAATTTATTTTTAAATTTTTTTTGTACGAATTTAAAAGAAATAGAGACATTGGTCATGCACGTTGTTTTCAACCGACGTAAGGAAAACGTCAGCAGTACGACAGCATGAAAAATGAAAACAAGATTTGGTACTTATCCAAACACGAAAATGCTTCCTGCATTTTTTTCATTAAAATATATTTTATTTTATAAAAATATTATTTTTAAAAATTTTAAAAGTTTTGTATAATTTATTTAAAGATATGTATAACTTTTTTTTAAAGAAATGTTATTTGATTATCCGTTTGAGTAATAAAAAAAATAAATATTAAATATTTAAAATTAAATATTTTTAGTTTTTTACTTAAAAATAATATTTTTTTATATTTAGAGTTTTTTATATTATTATATATACACATGATTATATATATTTATAAATATTTAATTTATTTTTTATTTTTAAATTTTTTTTTATTCTATTCAGTCGCAATTATTACGTCTATTCAGAACCCCACTAATTAATATATCAAGTGATTTAAATAAAACATATTATTATTTTTGAAAAAGTTTAAATTTAATTTTTTTTATATAATATATATTTTTGATAATTATATATAATCATATCAAAATATTTTTAAAAAATTAATTGAATTACGAAAAAAAGAGAGAAATAATTGTTACACATATTTTTCCCTCCATACTATTAAGAATTTAATTGAGGTTTTTTAACCTTTTGGCTAAGTGGAAATATTACACTTTTGATCCCTCATAAAAGTATTTCTTTAGTTCAAGCTCATTTAAACCAATCCTTTTAAAAAAATTTCCCTCTCCAAAATTTTACTACTATACACCGTACTTTTATCACTACTAAAGTAAGTTTCTAACTTTGGCCGATGAATAGAAATTATGTCTCGTCAATAATTTTATAATACGAGCATATATATTTTTATTAAAACAGTAAAAAATAATTATAAATACACGTGATATAAAATTATTGACGAGACATATAAATATATACATAAAGAGATAAACTCAATTACTAGATTTTTGCGAAAGCGTGAATACATATCTAAAGAAAAAAGTAATGGTAAAAAATGGAAATGGTCTGTTACCTAACTCTTTATAATCTATCTTATCTTAAACAAACAAAAAAAAGAGTCAAGAAATGAGAATTTTTACTTGAAAACGACAGCAAGTTGCTCATACATTGTAGGATAACTTGTTTTTTTATTACAGTGAGTTCACACAATTAAACCCTAAAAATAAAAACAGAAAGCAAGTTTCTTTAATGGTTTGATTCAAATGAAATGGTTTTCTTTATCTTCACAATCCTTATTAAAATATATTTATAAAATTTATAAACCAAAATCCCACTCTCAGTCATCTTTGGTCATATTTATAGTATGAAATTGTAGTCTCCGTCGCACACGGTTGCGGTGTTGGGGTTTGGATAACAGCGGTTTAAAGGAGTTGGCAAATCAAACGTTTCTTCGGCACGGCATAGAGTCGAGTTGCACGAGGTGCAGTGAGTCCAAACACATCGCTCATGTCCAGTTCACTTGGTTTCATCCCGTCGGGTAATTCCCATGTGAAACAGTGGAGCAAATGAGCCACGGCCAAATCGAGAGCGTATAACCCGAGTGTCATACCCGGGCACGACCTCCTACCCGACCCGAATGGGATGAACTCGAAGTTGCTCCCTTTGTAGTCCGCTACACCTTCTTTCAAGAACCTTGATGGCTTGAAACTGTCGGGGTCTTCCCATGAGTCCTTATCCCGGGCGATGGCCCAAGCGTTGATCATCACGCGCGACTTCGCTGGGATTTGGTACCCCGCCACCACGGCGTCTTCAGCTGTTTCATGGAGAAGCAACGGGATCGGTGGGTGGAGTCTGAGGGTTTCTTTGAGGGTGCACTTCAGGAAGGTTAGTTTTTCCATATCGGATTCTTCCACACGGCGGTCAAGACCTACCACCTCCGCCAACTCTTGCTGAACTCTCTTCATATCCTCCGGACTTTTCATCAACTCCGCCAAGGCCCATTCTATTGCAGACGCAACCGTCTCCGTCCCGCCGAACATCACATCCTTTAAAAAGCATACACTTATCAGAACGATATACATGTAATAAATTTTTTAAAGAAATAAGACGACGTTTACTATAATATAAAAAAATATTTATATAAAATAGGTAAGCTTTTAGTCTAATATTAGAAATTAAAAAAAATAAGAGACCAAGCATTTTTATTTGTTTATGATAATTTTTAATTTCAAATTAAATAAAAAGCTTATTTATAAAACGATTTTTTTGCAATATTTTTCTTGGCAGTTGAAAATTAAAATAGTAGGTGGTTGGTAGTACATGAGAAGGGAACATAAATACCATGATAATGGCTTTGATGTTATCTCTAGTGAGTTTGATGGAGTTTTGTAGATCATCTGATTCATTTACTTTTGCTTCATCACTGTAAAAAGCAAGCAAATCGTCCACCATGTCGGAGTCGACTTCACCGGCACCATCGTCGACGTTTTTCTTCCTCTTCTGGATGTGTTCGTCCATGATGGTGTCGATGAACTTGTCCAATGCATGACGAGCGTTCTTCAACCTGGTGTTCAGACCTTGAGGATCCACCCATGTGAGCCACGGGATGAAATCGGCAACATTGAAAGCACCGAACAGCCTGGAGAATTCTTGCAAGATCTTGATGAACTCGTCCTGCCCTTCTTGCGAAATCGAACCGAAAGCCGCTCTGTAAGTGATGTTCTTGGTGAGATTAAAGATCAAATCGCCTACGTTTATCGACTTTCCCTCGTTGGCAGCCACGGCTTTCACGAGGGAGTCGACTTCGTCACGGACCGACTCCCACGATTCAGCTCTTTTCCTACTGAACACTTTCATGACACAAATCTTCCGCATCTGTCTCCAAAATGGTCCGTAATGTGCAAACGCCATATCGGCTCGATCGTACGTCAGATAGCTGATGGCTATGGTGGCCGGCCTATTGGAGAATATGTTGTCCTGAACCTGAAGCACTTGGCGAGCCATTTCAGGGTTAGAAATAGTAACCGTATGCAAATACCCCATCTTCATATGAAATATGCCACCATATTTTTGAGCAAGCGTGGCCAGTCCCCGGTGAGTTAACTGGTCCATCATCATCATGTTGCCGATTATCGGCAACCCTTTCGGCCCCGGAGGAAATGGTTTCCGGAAAAGCCGAGATACGAGGCCGAGGAGGAGCAAGAAAGGAACAACGAAGAGAAGAGCCATGGGCAATGGCTCCATGTTCTGTACCATAGAGATTATATTATCCATAGCTTGTTTTTTTACTTACAGAACCGCAGCTCTGAGAATGTTGCTACCTTTTTGTCACATATTATGGTGTCTTTTATAAAGGTTTTTGGATACCCTGTAGGAAAAAATAATGGAGCAATGCCACAACTTGGACATAACATTTTTCAAATACAATAACTTATAATTTAGTCAATGTATAAAAAAAACATAAATTTTATTTTATAAAATAATAAATTCAAGTTGAACTCGATTTGATAAAATAACATAAATCTATTATTTTTAAAATAAATATTATATTTTTATAATGATGCAGTAAATACAACAAAAGTATATGTACGTGAACGATGTTATATAGAGAATTTAATTATGAACTTAATTTATATATTCGATTAGCCTAAACTAGTAAATTAAAACTTGAGTTATTTTATCCTCAAATGTTATAGTTTTGTTAATGAAAATTTAAAGAATAATTTTCTTGATTACATTTGGAAATTAACATAATATTTCTACCAAATTATTTCTACTTATGAAAAAAATTAACCATTATGGAAACTTTTTATCTATATTTTTCAAGAAATGGAGACATCAATCATTGAGGATTGAATGAATGGGGACGGCTTAACTTCTTTTGTGGGGAAATAGTTTCGAACTCAAATCGTCTGTCCCTTTCTCATGCCTTCATTTATGCCCCCACTTCAAATTAGAGGTTTAGGGTTTTAGGTTAGGGGTTTTGGTTAGGGTGTAGGGAATTAAGGGTAGGGTGTATTTTTTAGGGTTTAGGGTTTAGGATATAGAAAATAAGGGTTTAGGGTTTAAAATTCAATTTTCTACAAAAATACAAAAGAGGCATGAAGGGAGGCACAGAAAAGAAACAGATGATTTTTGTTCAATAGTTTCATTTAAAGATAAACATCTTTAAAATAGATCGATTATCAATTAATCTAATAAAATAAAATATTATTTTTAAATTAAATATTCTAATTATGTTATTATATGTAAAATAAATTAGATGAAAACTCGTTATTATATTAAAATTTTATAATATTATATTTAAATAAATCTATCGATAAATCAGATACAAATAATTATTAAAAAAAATATATCCTAAAAAACTATACGCCTATATCAAAAATATCTTTAAAGGTCATTTTCGGGACACATTTAATTTATTAGCCAATTGGTAACAGTTGTAGCTTTTTACATTTATTTTGGTTGGTATGGTAGGAGGCTGAAGAAATTATTATCATATAAGGAATATCAAATTAAGATGAAATAATTAACATTAATGAAGCTTATTCTAAGCTTATGAAAATTATATTAAATATTTTTTTAAATATATATTTAAATTAGGCAAACAATATTCTAAAAACCCTTTACCATGTATAATAATAGCTTTAATGTCACATTAAACGCAATATTATTAATATAAAATATATTAATTAACCTTAAAATAATACTTAAATTTATATTTAAAAATCAATAATCAAGACTAATATTTTTTTTAATGATTTTTAACTAAAATGTAAATTATGAAAATTTTCATCATTTAATGAAAGAAAGGTGAGGGATTTGATGCCAGACCTTACTTGTAATTTTGAAATTAAAATCATCATCTTCCTGCCTTAGACATTAGAACCTTTGAATATCTCAACCCACCATTTTTTAATATATAATTTTTTCACTTAAAAAAATAAATAATTGATTTTTTTAATTAACTAAAAATTGGGTTTATATTTCACAAGTGAAATTGTAGCGTTGTCTATATCATTTAATTATAAAAATAATTAAAAAAAATACAAAATAACCATATAATAGTACATATATTTTTTTTTTCATTTTCTAGTTTATAAAATATTAATTATTTACCAATTATTCTTATAATTTAAGATAATGATGAAGGGTTTGCGTGTTTTAAGCATCACTTATACGTCATTTTTTCCACTTCTTTTTCAATCACTTAATTTCCAAACTCTTGAAAAAGTCCATTTTATATTAGTGTTTATTTGACACACTTGATTTAATTTTTTTTATAATTAATATTTTAATAATCCAACTATCATATCTTATGTTAAAGATCATGTGAGTTAAGTTTTGAAAAAAATTAAAAATAAGTATTATTCGTTTTAGTAGTGCGGTTTAAAGATTTTAGGTCATATACAATTTATTAAAATGAGGGTTTTACTTTATACTTAATCAAATATATAATTTATTATTTTTTGAATAATAAAAAATTAAATATTAAATATTTAAAATTCAAATATTTTAATTTTTCACTTAAAAAGTATTTTTTTATGTTTAAAGTTTTAGATTATTTTTATATATAAACATAATTATATATTTATATTTTTATAAATATTTAAATTAATTTATTTACTTTTGGCTTTTTGAGAATCTTGTGTGGTTGTTGCCGATCAAAATGAATTTTTTAACCTCTAAATGAATACTAATAAAAATAATATTCCAAATTGACGCGATAAGAATATAGATTCAAAATTAGACCTATTGTGAATTAGAGTTTATGAATTTATATTATAGTGTCTAAAATTAAAATTTAAATAGTTAAGATTAGAAATTTATGTCATAGTTTAAATGAAATTAATTATATTTTAATTTTGTACCGATACATGTAAGCACACGGTCCATTTTTTTATTTGAATTTCCTGTTTTGGGTTTGTATGAAAGAGTCAAATTCCTTGAGGGTCACGTTCATAATTTTCCGAAAACTAAGCCCTCCAAAGAAATTATCTTTCTTTATCTGATTTACGGAGTTGATTTGCATGTCTAACAGTTTGCCACATCAGATATCAGCTTAAACCTGTAACAAAGATCCAAATGGCAGTGGATTGTTCGGAAAAAATTATCAGGTGAACCCCATTTATTACATCATCTATGATATTAAATAATTAAGATCATTTATTTTATTTTTTAAAATAAGTTATTATCTTAATTATTTAAAGATGAATGGTTTCGATTGTTTAAGTCATAGATGACGTGATGAACAAAATTCTTCTAATAATCTCTCGATCGCTTGGCTTCCGCAAATTTTAAGCTGTCCTGTCACGGTGTACCAACCTGGTTCAACTGCAGATTTGGTCCGGCATGTAATTAAATGACCGAAAGCGAGATATTTTTTCGTCTCATAATTTTTTAAAAAATTAATTTTCTTAAATTATTTTATTAAAGAGTTTAACCACTTTTAGTATATATATTTATTTCTTTATCTTTCTTTTACTTATTCTACAAAATAAATTTAAATGTTTAATTATTTTATAATTTATCTTTTATCTTTTATATTTTTTCTCTAAAACTACATAAAAAATTAACGAGCGATAAAA
The DNA here is from genome assembly GCA_035048815.1 of Abelmoschus esculentus. Classification (NCBI taxonomy): domain Eukaryota; kingdom Viridiplantae; phylum Streptophyta; class Magnoliopsida; order Malvales; family Malvaceae; genus Abelmoschus; species Abelmoschus esculentus. Next base: position 19,953,498 of record JAUCBN010000016.1, on the reverse strand, counting down.
AAAAATATTATCAATTAGTAGGTTTTAAAAATATAAAAATTTAAATAAATAATTTGATTAATCAATCAAATGTACATCTTCGTTAATTATTTATCGACTTAACTTGATTTAAAATTCCGATGATTCGAAATCGTATAAAAGTCCCCCAGTGTGAACAATATTTATGTACTTTTTTGTTTGCTTACCATTTCTAACGATTCAAATCGTATGGTTGGTCAGCAGACGTAGAATGGAAAAGGATAGATACCTGTTACACAGAGAATAGTATGTATAACACAATTTTTTTTAAAAAAAATAGACATAATTAAATGAGTTGACAACAATTAAATGACTTCTTAATAGTTATGTTTTATTTTTTTATGAGTTTTGTCGAGAATTATATATGATTAGTTCTTTGGATGATTAAAAAATAAAATTTTAAGTATTATAATGTTATTTTTTTATTAAAATAAATTTATACATAGGTAAATTTTAGAAAAATATAGCATGGGTCATTCTCCTTACGTAGTTTATGAGTCCAATCAATTAAATACAATAATTTTATTAATTTTTTATTAAATAAATTTTTATTAATATTTATTATAAATTAAACTTAAAAATAGTTTTTTTATGAATTTCTCAAGTCTTGTTTGCTTCGCTTAGTGTAATCAAATTTCAACACCCAAATCCCCTTTGTTAGGGTAAAAATCATCTGTCTCTTTACGGTGCATTTTTTTATGTCTCTTTTGAAAAAATTTTAAAAAAATAAATTTTCATACTTAACCCTTATTTTTTATATCCTTAACCCTAAACCTTAAAAAATACATTATACCCTTAATTTTCTAAACCTTAACCACAATCCCTAAATCTGAGCCCTAAATCATAAATCCTAAATCTCTAATTTAAAATAAAGGTACAAAAAGAGATATAAAAAAAAAGACAAGATTTTCGCACTTCATTATAAAGAATGTTTAGAAAAATTACTATAATTAATGAAATGAAAATGATTTGGTTGTTGAACATAAAAAATTGGAAATTGAAAAGACAATATAATAAACTTTGGGATTTGGAAGAACTGAAAATGCTGAAATTCAAGACTAATTACTAGTCAAGAGAGAAATTAATATTTTATCAACAAAGTAAGATTTTATATGCTTAGAACTGGTTTTCCCTTGATAGTAAATTCAACACCTTCTGAATTTGATTTATTCAACAGAATTTTGGCCAGACACATACAGACATACATGTATTTCTTATAATAGAAGATAGGGTTTATCTATTTTATCTTTATTTTCTCCAACTACTACAAGAATATATATAGTTAGGGTTTATATGTAAAATTAACTCCTAAATTATATTTTTATCTGAATAATTTAAGTTTTAGTGTTAAAACTGGAGTTAGATTATTCTTTGAATGCCATGTCAGCAAGATTAGAGATAATGGGATGAACTTGGGGTTAGGTGGGTGAAGTATAATAGTATATGTTACCTTTCTCTTACAAGACAAATCTATCTTTTGTAATGATCTTTCCCTGGCCTGGAGATTTTTCTTTAAAAAACTCAGAAAATTGACTTTTTATTTCTTTATTTGTATCTAATCAAAACTTGGGTTAGGTGAATTTCAGAAGTCGACGGTTTGAGAATAGAAAAAAAATATATTGATGTCATATTTTTAAAAATAATTATATGAGTATTTGTTGATGTATAATTCCAGGATTTTAACTGATATAATTATATGAGTTATTGAAATAAGTTATATTAAATTAGATTAAAATTTATTTTTTATTCGTTTGAGAGTTTTAATGGGTCCGTGTAATTAGAAGCGTCTAGACAAATATTTTAATTTTATATGAATTTATATTTTCAAGCAAACATTTTTAAACAATAATTTTTACTTTAAACCCGTACGACCTTTAACAACTCTTCGTATAAAGAGCTTATCGAAACTGAATATCAATAAAATACATTAAATTCAACTAGTTTATTTGATTCTAATTTTATATAAATATTTTGTGTTTCATATATCGGTCGATTATTGATAAATCATAATTAAATTTAACCGATATATTAATATCTTTTTAATCAAGTTTATTGTAAGCATGGAGATGAAGATTTAAGACAATTTAGTACCTCGACAGCAACATTCTTTTTTTTTTTTCTATTACAAAACAAAGTTGTATGAAAATTTAGCTTCAATTAGGTGATTGAATTGCACGATTTTTTGTCTGAAAATAGAGAATTAAAGTTTAATTTAGTTTGTTCGTACAAAATTGATTATTAATATCTACTCTTTATTATAAATATTTTGTCGAAAAAATTGAAGAAAGGGAATATTCAAACAAATTTGTCAAAAATTGATGTGAACCCAAATGTCTCATTCAAGAATTTCGTCTGTGCCTTTGGTCAAGAATCATTCAATTCTATAAAGAAAAAACTATGATAATTACAAAAAATTACTATATCTTTCGTTATTTATCCGATAATAATTTTTATCTTATTTTTTAAAAATAAATTTTCACTAAGAGTGAATAGTTATTCAAAAGTTATATTGAAATAGATGAATATCATTAGATGGATCATATATGATGTGGTAAGTCAAATCCGTCTAATAATTTCTCGATAATTAACATCAACCTTCGTTCGACAATAACCTCGGTCAGTGACACGGGGAGAATTATATTGATTATTGGGTGAAAGTATTTTCATTTGGATCTGAAATTTTTATGATAAATTTAACTTTCAACATTTGATTTTTTTATATTCCGAATCAAAATCTTTAATATTAGGTAAATTTTAATATAATACGATGAAATCAATGACCAATCAACAGTTTCAATTAGGGGTGTTTAAAATTGGCCCAATGGGTACCCATCGGTCCAATAAATCCAATATCAATACTATATTATTACTATATTTCAACATTTTTTTCATTTTTTAACTTGCATTATGAGTTTATTGATCCGTTGGGTACCCATTGGACCGATTTTGAACGCCGCTAGCTTCTATATCTTGCTTGATTTAATTGGATCCATATTTGGCCTACAAGGATTGTACCAAGTCTAACAAATCATATATTGATTTTATAAAAAAATGTTGAAATTATTGTGAATGGTAAGCCATTAACATCAACCATGTCAATTGCTATGTACTCTTTGTAAAGTATTTTATCATGATTCAAGGACACACCAACATATGTTTTGATCTTGAAATCTTCACTATGCCTTGATGGGGACATGTTTTCAACTCTCAAAGTATATATAGAAGTAGGTTGGCATTACTTGACAGGCCAAACACAGACAAAATGGGGTTGTAAGAAAATTATATATACATTAAAATCAATAGACTTTGAATGGGTATTTGAAAAAAAAAATCTATTTTTTATTAATTTTTTGAGACTTATATTTATAAAGTTTTCACATTTGTATATGTATATATTATTATATCTCTTACTTCATTCATACGATATATTGATCTCATATAAATAAAATAATATTATTTAATTCGGAACAAATTAAGATTGATATTAAAAATTATGATTGTTTAAGTTTAAAATAATAAGGATTTACTAAATATTTAATCTAAAAAACTTAAAATGTTATTAGATCAGAAATTTTAGAAGAAGTAAGAATCAATTTTGTCTAATGTTCTTATCGTCATTCATATGTGTTATGCCGATAATCTTTATTAAATCTTGAGTTATTAGTATTGTTTATGTTATATTTGGTAGTTACTTGAATTTATATATTTCATTTTAAATTTATTCAAAGATATAAACGAGATAAATATTTGTTAAATTAAGTGTTAGTAATTACTTGAATTTATATATTTTTTTTAAAAATTTATTCAAAGATATAAACGAGATAAACATCTGTTAAATTGAGTGTTATTTCACATTAATTAAATCTTGAATCGATAACTATATATTAGGTTAAAGGTTTAACAAATATAACTCTACCACCTGCCGTATCCTTTGATCTTTAAAATGACTTGAATGGTATTAAATTTGAAATATTATGTTGAAGCTTACTTTGAATAAGATTATGCAACTGCCTCAGTAATTAGACCCTTAACTTTAACTTCTAAATATAGGACGAACTTGTAAGATATATAAAATTAAGAGTTTAAATAATTTTTAATTAAATTATTAATAGAAAATACAAAAAAATATATAAAATACAAGAAAAGATGCACTATTAAAAAGAGATGAGGGTCTATTATGAAATGAAACATGAAAACGTGTTCGTCCCCAAACAATGAGAACCCGTCCAAGTAGTGACAGATGCATGTGAGGTTAAAAAAGGGTAATTGTCTCTCTTTTTCGAGAATTTTTTTATTTTTGTTTACTGATTTAAATTTTTTTAAATTTAATTTATTTATATATTTACCTTTACTTTCGATCATTTATATTTTTTCTTCAACCCTAAATCTTAACTCCGTCAATGCATCCAAATGGTGCAATCCCTACACCTACCATCTCAACACCTTTGTTAGAAGCAAGGGTCCCTGTGCAGCTGCCATTATTTGACTTATTCAATTTAGCCACCAACTTAAAGCAACTATGTAACTGATGGTCTGTTCTTAGCTTACAAAATCATTCTTTTTATTTTGTACCCAATCCAGAAAGATTAGCAGAAACCAAGGTTGTTTCATTTCCTTTGAACTTATCAGTCTTCATCATAAAATCCCACTAAGAGGAAAAACGTGTGATTTGCACTAATAAACCTCACTCTCTTTTTTCTGCAACTTTAGTCAAAATAATAAAGATACTAAAAGAATTGAGTTTCTTCAATCCCCCAACGATCCCCACGGCTATCCAACTTCTTTACCCCTTTTATATATCGGGTTAAGATACGTTTATAATGCGAAAAACTCAATTATTTTTTATAGATTTGTTGAATCATTAGAAGAGGATAATAAATAGTTAAAATTATTTTTTATTTTTTTTTAAAATTATTTTTATAATTTTTACCGTTAATTATAATCATTTATTTTCTTTCATCTAATGGTCTAAAAGTATAAAACTTTTAAATTTTACATAATATAAAGGACATATCTTTTTTATATATACATATATATATTACATAACGTAAAATTTTTTAAATTTTATATTTTTTTGAATTGTTAGATGACTGAAACGGATGATTGAGATTAATTCTTTATTTTCTTTCAAAATGATAATCTTTGCATATAAAATTACTACTCAAATTTGTATCTTGTACAGGAATAATCCGCCCACAACCAACGAGACTGCACCTTAAATTCAGGAGAGATTATTCTATATACCGGTTCTACAACGTCATTTATGATCTCTAACTACTAAAAAGTAGTCAATAAATTTTTATTTTTATGTCATTTTTTTTCCTAATTAATCTCTATTTAACCACTCATTACCTATTTATATGACAATAAAATAAGTGGAGATTCACTCTTAAAAATGACATAAAAAATATAAAATTACTTAACTATTTTTTAGTGTTTAGGGACCATAAATGACGTCGTGGAACCAATTCATAAAACAATTTCTCTAAATTTAAAGTATGAAATGCTTTTATCCCATTTTTTATTAGACCTCAGACCCTTAAATCAATTTTTTAATGTATAGTATTTTACATAAAATATTATATAAAAGATATAGATGAAGTATATTATAGTTTGGACAATCAAGTTAGTTGGCAAGTCTATAGTTTTCCCCATCCTACTTAATATGTAAACACACAAGTTTTGGTACTGAACAAAAAGGTAGGAAGTTCGGCATCCCTGGCGTGCTTGGAAAGGGTCAGAGACAGTCATAAAGACTACATAGGTTGTCGAAATGTGGAAATTCTGCATTTTCTCACATGGAGAAATGACAGGATGAACAGATCATATAGTAGTCCTTGGGGGACATGACCTGGACGGCACTCAAACGTGGTACAAACATCCACTCAAAATATAAAACCTCAAGGCCACGATCAACAACAATTGCCAGTGGACAACACTATCATTCGGAAACAACAAGGTAACATAAACCCTAAAATTCGGAAACATTGACATGTTCGATACGATAATGTACGTTAAACCGATGTGTTTAACCGGTTAAACATCGAGTAAACTAGATTAGATGATTCTATGTTTGCTATCGAGTGAGGAAGTTTCACCGAACGTTTCAACTTTCGCGTTACTTCACCCTGTATTTCAACCAAATTTAACCTCAAATGCAGCTATTAGATAAGTTAAAACTTATTTCTTCTCCCAAAACGCGGCTTTTCCGCTCCACTCGACTTTCAAATAGTTTCGTCGAACAAGGTTTTAGTATGGTTTATGCCATCGCATACTACGGATCTACTAAGCTCAGTGACGAAGCCACATGGGGTGGCCCGAAGAATTTCCTTTTTATACTTTTATTTCCTTATTTAAATTTTTTATAAATTTACCTCTGTACTTTGAAATATTTATATTTTACGTCCAGACCCTAAATCTTGGCTTCGTTCATGACTAAGCTTCTAACAATTTTCAACGGTTCTTATTTCTTGTTAGTAGCATGTTCAAATTATACTTTTCAGGAATAGATGGAGTGACTAAAAGGACGGTTATCTCCTTAAAAATTTAAAATTAATATGTGATTTAAAAAAACTAAAAAATATATATTTTTTATTAAAAATCTATTTACACCCCCTTAAAATTTTTATAGGTCGGTCTCCTAACATAAAATTATGTGTTATTTCGGGCTTTTATGCTCTTTAAGTCCAATGATTAGTTAAAACAAATACAATTTGATCTGCTTCTGATTCTCTTAAATCCAATGATTAGTTTAAACAAATGCAGTTTTCTGGCTGCTAGATGCCATGTCGCTAAGAGTCTTGAAAGTAGTATTTCTGGTAATGAAATAAGGCCCAATTTGTCAGTGTCTAAACAGAAATGGACATGAAAGAGGTTTAGAATTAGAAACTACTGGGTAAATACAACTTTTGGTACTTAAGTTTGGTGTTTATGTATAATTTGGTACTTATTTTTTAATTACACGTCTATAATTTTGGTTGGTTCATACTTAGAATTTTAATATTCAAAAGTTACGTATTAAAATTCTAAGTATGAACACGATTAATTTAAAAAAAATATTAAAATATTAAAAAATTATACTCAAAATAAGCTTTCACGGGAAAATAAATCAAGGTTAAAATATAAAAAATATCAATTTCCTTAAAGGATATTTTTGATACTTGGTCCCGTTATTATAAGCGATACAAACTATTACAGGTTAAGCAACAGAACTTTGGGTAAGAATTTAGGAAGTTAATATATTATTTTTTAATATTTATTAAATTAAAATTTTGAGAATTTAATTAAATTTTTAATAACTTTAAGAGATTTTGTTTATTAAGATGTTTAATCTCAACTCGAATAAAAGAATTTTAATTAAAAATTTACGTAGAATTATCGCCAACTCAACAGTAAGTGTCTTTTTATGTCGAAACTAGAGGTGATAACGAGCCGAATTGAGCCTGAGTTTAACCAGGTTCGGCTCAGAAACAATGTTATTAGGTTCGATTCAGGCTCGAGGTTTGAGATTCGACGAGCTTGAAATTTTAGTCGCAAGCTCGTCTTAGAAACAATATTGTTGGACCCAACTCAAGTATAAAACTCGTCGGGATCGGCTCGGGTTCGTCAACCTCAGCTCGGTTCAACTTAAAATAGATAATTTTATTATATTTTTCTACAAAAGATAAGACCTCGTAAAAAACCCTTTTCATACTCAACACCGAAGCGAAATTTAATATTGAGAAAGAAAAAATATCTAGTTTATTTTAGATAATTTATTTTTTAGTGGATTTCTTTTTTAAAAAAAATACTTTTAATGTATATATAACACACATATAATATAATCATTGTAAACCTGTTCACAAAGCTTTTGAGTCGAACTTAAATAGACTTGGCTCGTTAAACTCACACGAACCGAACTTAAATAACTCGTGAATCGATTAAGCTCATTATCATCATAGTCGAAACCCGTGGATTTCCTACTACTCGCAATCTCTTCGTGGTTTAGGATCCTCACAGTCAAAACCATGGCCCAAGGACTAAACAAACCCAACTCAAGGGTCTCGTCAATGGGTTTGATTAGGGTCCCCACTCCCCACCCTGTTTCATATTTTAAGTTACTTTCGTTGGGAACATAAACAGGAAGATTATCGGAAACCATTTTTTGTCCAAAACCAACATCAGATCCCTCCACAACAAATGATGACATCAAGCACGAAACTGCGTCGGGTACAACCACCACTCCAAAGACGGGAACGCACACAAAATTCGAGCAAGTTTATCTTCTCACTTCAAGGCAAAAAAAATAGCATATTTTGTAACAGAAAATAAGACAAGGGGGTTGTCCACAAGCAAAAGGGAGGTGTCTTCAAGAATTTAAATGCTTAAAAATGTATAAAAATCAACGGAAAAAGTTATTCTATTAAAAGACAGGTACAATTCAAAATTCAAAATCCTACCTAAAATCTAAATGTGCTGCGTCCCTAAACATTACTATTGCTGCAGTTGATGTACAACCTAACTGGACTCGAACTCGAACTAATGTTAATCGAAACTTGGAAGAGAAGTCGGTAAACCGGGTTCGGCAAGACCCGAACATTCTTTCTTGCGTCGCATCTCGATCACTTTCCGGTGATGGTTCGAGTGTAACTCGCTTGAAAAGGTCGGGCTACAAGCGGGTCTATATTCGGGTAAAAGCCGACCCGACTTGAACCGGACACCGCAAGCGTTACACAAAGTCTTGGCTCCCATTGGACCAGCTCTCCATTGTGGCGTCTTTGTAACTCCACAGTGACTGCACCTACGCGTTGGTTGGGTCACATTCCCAATGTTTGACTCGGTTGCTGGTCTCTTCTTTTGCTTGTTCTCCGCCGAAAGCGACTCCGACGGTTCAAAGGCTGAAGCGGAGACGCTGCTCGAGTAAAACAACCATGGGCTTGAAGCTGAAAGGCTAGAGGAAGATGATGAAGTTGAACTTGAGGAGGATTCCGTAAGAGGGGAAACGTCAAGAGACCAAACCCGACCACCGGTTCGACTGCGCTTGCTTCTGGCTTTACCCGGAACTGGAGTTTTAAAACATTCTCTAGCTGGTGTTTCCGGTTCCGGCAATTTGTTGTCTGGTAACACGGGCTTTTCCGTAAACGTTCCGGGAGGATACGCCGCCGCAGAGTGTTCCGAGAAGGAATCCTCAACGAAATGAGACAACCATTCAAGGCTCGCCACGTCATCCGCCTGTAAAAATGTTACCTTTTCCACCATTAACTTACAAAACCATAGCCCGAACTCAAAATAGCAAAAGCAAATAACAAAAAGAAAAGATTCTTTTTTTCAACGCACCGGAACGGCGAGCTCGTCGGCGGATAAAGAAGTGTAATCAAAATTGACAGTTTCGTCAGACAAATGTTGCTCTTGGCTTAGCTTTTGTCTCTTATTCGAACAAGATGAAGAAACTGGTACTTCTTCTTCTTCCTCAGGTACTTGTTCCAGCAAACCTTCTCCATTACTGAAGTCAAAAAGGTCATCAACAGAGAAATCATCACAAGAAACTCCATTTTCCCCATTATTTACAACCAACACATCCTCCAAAAACGCTTGGGGACTTGATTTCACACTCATCTCCTTCCTAAAACCGCTCTTCAAAGCTGCTTCAACGCATTCCATTTCCTAAAACAAACAAAAAACCTCAGAAATGTAAAACCAACCCAGAAAAAGAAGAAGCCAAAGCTAAAACTTTCCAGTACCTTAAGAGAAGACGATGGTAGAGGAGGAATGGAGGTAAAAGAGGGAAACTGAAGCAGAAAACGGTGGTGGTGAGTTTGGTAAAGCATTGAATGATGATGACAGAAAGCATCCATGGTTTGTTTTCTCTTTTGCTAGTTTATCTCTTTGATATACATTTTCTCTGTTTTCAAGGATATAAAAGACTTTTCCAATTTCCGTATTTAATATCTCTGTACGTTGCAAATTTATGTAAATATAACAGTACAGTTTTCATAAGTTACTGTAAAGAAAAATCTGACTGACTTTACCAATACTACCCTTGATGTTCGTGAAGACCTAGGAAAGAGCAACCTTTCTGCTGTTTTACTTTTCGTTTTTTTTTCTTATTTGTTAAGAATTTGAGCCATCTCTTTTGACTAATATCACGGTTTTATTCGCCCACCACTTCATCCTTTTTAATTTGGATTATTCCTTAAGAAATTACTTCTATATAAAAATAATTAATTTAAAATGTTTTTAAAATATAAAAGTTAAAGTTAATTTGAGTAATATATAATTTAAAATGTATTTAAACAATTAAATAAGGGTATTTTATTTGATTTATCGGATTTTTTATTAAAAATTTAAATTTTAATCGAGTCAAATTTAAAAAAATTAATACGAAATTTACAGTATAATTTTTATATGTTTTGTAAATATTGGTAATAATATCCTTTTTATATATTATTTTTTAGAATTAGGTCTTTAATATCATATGCTTTGATAATATTTTAAATTAGTCCTTTTAGTTGTTTTTTTTATACGTCGTTCTTTAGATTTACCTCATAATATATACGATAAATATACACTAACAATTAATAGGGTTAAGTATAGTTAATTGTAAAACCGAAAATCGAAAACCGAATCAAACTTAAGTATTATGGTTTATAAATTTACGAGCCGTGGTTAATCGTGATTAATTGAATTAAACTGAATTTGATTTTTTAATTATTTTTATAAGGTAAATATATTTTATACTTAAAATACTATAGATGTATTTTTATTTTTTACTTAAAATAAGTTATTAATAAATATTTTTAAAAACTATCTTAAAATTTTTACCTTTTTAATGTTTAAAAGTCATAAAATAAAGTTATTTTGTCAAGATAAAATACAATTTCTTAAAAATTAACTTTAATATGAAAAAAATCAAAAACTGAAGTTAACCGAACCGAAAATCGGTAATTATTAAAATAGTCAAAACTGAGCCGAATGTATCCTTAACGATTAACAATGTTTTAGTTTAATATTAATTGTTAAATCAATTAATTAATATAAAGTCTTGAGTATGATTTAAGACAATCATCTCATCATTCTCATGTATTCATTGATCTTATTGAGTTAGATTTATGCCAAGATTATATAGAAGATGTAAATATCTAAACCTATTAACATTATTTTTTAAAAAAATTTATTGCTATTATTAAATCAATATATTTTTAGTATAGACAATTTTATTTAAGTTCCTATAGTATTATTTATATATATATATAAAGGGATTTGATTAATATATATTAATGTACGAGTTATTTGATTGATATTGATAGAGATTAATTTATTGCATTGTAAATATATTTAATATTTATATAATGTAAATAATAAAAATAAATAAAAAATAGAATCAAATTAAACACAAACTTTAATATTACAGTTCTAAGTTCTACCCTATTTTAAACTGTCAAACATTTTCGATTCACATTTAATATTAATTTAATACTATATTTTATTTAAATACACCCAAATATCAAATAAATATTTAAAATTTAAAGGATAATCATTATTTGAATGTGCTACCACGTATTTAAGTTGTCGATATTTAGACTTTGCTTGATATCAAAAATGAAAATACATTTTTGAAAAAATAGTTACTTAGAGACTTTTTAATTAATCTAATGGTTAAAATATTTATATTATCTTATTTTTTATGTATTTGAATTTTAATATAAGGATATAATATATTTTTATTTAATAAAAAAGATAAATGCTAAATTTTTATTAAAAGATTCTCTTATTCAAAAAAATGTGAGAAATAATGGTGAGTGTTAGATATAGTTTTTTTTTCTATAAGAGAAAATTGATTTAAATTCGTTTGTTTAATTAATAAGAAACCGAGTCAGTTAAATCGATAAGTTTTAAACTATGACTCAAATTTTATTTTAAAAAATAAAATAAAAAATTAATTCTATAAAATTTAAGTTAATCAAACCGTTTTAATTTATGTTCAAATCTATAATATTATAATAATAATTAATTTTAATTTAAACAAATTTTTATAATTATATATGTATATATACTTCGTATTTTTTATATATAATATTTATATATCAAAGAAATTAAGAATATCACCTTAAACTTAAAAAAAATAATTTATTAGTTTTAAAAAATCAATTATTTAAATATTATTTTATAACTAAAATTTCATTTTAAAATTACAATTTAAAACCAATTCAGTGAAGATTTTCTTATTAAATCAAATTAAATGGAATCTAATTTAATTCTATATAACGAGAAACCCAAACAATGATACCAGTTTTCGATGGAACCTGTTTTGCAAGCCAAGGAACCTCATGCGGGCAGCTTTTGTCCCAACTCTACTCAGTACTTAGGTGTCGTGTTCCGATTGGATGGGATGGGACACTCCAAAGGGACGACATGCCGCTAGTCAAATCTGAGATGTCGAGGAATTCTCTTTTTATTAAAATAAGTACTAAATATATTTTTAATTAATATCATAGGATAATTATTAGAATTTTAGATTAAAATATATATTTTTTCGTCTCACAAATAATATTTATTATTGATTTTTTGAAAATTAATTTTATTAAACTTTAATTATAATTATGTTAAATATTTTAAATAATTAAATTTTAAAAAAAATATATTTAAAATCTATTCAATTAGAGGTTTTTAATATATATTTTTTATATTTTTATCAATAACAAATTTTAAATATCTATATTCAAAATTTAAAAAATTTAACCCAAAAAAATCAATAAGAGATACTATTTTTAGGATAGAGAGAATATATTTTAAATATTTATTTTAATAAAAATATACTTTAAATATTAAATTTAATTAAAATATTTATTAAATATTTATTAAAAATATATATACTTTAAATACTTAATTTAATATTAAAATATACATTAATTATTTACTTTTAATAAAAATATATTTTGAATATCTAAATAAAGAAATTAATGTATGTATATATTTATATATTTGTCTGACAACAACGTCCTTTCTTACTGCTTTTCCTTTCTGACTCAGCATTTGGCCAGAGAAAAAAACAACTTTTTACTCCTTAATTTAGTAATGCTATATATATGATAAGATTCGGACATCATCGTTAACTATTAAAATGTTTATTGTAATAATTTAATTTTTAAATATTATTAAATAATTATTAAATTTTGATTTTTGTTATAAAATAATCAATAAATTTTATATAATAATATAATTAATAATTTATATTTAAATATTTAATTAATTTAGTCTCAATTAATTAAAAAATCAATAAATTTATACCTCATTTGTTTGCCCAATCTACCAGCTTGTCTTGTTTTTAATTGCAAATTGATAAAAACAATAAGGGTTAAATTTATAAATTATTTTAAATTGTGATTAAACTGATTACATTATAAATATAAAAGATTAAATATGTTATAATATAAAATTTATTAATGATTTAATTTCTGATGATAATTGATAATTTAGAAACGATAGATCTAAAAATATATTTTAAGAAAACAATCGTTATAAATGTTAAAAATAAATTTATAAAAATTTAAAAATAAAAAAAATTGTAAAATTTAAAAATAAAAGTGAACTAAGGATTGCAATGGAACAAGGGCATGCTAAATTTATACTTAATCGTTTTCGATCACGAACTTACCTTTTTTCATGTCTATTTTATTGTTTATATTTGTGATCCGTGGTCTTTCTGAGATAACGTGTTATCTTTAATGTTCGATCGTAAATTATATTCTCAAGACACCAAAAACTCTAGGAATGATCGAACCATAATATAAATCATGATCAAAATACAGATTGTTGATGCATCAAATGACAGCTCGATATCTTGTAGGCCGCCAATCACCTTTCTGAGCACTGAGTATTCCTTCCTGATCTTTAGAGAAAGTTAAATGAACTTCCCAGTGCAGTGATTTCAACAAGTTCTCTACTTCATTAATGGCATTCGATTCGTCGCGGACGATTAGTTTCACGCCTGGTCTGACGATTCTATCAACCTCAGCCATCACAGGCTGGAGTTTGCACCTATAAAAATGAGAATGCAGATCAGTTATTGAAGAAATGATCGTGAAAGAAGATAATTCTACCTCTTTTTCAGCTTGGAGAAAAGATGATCGGCGTGCAAGAGGTCGTATGATCTAGGATATGTGCTGAATGACTCGCACCAGTCGTGGTATATTCCGAAAAGACCACGTTCATAGATTATCGGAAGCGTATCCGGAGCATCGAAGTTTACCACATTCATCACCCATACTTTAATGTCCTTCAAAGCTGCTGCAAATCTGCAGGCATCAAAGATGTGTCAATATGGTAGCTTAATGTCTCTTGGTAACACTGAAAACAGAAACAGAACAACAATTACCCTCCATACACAGCTCTCATGTCCATCACATTTCTAACATTAGACCAACTGATTCCCAATCCGCTCATGTACAATTTGCTCACGACTCGAGTCCAGTGTTCGTAGTCTTTGGCAAAGTCTCGAGGAGCTGGTTTCCCGTAAATCCCAATCTGGGATCGGTTCAACCAGTACGGAGCAGTCTGCAGACGATTAGGCCAATTTGCAGGCCATCGTGCTCCTCTTTCAGCCTGATTTACCGGCACCCGGTGCATGCATGCCCGCAGGGGTACATGCCTGTATCGAAACGAGCAATAATGAGTTCATTGCCTTTTTCAGTGCATAAACATGCATATGTGAAGAAACCTACCAGACAGCATTTGCATCATCATTTTCTTCGCACATTGGTGGATTATTCTCCGGCCTTTTGTCATAGCATTCATTTGTGGTAGGTTTACGATACACAGCGGCACCGATGGAATTCAATTTGTCCTTTTTGATGCTCACAAGTTCCCAACAAATGGATTTCGTCAGGGCAGACATCGCTGCAAAACAAACTTGACATGTCAGCTCCATGACAACCTTAAACGTTTGGACTTTGAGTTGAATGTATTGTTTTTGTGTGTTACCCTTCCAAATTTCCACATCCTCCGGAAGTTTCTGGTAGACCGGAGTGGCCGACCAGACAAAATATCCTCCAGGTCTAAGAACACGGTTCAGTTCTAACAGAAGCATGCCGTTTTCTATATGCCACGGCACCCTACACCGTGCACAGTGCACTAAATCAAAGACTCTACAAGGAAACGGTAGCCTCTGAGAACCCATCACAGCTGATATAGCAGGGATCCCTCGTTCGAGTGCAAATTGAACTTGAGCTTCATGCTCATCTTTCGGAGCAAATGACATTGTCAAAACATCTCGATCGAAAAGATACCCTCCAAAGCTTGCAACACCACATCCAACATCCAACACCACTCTGGAGCGTTTACCCCATTTAATGTTGGGCACTGCCTGCAGCCAACAATTCGAAGCATCAGAAATGCATATACGTAACCAAATAGCATGTCGAACTTCACCTGTTGGAGAAAGTCGATGTAGTGGAGAGCGCCATGGATGAATTGAGTACCACCACCGGGGAAAATCAATAACTCGCCACTCACTTTAACCCAATTCTGATGCCCTTTGAACTCAGCCAGTTTCGTATGTGGTACATTATGGTACCATATCTGCCAGACAACAGCAAACGAGTTACGAAAACAGTCACCGGAAACTGTTAATAATCCGACAAGTTCGATTTGAACACTTTACCTTGTCTCTGCTTTTAGGCCAGGGGATAGGCTTTTTGTATCCCACTGGAAGTGGGACTAAACACGTTGGACCCTCCTCAGGGCAATGCCTCTCCCGATGCTCGAAGTGCCTGGTGCTTCGTAATTTCTTCAAAGCTTTCTGGTTATCCAAGCACGGTATGTAATCGGGGCCGGTAGTATGGTTGCATAAATGCCAAGTATAACCATAGTTGCTCTTTTTACCGTTGTATTCATCTCTCCGTCTCTCCTTCTCCTTCTCCGATTGAGTCTTTTGCGACTTCCACGCCTTCTTCGATTCGCTGGACTCTTTGGGAATCGAATTTCCTAATGATTCTTCCGAGGACGATTCGTTCTGTTGGTGAGCTTCAATTTGGGTGTCTTTCTCCGCTGTTTCCTGGTTCGATGTTGCCTTCGGTAAACTCTGGAACGTATCTGTTTCCGTCGTGTTTACAAATTCGTTCTGTCTATCCTTAGTTTCGTCGCCAAAAGTGGCGTTTTCCATCCCTTGCATTTGCAGCTCCTGTTGCTCTTGATTCTGTTGTTGCCTGTTTCCTTTCGGTTCGTCCTCCATCTCCGTCATATCATTCTTCAATCTCTCTGGATCATCCTCCTTTGGTTTCCCGTTCATTTTTATTGTCTCCTTCGTCTTTTTATTGATGTCCACGTCTCCTTTCTTCTTCTTATTCTTCTTGTCACCTCGATTTTCCTTTGGTTTCTCTGTAATTTCTTGCTTCTCCACAGCTCGAACTCGATCTTGATCGTCCGACGAATCCAGATTGTTGTTGTTGTTGTGTCCCTCTAGATTAACCTTGATGGGTTCTTCATTACTCGTCTGCTTATTTTCTTCAACTTCCTTGGGAACAATTTGCTTCGTTTTCTGGTTCTGTGTCAACATGGTTTCCACAACTTCACTCCGTTTCTTTTTCTCATGTTCTCCGGCCGATGTTTTCCAGTGTAAACGATGTTGGGTTTCTTCAACAACCGTGTCTTTCCCTTTCTCGTCATCGGACTCGCTGTTCTTATCGTCGTCGGGCTTGACGGCATCCTCAGGAAGTTGACCGGGGTTATCTTCGAACACCGCTTTATCTTTATCTTCGGTAATCTTGGTAGGTTGTTCGTCGTTCGAAACAGAGAATCCAATGTCTCCGTTGGTGTCGGCGATAGTGTTACGAGCGGTGTTGCTAATGGTGGTTCGTGGGGATGAAACGGAGTTGGAATTCAGCATCCAAACAGCCAGAACGCATAAGGTAACGAAGACTACAGTGGTGACAGTTGATGCATATGAACCTGAAGACGAACGCTTGGCACCACGGGACTTTCCGCCGATCGCCATTATTTCATTGGATTATGAGAAGAAACGTGATGAAGTGAAATATGACAGTAATGGAGATTAAAAAAGACAGTGGAGAGAAGATCCAAAGCTTTGTTTGTGGAAAAGATGTAATAAGAGAGAAGAAACAGTCTAAGTTGAATGTCTCAAAGATCCGAAAGAGTTGGAGCAGGGGAATTCGTTGCCAAAATCTCGTTCATCCATGCAGTATAAACACTGTAAATCTACTATACATAACATTTAAGCATACATATATATATATACGGTCTTTGGTTGTCTTTTAATAGTTTAATTTTTTCGATTTATTTGTCGGAAAAATACCATTTAGTGTCCAGCATATTGCTAGTGTCAACGGTGTTCTTCTAGGTTAAACAATACTATTGGTTCCAAAACCACATTACAAACCAAACATAGCTTAAAACAATGTCATCTAATCAGTTGCAGATGCAGCTTCGGGGTGGTAATGTAGCATCTCAGTCCACATCATCTCCCTAACATCTTCCCCCACGTTCTCGTCTGTGTCGAGATCAATCGGGACTTGAGCTGGTGGATCATGCTTTGGATCATATAGCCCTGACATGTACGGATGTACGAGCGCTTCTGTGACGGAAATTCTCTTAGATGGGTCAAAAACAAGCATCCTCTGCAACAAATCCACGGCTAATGGATCGGCTTGTGGGTATAAATGGGAAAGATGAGTGCCCCTAGAGTAAGGAAGTGACTTGATAAACCTTCGGGCTTTGGGGTTATCGATAAACTGAATATCAGCCTCTTGCTGGCTTCCAAGGACATTGATGATTAGCTTAAGCTGGCTGAGGCACTCCGTTCCGGGAAAGATGGGTTTCCGACCAAGAATCTCTGCGAAGATGCATCCTACCGACCAAACGTCAATGGAGGTCCCATAATTGTCACAGCAGAGCAGGAGCTCAGGTGCACGGTACCAGCGGGTGACAACATACTCTGTCATGAATTGTTCATTCCCTCTGCTGGTACGGGCAAGCCCGAAATCACATATCTTCAGGTCACAGTTAGCATTGACAAGGAGGTTCCCAGGCTTCAAGTCTCGGTGAAGGATATTCGCCGAGTGCAGATACTTCAGCCCACGTAGTAACTAAAACCAGCACTAGAGGTTAGTGACAGGCAGACAATACATAACAGAAAAGAAATTAAGAAACTTGATAGACAGTATACACAGCAAGTTTCTAAAGCACCACAATGTCGAAAAAGTTTACTGTAACTCATCCGGTCCTAATTGAGACAAAAAGTTCCTATATCCCATTGTTTCAACTATACATTAACAGGATACATATTCTAACCTGATAATCAAACAGAATCCGTTCCGCTAGCATTTGAAGAATGAGACATGAACGAAAGAGAATGAAGAAGGAAAGAGGGCTAACCAGAAACAAAGGCCTTTGCCATAGTTCGTTTGACTACATCCCGAACTCCGAAGCAACATAGTTTCTAAATTTACATTATTACAACCAGATGCCTACTCCATTCCACTGATTATCATGGGAATCAGTTATGTTGACAACAAGAAAAGGCTGGCAAGGGAAGATCCGAAACTATTCTTACCATCTCGCAAGAAAGCAACTAAACAAATCCGGAAGGACCCTTGCAGAAAAATACGAACCCCGGATACTATTCAGGCCTTTACAACTGTGATCAATGCTAACCAAATATCTCCCCTACAATAAATAACCAACTTGTATTCTCTAAACTGTTGATCTTTTCTCATCATCCATGAACCATAATGAACACTAACATGTTTCCAGTAGTACAAGTTGTTATATTAAGCCTAATAACTCATCGCCCCCATATTTCTGGCGAAGTAAATGCAAATCGGGACCGGATAAGCACGAAACTCATAAAAGCTCCATACCCCCTAAATGCATAAAAGCTACTAGTATCAAAGTACAGCAATTAAGGCTAACTAGATAGTTTGCAGCGTGAATGTCAAGGCATTGCAAAATGAGAAAATCAATCAAACAGTACATACATATAATTACACAAAAATAATCATGTGAAGTCATAGATTATCATCTGAAACACCAACAAATCACAATAAGAAGAGAATTGGTGAGTTTCCCAGTACCTGAAAAATGAAATACTTGCAATGATCATTAGAAAGCGGCTGGGAAGACTTGATAATTTGATGCAAATCGGTGTCCATGAGCTCATAAACCAAATAAACATCCTTAAAACTGGTTCTCTGAGTTGGCATCATGACATCCTTCAAGGCAATCACGTTTTCATGTCGGATGTGTCGGAGAAGTCTCAACTCCCTCAAAGTTCTCAACGCATCAACAGGATAGTCAAACACATTGTTGATCTTCTTTATGGCCACTTTCTCATTGGTTTCCCTGTTGATTGCCGAGCAAACAACGCCGTACGCTCCTTTCCCTATAGGCTTGATCGGGAAGTACTTTGTGTCGATCTCGAAAAGGTTCTGCCACATTGAAAAGTAATGCTTCCCCTCTGCCTGTACCCCGTTTGGTGGCTCTACAGGCATCGCCATTACTCTGTAAAATTACCAGAAACAAAAGATCACCATGAAAAAAGAATTAACCCAAAGAAGAAAAAAAACAAAAAGTTAGAGATCAACCTTACCTGTTGGTTCTACTTCTTTGATTTGATCTTAAAAAACCCAACCTTTTCTTCAATCTATCAGCAAACTCCAAATTCAGCAGCTTTTTCAAACAATTTCTGTAAAATTCTAAATTCTCAACTTCATTGCTTCCCCCAAACCCCCAATTTTTTCCCACCCTTTTCTTCAACCTCTAAACCACCACCGAAAATTGGTTCTTTGAGAAAAACTCTTACCCAGAACAATGAGAACCAGACTACTCTGATTTTGATTTTTTTACCAGACCAAATAGAGAGAGGAAGAGAAGATATAGGAAGTGCAGGGACGTGAAGTTCAAAGTTTTAAAAAACTTAAATATCAAGCCATAAAGAAAACGTACATCCAAGGCAAATCGTGCTTTAAGAAGTTGCAAGATTGTGCGTGGCGAAGCTTTAAGTCAGCCGAACTGCAAATTATCTGAAAAAGAAGAAAGATTTTTTTTTTCTTTTCTTTTTGTTGTAATAATTTAAGATTGTATTCTGCGGAAGGAAAGAGAGTATTTGATATTTTCCTAAACGCTGAAACCCCAAAGCAGTATGTAAGAATTGTAGAAGTAGAGAAATTATTAGGTTAATTCGTTCCACCACTTAAGATATAGTTCTAATCGATTAAAATAAGATAAATAATATATTTTTTACACATCATATTTATACATAAGTATTATCTAAATCATCCACTTTAATGCATTTAATAGAAAAATAGAAAAAATATTATCAAAAATTTTCTATATTATCTTCCTCTTTATTATTTAATTTTTTAATTAATTTTTTCTAATCCCTAACCCTAAACTATAAACCCTAAAACCTAACCCTAATCTTTAACTCTAACCCTAAAACCTAAAACCTAACCATAATCTTTAACCCTAAACCCTAAACCCTAACCCTAAACAATAACACATAAACCCTAAACCCTAACTCTAACCCTAAATCACATAAACTATAAACCAACCTAAACCACATAAACCTTAAACCACTAATCCATAAACCACTAATCCCAAATCTTAAACCCTAAACTCTAAATCCTAGACCCCAAATCTATATAAAAATTAATTAGGAAAATTTTAAAGAACAAAGAGAAAGATAACACAAAAAATCTTTGATAATATATTTTTCCTTTTTTAAATCAAAGACATTAAATTAGATGATTTGACCAATACTTATATATAAATTTGATATAAAAAAAATATATTATATATCTTAATTTAATCGGTTGAGACCATATCTCAAGTGATGAAAAAATTTCATATAATAATTTTTCATAGAAGTAGGTTTTGCCGCAAGGAAAATACCGTGCGGGAGTCGTCCAAATTAAAAAAAATATATTTATTATAGAAAAATATTTAAATAATTTTAATAGTATATTATTAAAGATTAAAAAAATGAAAACATGTATTATTTTGTAATTATTTAAAATTTTAAAAATATTTTTTTAATAATTCTTACCTAAGGGGGAGGGGAAGAGAAATTCAATCCTACTGGGTTTAAAATTATTTTCTTCAAAGGTTATTGGGAAAATAATTTTTTGATTTTAAAAAATTAATCTAAATTAAGGTTGAACGTTCGATCGAGTCGAGTTAAATTTTTTTAAAATTATTTGAGTTGATGAGTCATATATAACAATTCAAATTTTATTTGATATTTTTTAATTCGAGCCGAGTTTAAGAAATTCAAATCGAGTTGAGATTTTGAGTTCCTATAGAAATTTAATTATCATTATTTATCATGTTATAATACAATCTAATTCTAATTTAAATGATTTTTTAATCATATAAAATATGTATATATATTTTTTATGTAACAATATATCTTTATATTTTATATATCAGTATATTTGTATAAAAAAATGATGAACTTGTCAACTTAAAAATAAATCATCTAATTACTAAAAATTTCAAGTTTTACGAATCTTCATTTTATAACTTAAATTTTATTTATACATTTTTTAAAATCGAATTGAGTCAAGTTTATAAAATTTTAAGTTAAGCCAAAATAATTCGAGTATTTTTACTTCGAAACGAGTCAAAATATTCAATTTTTTTGAGCTAAATCAAATTTTACTCACCCGATATCTAATCGTCTAGAAACTAATAACAACTCCTTGACTTTGGTGGTTAAAGTGCCCAACCCTGTCTTAAGCATTATTGTTTTAGTCGCTTCTTGCTGAAGTTTATTACCTTAACTTTGTCCAAATCATGAGATTAGTTTTCACATGACATGAGAGAAGGAAAAGGATGTTCAAATTCTTGCGGTTGGTGATAGGGGTGAGTATCCGATCGAGTCGAGTCGAGTTAAAAAAATTTTGAATTATTTGAGTTGACGAGTCATATTTTACGATTCAAACTTTATTTGAAAATTTTTCGGTTCGAGTCAAGTTTAAGAAATTCGAGTCGAGTTGAATCGAGTTGAGTTTTCGAGTTCCTCTAAATATTTAATTATAATTATTTATCATATTATAATATTATTTGATTTTAATTTAAACGATTTTCTCTAATCATATAAGATATGTATACATATATTTTTTCATATGTAGTAATATTTCTTTATATTTCTGTATATCAATGTATATATAGTAAAATTGATAGATTCATCTCAAACTTAAAAATTAATCCTTTAATTACTAAAATTTTCGAGTTATTCGAATTTACATTTTACAACTCGAACTTTATTTAAAATTTTTTCGAATCGAGTCGAGTCAAATTATTCGGTTTTTTCGAGTCGAGTCGAATTTTGCTCGCACATAGTTGTTGGGGAGTTGACAAAGTGCTCGGCAAGGCAGAGATTTGGACATAAATTTATGATTAGTTTGATGTGTTAGTGAAGTTTTATGTTTTAATTTTGTGGATTAAGATTTAGTGTCGGTGTGGTAGTAGAAGTTGCTGTCTAACTTAACCTTCTTGTCTTTTATTTTGGGTTAATCACATGCAGAAAGGCATTAGGCACATGCAATGAAGAAGATGACGACCATTGGAAAGGGGGATTTTAGATTTTCTCATATTTTTAAAATATTTTATTAGGATTTTGTTGTAATATTTATTTTTATTTTTAATTATCTTAAATATATAATATAAATATGAGTGTTTTTAATATGTATAATAAATATAATCTAAAAAAAGGTTCAAAATAAATTTAGTTAAATACATATAAAGTAAAAATAGAATATTAATTATAGACTATTAGTAAAGCGCTAAAAAATGTCATTATATTTTATAAATTTTGACTTATAATATACTGAATTTTTATTCAAAAATCATTCTATCACGTAATAAAATAAATTTAATGAATATTTTTCGTGAATTATTTAAAAAATAACCACATTAAAGATTATATAAAAAATACCCATTCTACGTAAAGTAAATTCGTGTTTAGTTAAAAATCAATTTAAAATTCGAATTAGCTAAACACGAGTTTTATACCATGTGGACTGTAAAGAGTATTTTTTATATAATCTTAATTAGATTATTTTTTTAAATAATTTTCAAAAATACAATATTCATTTTATTTTACTACGCAACAACAAATCAACCAACATCTAATTTTTTTAACTTAAAAATATCATTTTAATAAAATAAAATACAAATGTACAACGTTGGGACAACGTAGAAATTGGAAGAGCCCAAAAGGCAAAGAAGAAACTGTGGATTACGTGTCCAATGGATTACAACCCTCACCTTAGCAGCAGCCCATTGGGCCCATTCATGAACAAGAATATTTACGGTTTTAAATTCGTACGATGGGTTTAAAATTTAAGGTTTAAAATTTAGAATTTAATTTTTTAATATAAAATCAATTTTTATAATATAAATACGTAAATTTATATAAAATTAATGTTATATAACATGTCTATCAAAAATTTTCCCTAAACTTTTTTCCCACTGTGCATGAATATTTAATATAAAGATGACCCACATCTTAATTAATGTAACCCCATACTTTATTTAATACGACATCTTTAATGGACCACAATTAATGCAACTAACAGTGTATTTAATATAAAAAAATATTTGATTGCGGGTCCACGTTTCTCTTGCTTAGAGATTTTAATATGATTTTCTGATTGAATTATTTTGGGTCTACAATCCTATTTATTTGTTATTACACAGAGGCCCCCGAGGAGATTAGATAAAGACAAATAACTCCCACTACTTGGTGACATTATTGGGACGGCCAGCATCAAACTACACGTGCTTGGATTTTCTACAGTTTTGGGTAAATTTCACTTAAGTCCCTAAGTTTCAATGCTAATTCAACTCTGGTCCACTAGAATGAGAAATCTGTTAACACACCCTACAGCAAACACGCGAGACCATTCCCTTTTAACCAACATAAATATTTTAAAAAATAACATATGATAGAATATACATTATTATTTTTTAAAAATATTAACATTTTTCTTAAATTTAAATTTGGAAAAATTGAATTAATCACTTGTAAATATATAATTAAAATTAAAATTTTTATATTTTAAATCTGAATAAAAAAATATTAGTAAAATTAATACATCATATTATCTGTGTTCTATATTACAACATTAATCTACTTTAATGCAACTTCTAACTATCATTTTTTAAATGTATATATAATTTATATATATTTAAATTTAAAATTTTTAAAATAAATATCAACGTCTTTAAACATGAAAAATTATGTACTTTAAATAAATTTCTCAATAAATTCAAAATCTAAAATGACAATAAGAAATAATCATCGATTTCAGTGTTGTTCTGAAGACTAATATGAACAATTGTTTTATATTTTGTTCAGACAATCATGTTCGTTTCTTAACAGTGTTTTGTGATTTTCCAGACAAGGCAGTCATAGTGGACCAGAGACAAATTAATGCAAAATCTAAAGGATCCACAAATGGAAATGGACACTGTAATTTAAGCTGTCAGACTCAAGACTACGTTTACATGATCGAGAAAGTAGGTGAGGTGAGTCGGCTGAACGAGTTTAAAAAACAGAGGAGAGACTCAGTAGCCATTTTAGCAGAGACCCGAGCTGCTTCGTTCTTAACTGTCCATAGTATTTTTCCGCCATGAAAGCTGCTTCATCCTCTAACGCTCTCCATTTCCCTTCGATAATCACAAAGAAGACGCCAACACGACAATCTCCAACTCCTTTCAGAAGAACCCATTTTCTCAAACTCGGTCAAAGCTTCCCAAACAACCCCTTTCCCAGATCTCCGGTGAATCCCTTCACTTCTTCATTCTCTCCGTTTCTTCATCTTTCAACGCGTTCATTGAATCCACCGCCAACGGCACTTATTTGGGTTGGAACAAAGCTCCGGAGATCGTGATCGACGACGGTGGAAAGACCGGATTTTTGGGAAAAACAGACAAAGTGATAACCGTGGTTCTTTTGGGGTGGCTTGGGGCTACAAACAAGCATTTGAATAAATTCGTTAAATGGTATAACTCGAGAGGGATCCATGCCATTACTTTCCTTGTTGAACTCAAGGATTTGCTGTGTTTAGATCCGGTTTCAATGCTTGACCGGCGTATAGCTGAACTGGCAAATGGGTTGGCTACTTGGGGTTCGGAGAAAGAAGAAGATGGTCGTGAAAGGTGCTTTATTTTCCACACTTTCAGCAACACTGGCTGGCTTGTGTAAGCACTTTTTATCACTGAAAACGACTGTGATTTTGAAACTTTGCGCATGGAAAAGTAAATTCTGGTATTTTTTGGCTATTTGTTGGCAGATATGGTTCAGTGATTGAGCGTTTTCAGAGAAGAGAAGGATTGAAAGACATGATAAGAGGAGTAATTTTTGATTCAGGATCAGCTGACCCTTTAAATCCCAAGGTGTTTTTAACTGTGTTTCTTAATGTTCTTAATGTCAAGTTATGAACTTGAATTCTTTAGCTGATATTTTACTCTTGATCTGGTCTTGAATTGAACTCTGTGGAATCAAAAGATGATCAATGTTGAATATTAATGATTTGTTTCCTCCGTTCGGATGCCGGATTGGCGGATTAGTTGTGGAATAGACATTAGAATGTGTATTGGTTATTTGGTTGCAGTACTTTATATTGTGATCAAAGTTAATGGCATCAAGTTCTTTGATTGGTATTTGTCTCCATGGTTAAATTTCTTTACCTCACTTATCCTGCCACAGAAGTTTAGGTTCATTTGTTCGGGGTTCGGATTTCCGGATCTAATCCAATGGAATAAGTAGTGTTGATTCACATATCCTCTTCAACCTGGCAGGTCTGGGCAGCTGGTTTTGCTGTTGCTATACTGAAGAAACTCAACAACTCAAAAAACGGATCCGAAAACGGAGTGACCGACTCAAAACCGCCAAAACCCGAACCCGAGATGGTTGAAGCTGTAGTGCTAGCTTCCTTGGAAAAGTTCTTCAAGTCCCTTCTGAATATGCCAGAAGTGGAGAGGTTGGTTTTCCCTTTATGCTTATTTGCTGTCTCCATGTATGATTAAATCTTGTTCCTTTCTTCCCACTGCAGAAAGTTCAGTGCAGTTGTTACTGCAGCCTTGGAGCACCATCCGCACTGTCCACAGCTATACCTTTACAGCACAGCTGATAAGGTCATTCCGTATAAATCGGTCGAGTTCTGCATCGAGGAGATGAGCAAGAAAGGGATAAAGGTTTCCTCCTTCAACTTCGGCACGTCTCCGCACGTCGATCACTACCGGAATTTCCCAAACTTGTATTCATCAGAGCTTCATAGTTTCCTGAAAGAATGTTTTCCAGTTCCTAAACAAAAATGAACCATTCCGAGTACCCTTCAATCCATTTGTTGTACGCCCATGTTTCTTCCAAAATAAACATCGATCGATGCGATCGGACTATGAAGATTATAAATATCAAGCTTTTTTATCTAATAATACAACAATTTTAAGGAAATGCATGACGCAGTGATGGAGATTCAATGAAGTTTGCATCAATTTGCAGATCCCGGACACATGACAGTATTAAACATTTTCTGATTTTTATTAAAAAAATAATTAAAAATTTAAAATCTAAAAGTTTTAAGTAATCTAAAAATAATCTCTAAATCACTAAACTTTGATGATTTTATAACAAATCGTTCATAATTTAGTGACATTTTTGTAATTTATCTAAAATTTTATAATAAATTTTGATAAATTCAAAAACCAACTGATTTAACCACAGTTCGATTAAAAAAATTTGAACCCCAAAGACCCTTTTTTTCTCCCTCAATCAGATTCACTTGTTATTAACCACTTTCTTGAACCCTCTGTTCTTTTATCCAAGATTCTCTAAGAAAGTTGTTCCCCTGATGTAGACAAGACAAAATTAGTGGATTTACTTTCATTAGCTTCGACCCCAAAGGTGGGTGAACTTTTACTTACTAATCGGATCATTATTAACAAGTTGTTTGGGAATCCGAGTAATCTGCCACTAACAAATATACATATTGGATTTCTATAAGGGTCTATTGCAGACATCTTCTGTTCTTTGAATATGGAATCTAATCACAATGGAAAGAGAATCGATATCTACGCATCTTCTTTTGAAAAATTGTGTCTTTTAAGTAAATACATAATACCAGACATGAAAGGGGAACAATTCTATCAAGGTAAAAATGGGAATCCGAGTTATTTTGGATGGAAGGTGGTGATAAGGATTCCAAATTTTTGCACGATGAGGTAGAACTATCTAAAGGGAGGGAAGCTTTTGGAAAAAAAAAAGTTGGGGAACCAAAACAGGAAAACGATAATAGTTGGGTGACCACCAGTTTAGTTTTCCCTAAAATTTGTTACCAGCAATTTTGACTTACTTGAAGAACCTTTGGAGGATCACATTCCCTGTGCCATGTCTAAATACATGCTAAACACTGCAGCTACCTCATGGGGGAAAATTGAATGAAAAGATGGAGCAATATAAGTTTCAACTTTTAACTACCAATATAGAAGGAAATATATTCCCTTTCACTTGACCACTATTTCCTACTATATTGGATTATTTGTTAAGCAAGATCTGAGTAAAGACAATCAATGCATATATGAAAACAAACAAAAGCTGGATAAAATTTCACATACCTTCCTTGTTTAGACCGATTGTCCAAAAGCAATTTCTGAATTTTATCAGTAAAACACACACGAACACAGCTCCGCTTGTAAAAGGTCAGTTCAACCAACAACTTGTACAGTCAGCAAGCAAGGTTCTCTGGGGTATATGCCGAGATATTATCCTCTGTTGAGAATCTATATGCCTGACGTACCAAAGAGTAATTTATGTTGTAAGAATTCAATCCATGTCCTGTTTGGAATAATAGCAAGTGGAAGAATCAATGGTCACACTCACAGCCTGTGTGCCGCTGCTGATAAGATTCATCAGCAATATTTGATAGTGGTCCAGTAAGATCCCCATTGACAATCTTATCAGCAGCAATATGTGAATCTTATAACAGTCAAAACAATTTCTCTGGGAGCCTTCGTTCGGCTGGACTATACAGCCCTTTGGCCTTATTTGTTCTCTAATTTTGAGAGAGTTGCATATCTGTTGTCTAGTTCACTTAACCGAGAGCTGAGCAGAAAGATCACTAATTTACACAATCAACGATTAGGCTTGTGAATGTATAACTGGGAACACCAAAAGGAAACGTTAAGAATCAATGAGATCCTTTAGTTTTGCTTCAAAACTCCATGTCATTAACTTTAAGGTCAACCCTCTTCTTCAGTTTAATAAGCAAGGCACATGATGATATTTCTTTCACATGGATTCATCATAACTTTGGAAGCTACTTCAAGGTTTTGAAATTTCTTTTGGGAAAAAGTCAAACACGTATTATTTTCAAATCATCGTTCCGAACATGCCAAATCAGACTTAAAAATGGCGTAAGGTGCACTAAGGCGATAGAGGTCTCATAACCGAGGCGTTAGGCGAAAGGTGAGCGCCTTATTGAAGTAAGGCGCTCCTTTACAAAATTAAAAATATATAGATTACAAGACTTACACAGGTGTAAATTTTATAATTTGTTATTAGTTATTAGGCTGAATATATGAGAAGTTTGAATGAAAAAAAGATTATAAAGACTTACTTTGTAATTCTTATGAAAATTAAAGAATATAAAAATTATAGGTTGGTTATGCAAAATAATCTTTAAAGACACATAAAACTAAAATAAGTACTTAATCTCACCATACAACATGTCTATCCAAAGAAAATATAAAACTTTAAAAAAAATTACATATTCAACAAAAGCTCATGATTTCATTAGTTACTTTTTTATTCTTCTAATAAAAAAGAGTAATTTTATAATATTTTGTAATACACTATCAATTTCTTATATGTAAATAGGCAAAGCTAGGTAGGTAGCTATATAATAATTAAAAAGGATGTAAGATAATTTAATATTATATATAATCATCTCATTTACTAAAATTTCCTCCATATCATCGCCATCAAAAGGATGATAGTCGTCGTCATGTATTTTATGTTCATCGCCATCTTCTTGTCTAAAAGATTATCGTTAATTGCTATCTTTTTTTTCTTTGTGTTTTTTTTTTCTTGATCTCCGACGACAGTCATAATGTGTCCCCAAATAAGACTTTCATCCTCTTTGAATACACTCATTTTGAGCATTTTTCTTTATTTTTCCAGTCAATCATTAATGTTTGTATATATGATGTGACATGCTTTAAGCTTAATTTAATCAGATTAATTTAAATTTCATTTTAATGTTATTTTTGTGTGGTCTCCACTTTTAGCTCAAGTTAGTATGTAAAACATAATAAAAAAATATAAAAAAATTCAAAAAAATGAAAAAGGCGACGCCTTTTGGCGCCTCGACGCCTTAGCGCCTAGAGCGCTTTAGGCACGTCTTGCTTCGCATCATTGAAGTCGCCTCGCCTAGAATAAATTAGGCGCTTCACCCTCGCCTCGCCTTGGCGCCTAGGCGCGACTCACTAGCGACTTTTTAAACACTGTGCCAAATCAACACTGACATGTTGCTAATGTCTCTAGAAGCCAGCTATAAGCCTAGAACCATTGCCAAAGGTTAATTTAGAGTAGAAATTTCTCACATGCTTGAAACACGAGAATACAAGGAAAATATGACTAAGTAAACCATTGCAGATATCAAAAACTTTTAAACTGTTAAACTTTGGTTTTTGACCTTATGTTTTATTTATTCTAACTACTTTGCTAATTGATGGATCATTAGAACACGAAAGAGGATGAGTATGCTCCAGCTAATGGTATCTAAATCTGATTTTTCTTTTCACTGACTAGTAGCTAGCAAAGCAAATCCCACTTGCCAATAAACTAATCAAGGAATACGGTATATCGATTCTTCACTTTTAATTATTGTTCCTTGTGCTGCTCCATCTAGTGGTTCCTAAGGAGACGGGTCCCATTACATTATATTCTGACGTTTTGGAGGATATATTCGCTCAATCAGCTCAACCCCACCATACTTTTTCATCCTTCTTATACGGAGCTCCTGTCATGATATCTCTCCCAGACCACCCCTTGAAGTTCAAGTCATTATCTTTAAGAGAAGCAACCCCATCTTTTCCCTCGCATCGTTTTTACAAGTTTCAAATTGTTTACTCTTTCAAATCAGGAAATAAACTTGTTTATTTCAGTCTTTCATTCTGATCCAGAGCGTGTAAAAAAAACTGTTTTCGGCTGTACTTATATTTTCACTTATGGCATCCAATTTTCGCACTTCTTCATGTTGCTCTAGTGCATCCTGGACACACATGCAAAACAAAACGTTCGAAAATGCCCTGGCTAAATATGACCAGGACACACCTGACCGCTGGCACAATGTTGCCAAGGCTGTGGGTGGAAAGTCAGCTGAGGAAGTCAAGCTGCACTATGATATCCTAGTCAAGGATCTCAAAGACATTGAGTCTGGCCGGTACCCATATCCATATCCAAGTGGGAGCAGCGGCTAAAGCAGCGAGTATAAGGCAGAGGTAACATGCTGTACTAAAGTATAACCAATCACCACTATCACAGAACTAAACCCAAAAGAATCGTCTAAAGTCTAAAACTACTTTTCATTATATTTTACAGTCCCATTTAATTGTCAGTATTAGCAGGTTGTACGCAGAAACTTCAACCCCTCAAGTTAAGTGAAGAACCATGTGATATGAATGAACTTCACATCCTAACAATGCAGTTTTCATTACTTTTTGGAATAAATAGTCAAAATCTTATTGTGTTCGTTCAAAGAAACATTGTTCCTGAGAACTATCGATGAGAAATCCATTAAGTATACATCTTGTCTTTATCAAACCACACACGTAAAAGAACTCTTAGATCATATACTATTACCACCATCAGTCTATTTCCCCGTTTTTCCTACTAAGCATCAGGTAATCTTCCTGTTCACTTAACTGCTTATCAAGTCATCATTATTGTTGGGTGTTCTTTTTTGGGACAAAACTCCTAAAAGACAATAAAATAAAAACAGTATGGGATATAATCTTACCCTTTTTGGATAACATGTCAATGGTCCTATAGTACTTTATACCAAATAAGAGATTCCCATATGACAATAATAAAAAAAAGGACCACCTTCTTCTGTTTGATTTGAATAAATGATCACTTACAAAAACCATGATTCAATAGTTTACCATATTTTTTCCCACTTTCTCAATCACTTTGAATATTTTATTTTTTGCATCATAGTTTTATGCATTTGTCTTTACACAGAACCAAACCAATTGCTTTCCTACCTATTTGGAACTTTTGACTGCATTATTGCCTAAACTGATAATGTTCCTTTCCCCCCTTTCCGTTTTCAGAATCATTTTGGATTTGTTTTCAAGATTTTCAGTGAGCTATTAAAATAAAAATAAAATTCCTTCCCCCCCCCCCCCCCCCCAAAGTCTAACCTATATTCTCCTTGTCTTTCAGGTTTCTAAGAAGTCAAAGACTAAGGCGAAAAACAACATGATGCTCATACAACCAGAGATCTCAATTGCAAAAACACGAGCAATCTAGTACTGTACAATAGTAATCATAATATACTAAATACAATAATGATCCCCCGACTTCATACTAGATATGCTATTTTTATTTGCTTTTCGTATATCTGTGTATTTTCTTTTGATGTTACCTCGAGTTAAAGTAAAATGTTAAATATTTTATATATAGAATTCAGCTTCTCTACTAATTTATATACTAGTTTAAACAAAGAGACTCTGAGTTCAAGTTATAATCAAAACAATCAGAAGTAAATGATGACCGAAATAAAAGAAGCAAATAATCCAATATGTATATCCTAAACTAAAAACAAGCAGCTAAACAAAATGGTTGAAGAGAAACGAACCTGATTAATTTCTGGAAAAAGGACCCAATCGAAAATCCAGTTGATCTAGCAAATCAGCTAAACACAAGAATAAATCAAGGAAAATTACAGCGTAAAAACGGCGATATTCGGATCAGAAATATTTATTTGTTTCGTGATCAAATCAAACATAAACAAATTATAAATGAAAATTCAAAAAGTTCGATCGTCAATTTCAACAAATAAAGAGTCGAACACCGACCTGATCATTATAGCTATGTCGAGGTTTCCGTCTCCGATCCGGTTCTCATTTCCCATAACATACAAGGAATCTTTTGTGCATAATTATGATGAATTTCGAGAGAAAAACAAGAATGGAGTATATAAATAGACATAATTTGAATATTTATTTTATAATTTAGTTATTTGTAATTAA
Organism: Abelmoschus esculentus; assembly: GCA_035048815.1. Lineage (NCBI taxonomy): Eukaryota > Viridiplantae > Streptophyta > Magnoliopsida > Malvales > Malvaceae > Abelmoschus > Abelmoschus esculentus. The sequence continues at coordinate 19,921,224 of JAUCBN010000016.1, read as the reverse complement.
TATATAAAGTAAAACTAAACGTGATTTTGTGGCGGGAAATTAGATTTTCCCTGCTCATATTTCTATTATTTTATTAATACATGTTTATTAGATTATTGGATGATTAAAATTATGCTTTACTAAGTGTGTAATTAAAAGAGTTTAATCTTGAGATCGATCCACTGATGGATCAAATGATTAAAGATGTTTAAATTATCTTATTTTATATGGATTCGAATTTTAATATAAAAATATAATTTTTATTTAATAAAAAATATTTAACCTAAACATACAAAAATATATGAAACACTGTAATTTAGATTATCCTCTCAACTTAAAAATTATTAAAAAAAAAAACTATAAATTCTTGATATCTTAAGTTATTTCATTCCACTGTTATTGTTAATCTATAATTTATTCAAATAACAAAAAAGCAAGGAAAATGTGGGTTTAATTGGGCTGTCCTAAAAATATAGGTTTAGCCTCCTATTTCCCCCAAAACCCAATACAACCCATTAAGTGCTATCTATTTATAATTATAGATTTATAGTTGTGAATGAATATTGTATTTTTAAAGGATAAATATGAATTATTTAAATAATTATGAAAAGGGCCGATTGGGTTTTAACCGGAAATTCTCATGTATATTGAAGTTGGGAATTTTTTTATAAAAATATTATTGTTCCAATTTTATTTTTTAGGATATTATTGTTTTAACAATAAATTAAAAAATTGAGTCAAAAGATATTGTCTTTAAATAGTGTTGAAAAAAAATATGAAACAGAGTCTCCAGGCTCCGACTTTTTTATATATAGGTTTCTTTCACATGTAAATGTAGAAATCGGAATCTCAAGACTCTGTTTTTATCATTTTTTACGGTATATTTTAACTCAGTCTTTTAATCTATTGTTAAAACAATAATATTCTGAAAAATAAAATTAAAACAATAACATTTTAAGATTTTGCCTCCAATTTTAATATACGTGAGAATTTTCCGTTTTAACTCATACGCTATTGATGCTATAATAAACTGAAGGATGTAATATCAGGGAACGAGTAAGGATGAACACGAATTAGATCAGAGTTTAAAACAATTTAAATTTGATTTAAAAATAATTATTTTAAATTTTAATATGATTCAATTATGTTAGTGATGATTCACTTAATAAAAAAATAACATAATAAGAATTTACGTAAAACTATAAATGACATGGTAACGAAGACTCGTGATATAATTTCTTCAAGAGAAGGGAGACAACAATCTATGAGTGATTAAGTTTACCATTAATCAATATACACCAGTTAACTTGTAGATTTTGTTATTAGCGTAATTAGATCATATTATCTTAGATATTATTATTTAATTACAGTAAGAACACAATTTATATAAAAATTATTATAGTATCTTGATTAATTACGAATAACTTAACGATATTTTTTCACCAAAATCACTCAATGTATTTTTTTCTATATATAAGAAGAATAAAATAAGATTAAATAATATTATAAATAAAATATTTTTATCACAGCTGAATTTTTTTTCACTTCACTTATTGAGTGTGCTTTTGATTGTGTAGCATTTTCTGCATGTTTCAAGCATTCTCCACAATTATGATACGTCGCCTTCAAATCTATAGTTTCTCCCTGTGCCAGCCGACTGGTCAAATGGTTGTCCTTTAGAATTTAGATGCCAACGTTACATAGTCGAAGCACAGAGAGTAAAATCAGGACTGCCATGTAAAACATGGCCCAATCTGTAGCTCCGGAACAGGATTTCTCAGGTCTTGAAAACTACTAAAGCTTAGACCCAAACATTCTTAACCACGTAAAATGGGATTACGATGCCCATTAATCTCGTCAACATCATAAAACCTGTCAACTTCCGGTCGGCATCGCTTTAATTGCAGACTTTTATGGTAGGGTTTGAAGCAATTAGCAACCCAACCAAGGTGTCTGAAACATGAAAAATTATTAGCTGAATCTTATTTATTACGTAATCTATAGTTTAAGTAATCAAAATTATTTATCTTAATTTTTTAAAATGAATTATCATCTCTTTCTTATATGTAATTAGTGTGTAAATAATTATTTAAAAATAAACGATTCTGATTACTTGAACTATATATGACGTAATAAACAAGGTTCATCTCATAATCTTCTTTACCAGTGAGTCAAATGGGACAGTTATGGGTGAAAACTGAAAAAGATCTGAAGACTTTAAATTAGGACGACATCATTTATTAACAAACTAGTGAAAGAGCTTAAGCCACCGTGTAGGATGAAATAATGGGGTATGGTTGAGAATCTAATAGGGTTTTAGTGGGATTTGTTGACTATTAAGTTAGGGTACCTATTATTTAATAGTGGACTTCAATAAAAATAATAATATTAATTTTATTAAAAAATTATTAAATAGAGAAATATTTAGAATTAAACCGATATAAAATAACATGAATTTAATAAATATTTTCGATTGTGCTTATTGTGATTGTGAACATAAGAGTTGTTATTGCGATCATTGTAGTTATCATAGTCGTGAAGTTTTTAAACTATTGTAAATTATAAAATATATAAAATATAAATATAATAAATTTATTTATGATTTTTCTAATATATTTTTTAACTTCTGAAGATAAATTTGATGGATGGCTCTTATTTTTAAGTTTTTTTAAATAATAAGAATAATATATTATTATTATTATCATTATTGATAGTTAATCAATTAATTACAACCGTTACGATTGTTATTGGTATGATCCTGAATCTCATCATTATTTATGATATTAACGATTTTTGGATGACCATGTTACCAATTAAATAACATCAATTATAATAGTCACAAACTATTTTTTAATCTCTGTAAAATAACATAATATATATACTTTCAAAATGTTTATATTTTCTTTATTGAATTACAAAAAATGAGTATTCTTTTATTTTCTTTAATTTTTAAATTTATCCAAATTGATTGCATAATGTTTTTCCCTACACATACATTCCAATATGTTTTTGTAAAGAGACATGATATTTATGTTTCCGAAGCTGGTAAGAACTCTGATCTGTCGGAAATTATATCTAAAATGCCAAAAGAATCAAGAAGAATATTACAGATTTAATGTAATGATGTTGATGAAACAAACATTATCTTCCAATCTATATTAATTTCTTCAATTTCTATTTGCTTATTCACAGTTCTAATCTAAAATGATCCTCTAAGGAGTTTGCTACTGTTCTTACATTTGTTTTCTCTTCATAGCTTGTTTACTGTTATGCATCCAGACTTTGAAAACCCGTCTCTTAAATCCCATTTCTTCACAAAATTGCTGAACTTCTGCGTCATCCTGTTTCTGGATTCTCCAACCCAATTTCTCTGCAAATTCACTCATCTTCTCCTTTTGATCTTTGCTGAACTTGGTTCTAAACCTCTTCTTTGAACCTCCGGGAAACATATTTAGATCATCACTTGATGACTCCACTCGGCCACCGCCAAAGTTCGTCAGTCACAGGCGGTGCAACCGTCAAACAAGGAGTAGTGCTGTTAGACAATCCGTGGCTGAGGGGAAATCTTTGTTGACGAAGAGGTGTTGGTTGTTGGTGATGAAGATGAGGATGAACAGTACTGTCTCTTCTCGTATTGTTTTTGTAGTACTGTGATTCGCCGTTGGTTTCTTTTCTATGAAAATTCCTATGGCATTCACAGGCTGCACATTTGAAGGCCTCTCCGGTTCCATCTTCGCCACTCGGCATGAATTCCCCGCAACCATCGAGGACATGGCCGCCCATGCTGGCTGCGTGGTTCTTCAAACATTCTCTATATCTGATCAAAGGACCATCTTCAGACAGGGTCTGTGGAATCGTGGCTGAAACTGGATCTGGGTGTTGGTCCGGAACTCTTCCCGGGTAGTCTGTTTGATGTTGTGGGTTCGTCTCAGCGTGGTGATCGTGATCTAGAGTTCTTGGTGCAGCAGATTCCCTGTTGAGTTTATTATTACTAAAAGAGCTTAGCATCCCCATTTCCTTATCTCGGCCTCCCAGTTCCATTTCCTAAACTAATATACAATTTCAAACAGATTTCCTGCAGTCTTTTCAATTTAACCCTAATCCACCATCATTAGTACATACTAAAACTTGTACAAAGAACTTACCTTTGGCGTAACAGATCTCTAACATATACACAGACTCCAGTTGCGTTGCATGAGGAACCAGAAGTGAGACATCTTGGTTTTTGTTTTAGCATAGATTAAGGAAGCTAAAACACTAAACTTGTGTCTTAACAACTGGTTTAAGTAAAAGTTGTGGAGAAGAGATTAGAGGAAGGAAGGATATATACTAGATTTTGTTTCCTACCCACCCATCAGACCCCATAAATCCATCTAAACCAAGCAACGGATGTGTGGGTTGTTTTGTATAGAAGAGGAAGAAAACCCCAGTGATTAGTATTAAGGACTGGTGCCACTCAGAGACCTGGTACTCTTACAGAACAACCGACAAGGCCATGTTAGTTCCTCTCAGAACCTGCACACCGGTCCAGCTCCTAATTATTGCATCCTTAACATCTTATTTATTACTCATAAACTAGTATTTTTCTCTTTCTCTCTCTATGCACTCTCCGAAACAAACACTAAACAACCCCCCCCAACTGAGTAATCTAAATCAAAATGTTTGACGATATTAATATCTATGTGTGTGTAAATCTTCCTTCAACCTCAAAAAACCAGACACAAAACAAAAGACTTCGTAATAATTAAGGAATCTGTTAAGCCAAGGGAGCTTTTAAGCTAAAGAATAAAGCTGCATGATCAAGAGAGAGAGGGGAGGAGGAGGACCCCCCACGGTCTGTATTTGTTTTATGTTGTGCAGGAATTAAAGTGCGGGAATGGTGATCCATAGCTAACACTGCATTTGTCCTTTTAGCGTGTGTCAGATTCCCTAGGACCATCTTTTTATCTCTCTACTTGAAGAGTCTTGGGTTTCCTTTTTAGCACAGTATGGGACATTTATTTCTGATTTCTATTTTTTAATCCTCTTGAATTATTGTCGTTATTTTTTAAAAAATTAATAAGTTTGTTGATGAGATTAGAATATAAATTATTAATAAATATTTAATTAATTATTTCAACCACCATTTTTATAACAAAATGAGACCAAAAAGATTGCTTGCGTTTGTTTCTAAAGAATATAGGTTATTTTTATTTTTTGGAAAATAGAAAAATTAAAAACAAAATGTTTAGTTAGTATAAAATTTGAATATATATATATATATATTTTTTTTTTTAAATTTTGACTCTATTTAATTCTTAATTATAATAATATTTTTCTAATAGTAATATTTTAATTATTTATTTTTTATTTTAAAAAGTTAGATACCAAACACATTTTTTATTATTTCTATTTTTCAAAAAAAGTTTTTATTTTTATTAATCACGTGTATTTTTTTAATTTTTAAAAATCTAAGATTAAAAATCATTTTTAAAATAAAAAAAAATATTTTCTAAAATCAAACGTACCCTTAAATTTTTCTAGAATCACATTGATATCCAAGTACTACACGAATGGAAAATGGTTTGCTATGTCGACAGTCAGCAGTCAATGCACTACTCGATTTTGCAAAATAGTTTTGAGCACTGGCAAATATAAATTATGTGTATTTTTTAGATGATTTTATTTATATTTGTACATTAAAAATAAAAATTTAGAATTTATATTTTTAATGTGCGAATAAGATAGGGTACCGGCCAATTTGAATATTATTAGTATTAGTCTCGATAATTATCGGTTCTTGAAAATTAGAACCAGTCCCGGTTACACCGAATCTTAAATTTTAAGAACTGATTCCGTTAAGGTGGGTATCGAGTACCCGGTCAATTAATTTATTCTTAAAAGAAATTTGAGTAATTGGAGAAAAAAATACAACCATCAATAATATTATTAAATAATAAAATTAGAATATTATAGACTTGAAAATTAAAAGTTTAAAATTAGTCATACTTATAATATTCATACATAAAGATAACGTTTGATAAGAAAAATAAACAAAAGAAAATCAATATCGAATATTTGGTATTGATCTCGGTCTTACTGGGTACCCACCGGGTATCGGATCTAAAAAATAAAGATCTAGTTTTGATCCCAGTCATAACTGGGACCTAAATTTTGGATTTAGTCTCGATCCCACCAGAAACAATACCAGATAAAAATATATCGGGTCTTACCGAGACCGAGATCAGATAATCTAGTTTTTTGTTCTTCCCTAAAATTTATATTTGAGATAATGTATATTTTTAGAGTGCGGTTTTATTTTTAAAATTTTAAATTTAATATTAGGAAAAAAATATTTTTTAATATTATAACGCGAAAAAAAACATAAAAAAGATACATCTAATTTTTGCCAATCACTGATCTAGCTATCTATCTAGCTTTCCGACAGAGTAAATTTGTAGGACACGCTTATCTTCCAAGAAAACGTGCGATTTCATTTAAAATGATCTTCAATGCATCGAACCACTTTTTTCCCTTCCCTTTTTGTTAGTAAAAATTATCGTAGATAACATTTTCAGACCGATCACAACAAGTCACGTGTTAAGTTTTTTATGTGGAAGAAATAAAGACATCATATTGTTAAGGTTTTCTTGGCTTTAGTGTTGTAATTTTACATAATTATTGCATTTATCCAAATTAATTACTGTATAAATTAAATAAAATAATATAAAATATAAATTTTAAAAATAATATTATTAAAAGAGATAATCACCGGAAATTTACATAAAAAATTTAAGACAAAACAGAAGAGCATCAATAAAGCATGGATTTGCTTATTGTCCTCGGTTATTATCAGTTGGATCCAAGCGAGTGGACCAATCAAGGCCCACTTAAAAAAAAATTCCAGCTCAAATATTATCCGAAAGATGGTCGAGAGAGCTTATCATACGAGTAGGGGTGTACATTTGGTGGTTGAATCGAATTAACTAAAATTTTTATAATCTTAATTGTTAACTGAATTAAATTATTTATAAAAGAATTAACTAAATCGATATTATTTTGATTAATTAGTTAAAATAACCGAAATTTATTAAAAATTTTAGTTAAATTACATAATAGGTCACTAAATTATGTTAAAATATTTTTTAGTCTATAAATTTTTATTTTATGTTAATTTAATAAAAATTTAGTGACATTTTATAATATATAAAAATTAGTTGAACATTTTATATTTTTTAAAAGTTAAATGATTAAAAATAAATATATATAACATATATTAATATATAACAATTTAGGTTAATTCGGTTAATTAACCGATAATCGAATTTTTTTAAAAAAATTAACCGTTAAATAAATTTATCTAAAGTTAACCAAAATAATTTTGGTTCGATTGATTAATTCGATTAAAATTGAATAATACATATCCTTACGTGCGAGCAGCGAGAGGACATGCCATTTTCTCGAAGTTTCTGTGGAAATATATATATATATATATACACGTATTTTTTAATAATCTTAAGATGACTATAATATTATATATTTATATAATTTTAAATCCTTTAAAATTACATATACCTAATAAATAAAATTATTTAAACTCGATTTTATTTTTTTATACATAGTACAATAATAATATCAATTAAATTAAATCAATAACATCTTCATTGCCCTTGAAGTCATGTCTCTGTATAATATCCCATCACGAAGAGAAATTATATCATGGTCCGGCCTACCATGTCAGCCGTGGTCTCATCCAATAATAACCATCCACTTTATCACTAATCTCTAACTCACTTTTTTCCAACCAATGAATCTTCACTCATAATTTGAATGTCATTTTAAAAATATAATTTCTGAAAATTATATTAATTACATAGCTGATTAGTGACATAATGAGTAGTTTTTATTGGCTAGGGACCACGACTGACGTGATAGATCGAACCTTTGATATAATTTCTCCATCACGAAAAAATATTGTCAAATTTAAAATTTATTATAATTTTAATCTCTTAATTTAGTCATTACGGAAAAACTTAAATCCTCTAAAAATAGAAATGACCGGTAAAAATGTCCCTTGTAATAAGATCTGGTCTTTGAAGCACTGGATAAAACCCGATCAATATGCATATATGTTTATATCTCGTTAATTTCAAGAAACAAATAGCGTCACGTGTTCTTTTTCTCCGCTTCAAAATATATAAACCAACCCTACAGTTTCCTCATTTCTCTCTTTTCCTCCCATCGAAAACTTGAGCTGCAAGTTTCCGTACAAATCCCGATCCGCCATTTTGTTTGGCTTCGATGAGTTTCCGAGATGATACCGAAGATGTCCGGGACCTCAAGAAGCCGTTTCTGCATACCGGAAGCTGGTACAGGATGAGCTCGAGGCAATCCAGTCTCTTGGGCTCCTCGCATCAAGTCATCCGCGACGGATCGATCTCCGTCGTTCTCTGTGTTCTCATCGTCGCTTTAGGCCCGATTCAATTTGGTTTCACCGTATGAAATCTCTCCATCTTTCTCCCTCTTTTTCTAATTTTCGTTTCTAATTTCGTGTTTCCATTGATTTTTGTTAACGATTTTTCAAATTTGAAAATGCAGTGTGGATATTCTTCTCCAACGCAAGATGAAATCGTTACTGATCTTGATCTTTCGGTTTCAGAGGTCTGAATTTCAATCACCTAATTTCCTTTTCCCCCAATTTAATTGGTTTTATTCTAGTTTATTTGCATTATATTTACACTTTTTTTTTTCTTTTGTGTTGGTAGTATTCTGTTTTTGGCTCGTTGTCGAATGTTGGCGCAATGGTTGGCGCGATAGCCAGTGGTCAGATTGCTGAATATATTGGCCGGAAAGGGGTACAAATTTGATTTTTTATACATTAATATTTTACATCTCACGGATTAGCTTTAAATTATCAAAATTATACGACTAATATCGAATATATCAATTAACAATTACAACTATGAAGATTTAACATAATATAATTTGGTTATAAAACAAAAGATTGTTCTTAACGTTTGACTGTACAATAATTTTAATTAATATTTTTAAAATTATTTAACTCTTAATATTTTATTATGAGTTAAAATAATAACCTATATACAGATATAATTATTAATTAACTAATGGTAAATAACATGAAATGACGTGAATAGGTAGTACACACTAACATAAGATTATCATATTGACTTGAAAAAATGTTACACCCGCTCAAAATGTAAAATTATTTTTCTATTAACATGTTATTCTGTTAAGTAATTTTAAACTATTTACTTTCAGTTAATTAATATTTTTTATCTATAAATTATTTTAACCCAAAAGTTAATTACTAAAAATCAGAAGAAAGTAATTATTCATTAAATGTTAAGGTATTTTTTTATTGGCAAATCAACCTTTAATTTCAATTCAATTCTATGTATAAATAACACTATTACATAATTTTAGCTTACAAAACATATACACGTTTTCAAATAACAATTAAATCCAATTAATTTATATATGCTAATAAGTATTATTAGTTGTGTAAAAAATAGAATAAAAATGATTTCATACGTATAATTATACCAAATCAAAATTATCCTCGAATTGTATTACTTCTTTAGAATTGTGAAGTTAGAAATCAATTAATTAAGCTTCCTTGTTTTATATTTGTATTTAAACAATATGCATGGATTCTTTATTTAAACATTTCTTTTTAGTATATTTTTTAACATTGAATATACTGCTGTGTGTTGAAATTTGCAGTCGTTGCTGATTGCAGCGATTCCTAACATAATAGGCTGGCTGGCCATATCTTTTGCCAGTGTAAGCAACTTTCGGCTATTTTGTTGTTGTTGATTCGCTAATGGGATTTTGGTATCATGGTACATGTGTGCATGATCTAGACATGTTCGGGATTTGTTTTTTGTCTAGTATATGTTCATTTTATGGTTCATGTTCGGGATTTGTTGCTAATATTATAATGACTTTTCCATTTGTAGCATTCCTCATTCTTGTTCATGGGAAGGTTGCTGGAAGGCTTCGGTGTTGGCATAATTTCTTACACAGTAACTTCAATTCCTTTTCTTCTGTAGTTGGTTTATTAAGCAATGGTTAAAACAGCAATGGCACCATCGTTTTAATTATGGTGCAGGTGCCTGTATACATAGCTGAGATAGCACCACAAAACATGAGAGGAAGCCTTGGATCAGTAAACCAGCTCTCGGTCACCATTGGAATAATGCTGGCTTATCTATTGGGGCTGTTTACAAATTGGAGAGTGCTTGCTGTTTTAGGTACCTGGATTAGCATTTGTTCATTTTTTGAAATATTCATGCTCGATACCTATTCGAAGAAAGTAAGCTTACTCATGTATCCGATATTCTAGAAAACTAGCATAACAGATTGCCAAATCTTTCTGCTTTGTAGGGATATTACCATGTCTAATATTGATACCTGGTCTGTTCTTCATACCTGAATCTCCTCGATGGCTGGTATGAAAGCTTGCAATTGCTATATTTTGTGTCGCCTTTCTTCTTCAACTTTTGTTTTGTATGTTATTGTCTTGTGAGTGGATTGCTTTCCAGGCAAAAATGGGAATGATGGAAGAAGCTGAAGCCTCTCTGCAAGTTTTACGTGGTTTCAATACAGATATTTCTGTTGAAGTTAATGAAATCAAGGTATAGTAAGTACCGAATAACCGGCAACCTTTCGTATACGAACATGGGGATATAATCCTCGAAAGACCCTTCGAGCACATTGAAGTTTTGAAATATGCTGAATATATATATCCGTGTTTGATGCATATCTATATCTGATACTTACATTCGAATCTGAGTAATATGTTTAACATCAATGTGGCACCTATGCAGAGATCCGTGGAATCATCAAGGAAGAAAGCAACGATTCAATTTTCCGATCTTAGGCGGAGAAGATACTGGTACCCTTTGACGGTACAATGATTTTCTTCTTCCTCTTCTTCCCCGTCGTTCTTAGAATTGAATCGGCCGTTCTAACGGTGATTGGTATGCCACAGATAGGGATTGGATTACTTGTGCTTCAGCAACTCAGTGGTATCAATGCTGTTTTGTTCTATTCCAGTAACATATTTGAAAGAGCTGGTGAGAACAACTTTCTTTCATGTTTAAACTACAATTTTATTTTATTTTTCATATTCGAAATTCACATAAGAATTCGAGAAACATAACTACGAATACAAGAGATGTTATTATAGCCATATTCGATACTCACACGTTCATCTGAGAAACATTTTGGCTTGGTTTATAATTTTACTTTGCTCTATAACTTGCCTAGGTGTCTCATCTAGTAATGCTGCCACATTTGGACTTGGTTTGATTCAGGTAACTTGTTAGTTCAGCAGAGTCTTGTTTTTCCAGGTACATTCATATACTGCTAACAGGGACAAGTCAAGAAGTGTATTAACGTGTGTTTCATTAAAAATCTCCCGAACCCTAGTCGAAGAAAAATAGTATACAAAATAGTTTTATTTTGATCGGTCCAATAAGAGTTTGTACTCTGTGTAGGTCATTGCTTCCGGTGTTACCACATGGTTGGTAGACAAAGCCGGCCGCAGGATACTTCTTATTGTGAGTTTGCTGGAATTTTCACTATATCATTTCAATTCTCCATTTTTTAACATTTATATCGAATATATACTCATAATCGACACTTACACCTGAATCCGAATAACATAATCTTTAACTTGAGATAATTGTTTAATTGAAGAGAGTAACAGATAAGATCAATAATCTGAAATAATTTTGCAGATATCCTCATCTGGAATGACTCTAAGTTTGCTCCTTGTTGCCAGTGCATTTTACGTTGAGGTAGTTGTTTTACCACTTATTATGTTATAATATCTATCCAAGTACGGGTCTAAAATAAATCTTTCGATAATCATTTAAATAAATAAAATAATGTATATGACCGTATCAAATATATACACGTAGAATGTAATATATATTTTTTTTCAATAACAGGAATTCATTTCCGAAGAATCTGCCCTACATGGCATAATGGGAGTAGTGTCCTTGGTGGGTCTAGTGGTACGATTTTATTAAAAAATATATATAATTATCTGATATACTCAAGAATTATAATAAGTTCGACACATATTTATTTATTATTTATTTTTCTAGGCCTTTTCGATTACCTTTTCCTTGGGCGTCGGAGCAATCCCATGGGTTATAATGTCTGAGGTATTCAAGTTTCTTCCTATTGTCACCTTCACCATAAACCGGAACCGTTTTTAGACGGTTAATTTCGGTTATTAATTTTTTATTTTATGTGTAAATCGTAGATTTAATTTTTTTTATTTATATTAAGATATACTTTATTTTGCTTATTATAAATATGATAAATTAGATACTTCCGGTAAATATAAAGAGTTTAGCCGGTAGTGTAGCGACATTGGCGAACTGGATGACAGCTTGGGCGGTTACCATGACTGCAAACTTGCTCCTCACCTGGAATGCCGGAGGTTTATCTCTTTCTTTTTAATCTCAATTTGTGTGTCCAAATATAACTTATTTAAGAATTAAGTATATAATTTAAATCTTACTTTAAACATAATACAAACGATTTGAGTGCAGATTAGGAGAGATTGTTAGGTAAGAATCATGTTCACCATATCATTCATAATCTAAGCAAAGATCGTTTATTTTTAAATAACTGTTCATCCACTAATTACATGTAGGAAAGAAGTGATGATTCACCTTAAAAAAAGATAAACGATCTTGATTAATTAAGATTATGAATGACGTGATAAACATGGTTCATGTAATAAATTTTGGTAGACTACGTCTAAATGGTTTAGATTAATCTTTTATTAAGCATGCTTTGCTTTTGTTTTTTTATTGTATTTTAGGCACATTCACTATTTATTCGGCAGTGGCAGCTTTCACCATTATTTTTGTGGCACGTTGGGTTCCAGAAACCAAAGGAAGAAGTCTAGAGGAGATTCAATCCTCATTCAGATAAAAATAAATAAATAAATAATAACAATAATAATGTTACCTCAAATATCACATTTCTTGTATGCCCTAATCTCTCAGTAAAAGTTGTTTCATGATATGTAATGAAGACGAGCATTATTATAATTATTATTAAATAAATAATAGTTTTATTTTTTTTGGATAAGCTTTATAATTCATTAATCCAAAAAAGCAATAAAAACTGTTACTCATTTACAAACTAATCCCCAAACTAATAAATCGTCCTGTACATTTCGTATCATAATATTTTTATGATGTAAACGAATGCGTATAATATCCTTTAGACAATCAAACAACTGAGTGCAGGACCTCTGTACTCCTCGAAAAACACTACGGTTACGTTCTTCTCATATCAAATATAGAGAAGCCTGCCATGCAAGTCGACCGATCAAAGCGGCAACTGACCTTCCTTTGAACCTGGACACCACCCAGGAGAGCTCCTCAGGCCAGTTCAAGACCTCCCGACGTATGCCACAGCAACATAGACTTAATCTCTAAAACTGCTTGGAAAATAGACAATCAAAGAATAATTGTTTCAATAGTTTTATTTTTATTCGATGTAAATGTGTTTAAAAGGTATATATATATATATTTAAAATTAAAATCTAGATCTTTAAAATTTAAATTTTTTTATCATAAAAAATAATTTTTAAACTAAATAAATTAAATCCTTAATTTATAAAATAGAAAGTTTTATGTCGTATCGATTATTTTTTTCCCTTAAGGAGTGTATATTTATCTGCATCGAAAAGATCTATATGCATGTGCTGAGTATGGCCATGGCAGTTGTATATACAAAGGACAGGCTACGTGATATTGAGATTGCCATGGAATTCTCTCATTTACTATAATCTAGTTTTACAATATAATTTAACTATTTAGTTAGTTTAAAATTTTAATTTAGGGTTTAAAATTTTGAGTAAAATTTAAAATTTAAGGTTTTAAAATTATAAATTTAGATTTTAATTTAATTAAATTAAAAAAAAACAAAAACAAAGATGCAGATGTTAATTTAATTTTGATGCTCATCTTGCATTTATTTATTCATCATCGTTTCTAGACAATAGGCGAATACTCACTCAATTAGCTCGCTGTGCAATTGATACTGGCTCCGGCGCCAAGGAATGTTCATTGCCGATTTGGTGAGGTTTCTCGTTGATTCCCCAGAATTTTGCTGTTTTCACATCATCTTCATCGTCATACTTCAGCGTCGTGTTTCCACGGAGTTCACTGGGGAGGTTTTCGACATCAAAGATGAAAGATATAAATCCAAAAGCAACTGTTTAAGTGAGTCTCTACGTCGCTGACTATACATTTTCTTTTAATAACTGCATTTGACTAAGATAACTCGAACTCAAATGTTTACATCAAATACGAGTATGTTCCAGTGTTCATATCAGATAAGCATGTTTAATCAATTAGTAGAGTTCAAGTGTGTTCATAGCAGATAAGAGTCTGATTAATTATCGACGTGCCTTGGTTCCAGCGAGTTCCCCAGGATTCTGCCAGATTCAAACGCGGTTCAAGTTTCATTATCAGTCTTGTGAATGGAGTTTCTGCATCAAGTTCTCCAAACGGATTGACGGGAAGATTGATAATTTCCTCTCTTTTAGGATCGGGCGACAAATCCAAGCAATTAATTTTAGGCTTAAAAAGAAGAAAATTAATTAGATCGTGATGTGATTTTGTTTTAGACAGACAGCAAAATAATATATAAATACACAAAACCATTCCTTCGTTTTTTCCACTACAATATACAAGTCTACCAATATTATTTAGTTTTTGATTTTCTCAAGTCCTACACAATTGGAGATCAGGATGGATTCGAACCATCAGACTCCCGACCACCTTGGGGGATCGAGCGCTCTACCATTTTGAGCTTACAGATCTTCAATAGACTAAATTCAGAACAACTCAAGACTTCCAAAACACATCTTTTATAAACAAAACAATGTTAGAAAACAGGAATTTATTCGTTGGGGCTTTATAAATAAAAACCAATGTTTAGATGCAACTATAACGCAAGAAATGCAACTGGTTAATGAAAACAGGCTATCAATGAAATGTCAAAAAAATTGAATTTGCTTTTGGTTATATATATATGTCAATCAGTACATAACATACAAAATATTAAGAACATTTTAGCTAAATAACAACCCAACATCAAAAGGCGTGGAAGGAAAAAAAACAAATTTAAAATTGCACTTCGTTATAGTAGTTAATATTCAGAAAATGAAGGGAAAAACTTTTGAGTGCCACAAAACAAAATATGCAAATTAAACAGTAAAACTAACGAGAACATGGACAGACTTAATACCATTAAGAATTGATCTCATAAACCAGTAAGAATAACTAAAAATACAAATACTAAAAGAATTAAAATGAAAATCATAAATTTCTTAGAAAGGATAATCTTAGTTAGGGAAGAACACAAGATCTGGGGTTGAAACAGAACACAAATGTTTAGAAGTAAGACAAATTAAAAAAAAAAATTTAAAAAAAATTAAATAAAAAACAAAAGTGAAAAAATTCTTAACGGGCATGATCTTATTAAAGACAAGAAAATTTTATCATACCTGCGGAATACTTGATCGCCAATACCCAAAAATGGAAACATAAAAAAAAAAAAAAGACGCATAAATTTACGTGGAAAACCCCTTAAAATAAGGGGGAAAAAACCACGGGACCGAAGTCCACTGAAAAAATTCACTATCTGAATGGGACAGGTTACAACATCGACATATGTACCTCTTCAATCATCAACCTTCGACAAAACACACAACACTTCTTCAACACTAAATCTCAGTAAAGCACTGCAACATGTAAAACCAAGACGGATTCAACAATACAAGAACTGAATGCTTCAATAACAAGACAGAGATAGGGAAAACTTTCTACCAGTTAACCCCCAGTGACAGCATAGCCTCTGCCGAAAAATACTTGAACGAAGACAAAGCAATTTAAACTGTGCGGAAAAAAAGCAGCAGCTGATACATTTTTTCGATACACCGCATCTTTCATCAATATCTTCAATGGCTAGTAGAGGATGTCCAACCTTCAACAAAATGTTAAACAGGGCCCATGCAAGGGCCTAAACAACAACAAACAGCAATACAGGAAGCGTACACATGATACCAAAAAACTACACACGAAACTCTCCTGATATACAAAGTTCGGTGAAATACTCGAATACTTCAAATGTCCACTTACGTAAAATAACCATAATAAAAGAAAATAAATATAGCAAAGCCAATGATAGACGTCGTTGGAAGAAAATAAATAATATAATATTAATTGTTATATCAGGAGATGCAATTTAAGTGTAACAATTCTTCATATAATGGATGAACCGTAAGTAATTTCCAAAGAATGCCAAAGGGGATAATATGACACAAAATTGTGTGCTAAAACGATAACAATTCAGAGTATGATTACTGCATTAGTCTATAAGAGTCAACAAATTAAGAATGGTTCATACCATTACCAAAATAATAAAACCAATTAGTAGAATAATTAGATCTCATAATTTAGTTTGAAAAAAATTAACTAAGCCAACTTAATATAAGAATAAATCGATAGTAATATATAAATAATTCAAATCAAATAATTAGAGATTTTTTAGAAAAAGATTAAAAATGAAAAGACCATTTTAAAAAACACATAAATATCTAGAAAAAACTAATAACAATGTTTTAGAACATTTAAAAGTTCAACAATTATAAATGACTAATAACAAAAAGTTCAAAATTATAGCAATGTTTGATTAACTTTAATAACAAATTCAAGACTGAATAGATTTTTCGACGTCTGAATCAGAATATTTATTAAGATAGTTAGATTCCTTTAGTCTATGATAACGGTTGATTTACTTGTTAAATAAATTTATCATAGAAAAATTTCTATATTTAAAGCAAATATGGAAAATTTGGTTTCAAAATACCTTGGTTTTCGGATTTGTGAGTAGTTGATGATCAATTGCTAGGAGAACTTGAGCCATTTCCAAGTTGATGAAGATGTGCGACATAGCATCGATCCAGTATGGTGCGGCGTATAGGAATATAGTATATAATGGGAAAGCGTAAAGGAAAGGGAGTAAAGAGAGACAAGACGAGACAGCACACCAGAGGAGAGAACCCGGGCAACTCCCGTGCGAACTCCCCTCGTAAACACCAAATAATAGATAATTTTATTAAGATCGGGTGACCTGCCATGCAAGCGCACCTGTCATGGCAAAGGTCTTGGATGACAAAGATAGATCAGGATTCAGCCCTATTCATTTTCCAGAACAACTAGGACCTTTTCCCTGACATCTTACACATCCTTTCAATCACAAACCACTTTTCCATCCAACAACGCTATGTGATAACTTCATAGACGCTCAATTCATTCCGCCGATGCAACTAAAGACCAAAAGAAGGAACCGCGAACAAATCAAATCCCTCACCATCGCTGCAAAATTACAAGACTAATAAATAACTTAAAGAATCATACAGAAAGACAAAGAAAAAAGAAATACATAATAGAGAAGATAAATACCCCCGCGAACGGAGTCAAATCGCTCACCATCGCTGCAAGATTATAAGACTTATAAATAACTTAAAGAATCATACAGAAAAACAAAGAATTACATACTAGAGAAGATAAATACCCGCGAAGAGACGCAAAGAGACTACAATCTTCCGGATCTTGCCGTCAATGGCCAATTTAAACGATCATCAGGCGACGATAATCCTCTCAATCCTCTCATCGAAGATCTGATATCAAATCGATGATCGTGAATCTGTGAGATCGGCTCTGTTGAAAAAAATCTTGAATTATGAATCTTGGAGGATAGATCTGATATCTCGCACAAAGTAAACGGAAGGAAGAGCTTATAAAATAGGAGAATAGAAATTTAGAATAGTACTATTGTTCTTCCCAGCAAACCCTAAAATATATAGGGGCTTTTTGAGGAATGGACGGTCAAGGTAAAAGAGAGTTTGGAAGAATGAACGGTTAAGATGTATCCACGTGGCCTAAGTCGATATCTTTTAGAAAGGATATGCTACGTAAGGAAAGGATGATGGGAATTCGGCAGAAAACGTCCAATATATGTGCGCCACATCAAGAGTGCATTTAGTGAAATTGCGTTACTATTACGCAAGTCGGGGGTTAGTTTCTTATGTCATGTCTATCTGATCTCAACCGTCCGTTTCCTGTCTGCGTTGTCCCTCTCTACTTGCCATAGAAAACGACGCCGTTTCCTGTCTGATCTCACCTTTCCTTTTTTATTCTTTACTAAAATTACTAATATACATAATATAAAAAATTCAAATTTCATATATTGTAAACGACGGGCCCACCGGGCTGAGATTTCTATGATTTAGTGTTGGGTTGGGATCCATTAATGAATAATAAACCCAAAAAACATGAATATTTGTCGTCAAATTCATATATGTATCGAATATAAATATTTGTTCGAGCTCGAATTAAAACTTAATAACTTTGTTACAGCATTGACGTAGCATAATATTGGATACCAAGTAGTATCCATTTTACACGAAAACTCAGCTTTTGCTCCTACTTAACACTATCTTTGCTCGTTGGCTGAATTCCCAGGCCAAGTCTTGTGGTGTTGTTGCTGAAGAGTGTCTCAATCTCTTCCAAGGTCTTCCCCTTGGTTTCAGGCAACAGAAAGTAGAAAAACCACCATGCCACAAGTGCTAACCCTGCAAACATAAAGAAGGCACCTCCAATGGTAATGGCCTTGTATATTGAGATAAAACTCATTGAAACTAGGGCATTCATCAGCCGATTGACTGCCACACCAATGCTGACACCTTGCGCCCTTAACCGGAGAGGAAAGATTTCAGAACTATAGACCCAAGTGATCGGACCAAGGCCTATAGAAAAGAAGGCCACAAAAATGTAGACGAGCACGATGCTTAAACATAATGCCCAGACCAGCTTCTCATCAGGTTTCAACCCCGCCATTGTCAAGGCAAAGCCTAACCCGGTTAACGAAACGATCATTCCTGCAGTGCTGATCAATAGAAGACGTCGTCTACCGAATTTGTCGAGGAAAAGTGTAGCTATTAAGATGAAAATTGTTTTTGTTACGCCGACACCAACCGTGGCGATCAGGAGCATGTTCTTGGTGACGACTCCGGCTTTCTTGAAGATTCTCGGACTGTATAGTATGACCGCTTCGATCCCAGTTGCGTGCTCGAAGAAATGGATTCCGATGGCGGCGATTAGGATACGACGTACGGTCGGTGTCGGACTTATTATAAGTTGTTTCCATACGGCTTGGCCGTGGTTGATACTTGTTGGCTTGACGACTTCAGAGTCGCAATAAGGATCGACCCCTGCTGCAAGCTTTATGTCATGGAACCGAGACTCGGCTTCCGCTTCGGAGTTGGATATCAGTAACAAGACTGCCTTGGCGTCTTTTAATCTGCCTTCCATTACTAACCATCTCGGTGATTCCGGCATTTTCAGTATGCCAATTCCCAAGGCGACTGAAGGGATGGCGGCGACGCCAAGCATCATCCGCCAGCCGAGTCTCAAAGTCAATTTCCCGAACAAGTAATTCGAAGTGTAGCCTATTAAGATTCCGAAACTGATGCAAAGCTCCGGCAAAGACGTCAATAACCCCCGCGTCGAAGTTGACGAAATCTCAGCCGAGTAAACCGGAGCTATCATGAGGGCAAAGCCAACTCCAAATCCGGCAATGCATCGTCCAGTCATTAAGACAGCGTAATTCGGGGCATACCCCATTAAAACCGAACCGATCAAGAAAATCACCGAGGCTAAAACAATGGTATATCGTCGTCCAATAGAATCAGCCGTTCTTCCCGCCCCTAAAGATCCAAACAAGGCGCATATATTTAGAATCCCAGCGAGAACTTCAACTTGAACGTCACTGATTTCCAGATCCTCCTTTATAAAAATCATGGCTCCGCTCATAACTCCAGTATCTGATAAAACACAACACCAGCATGCATGCAAATAAGAACAAGTGAAATCTGTAACTTTGTCATATATATATATAATATGAAAAGGGTTTACCATATCCAAAAATGATGGAGATGATAGAAGCAATAATAGCACATGAAAGAGCATATTGATTTAAACTTGTCTTGCTTTCACCATCCATGGCTGCCATTGAAGCTTAGCTCTGAGCTTCGTGGTATAGTTTGTTCTTTAATTGCTGTTTATCTGAATCTCCCAAACTTTTCTACTTATATAGATAATATAGAAGTGGATGTACAAGGTACGTACGTAGAGGATTTCTATATTTTCCTAACCCTCTTTCAATGAACAAGGATATGATCGGATCCAACTGGATTGATATTTTTTTCACCTTATAAAATATTTTTGCATCTTCATTTGATACACTTTCCTTTTTCTTATAATTTCCTTATTTTTTTTATTCGGATAAGAAGGCCAAGCAATCTGCTTTTAAAAGAATCTTTTTGACAAAAACTATCTGTTTTTTTCTTTTATTATAATTATATTATCGATTAATATAAATTCAATTGTATTAAGTCTGGCGAAAACATCATTATCCGAGCCATATCTGTCAACTTTGGTTTTGTTTTTTATGATGAAATCAGTGCAAGTCAAGGCCTAAACTTATCTGAAAAGGACATGGTACATTGTATGTTCTCCACCTTCGAATACGGGCATGATTTACGCTATATTTTGCCTGCAAAACAAGATTTGCAGACACAATCTTAGATAATACCAGCCAGGCTGCAATCTACTTTCCTTTTTTTTTTAGTTTCGACGTAAATCGTTAACCTATTAATCGTGTTTCTACTAATGTTTTAATTTTAAATGAGTGAGATTAGGGTTTAAAGTTAGGGTTATGGTTTAGGGAATTAGGGGTAAAACATATTTTTAAGTTATAGGTTTTATGTTTTAAGATTTAAAAAATTAGAGTTACGATTTATAATTTTTCTTTAAATTTCTTTTAACAAGAGATATAAAAAGAAACATTGTTAGGAGGCGAGAGTTTTCTACTCTTTTATTTTGGAATAATGAAACATGTTGGAATTGAATGCATTACAAGTTTTAATTGAGTAAAAATCTCATGTCTCTTTATCATATATCTTTTCATATCTTTTATTAAAAAAATCCTAAAAAATTGAATTTTAAACCATAATACTTATTTTTTAAACCCTACACTATACACTTAAAAATACATCACAAACCTAATTTTCTAAATCCTAATCACAACCTCTAATCTTAAAATCAAAACCCTAAACTCACTAATTAAAAGCGCATATATCAATAAAATCACGATTAAGAGATAGATCATCTGCAATAAACAACTACCGACCCTAATAATTATGTCAATTAAGTCATTGGTTTAATGGTAAAAAATGGTAAATTATTCGGGTGACTATTTAATTACTGAGCTCGTCCTATTTTGACCATTTAGTTTAAAAATTGAAAATCTGACCATTAAATTATTTAATTGGTCCTAATCAAACCACCGGTCAATAAAATCTAACGGACGAGTAACATGGCAATTAATAAAATTTTGTATAATTACATATTTAATCTTCGATAATTATCTATTATATTAATTCAATACTAATTTTAATTAAATAAATTAGTCGTTCAATTAGGTACCAACATATATCATCATATTATTGGAAGAATTTAATTAAATTAAAATTAAGAATAAATTGATATATCGACCAAATCTGTAATTATATAAATTTTTATTAATTGTCACGTCATCCATTCGTTATGTTTTAACAGCTATTGGTTTGATTAGAATCAATTAAATAATTCGATAATCAAATTTTTAATTTTTTTAATTAGATGATCAAAATAAGACATACTCGTTAATTGGGTGGTCACTAGATAGTTTACCTTAATAAAAATTTGGCAATCGATCCACTAAACGTCAGAATTTGAATACATTAATAAATTGGTAAAATTGTCTTTTGGTCCTTCCAAGTTTTAAGAAATTCCATTTAAGTCTTTTTGCAGTAAATTTGAGGCACGAGCCCGCCCTACTCAAAAGGTGCAATGCTAATTTGTCTAAGTATTTGAGCCCGCCCTCTGTTGAGGTTCAAGGCTCAAGCTCATTGTTTCCCAAACGGTACGGGTTTCCTGGTCCATGTGCCAAACCCGACTAAACCCGGCTCATGTGCCAAAATCAACAAGGGTGCAAGAAACAAAGGCGTCATCTTCATTTCCAGACAGAGGCACCAAGAATGCCGTATTTTAGATGATATATGCCATACCAACATACAATATATAGAATTCAGAAAGCTCGAGTAGAATTTCAGCTGGTTGTTCTTATAGGAAATAATTCCCTGAAGGTTCACATAGAAAAATTCAAGAGGATGACAAAAGGTAATTTGCAGAGAGATTATACAACCACATAACCACCATAGGAAACTCGATCGTCGATATCGTTGTGCGTTTGCACTTTACATGCACCGAGTGAAGTAGGTTTGCCCCACATAACCACCATACATAGCCCTTCTCACATTAGATTCAAACATCTTTGGATTATCCCTCAACACTGCAGCAGCATCGTGATTAAGGGGGTCCTCATAATTTGGTTCCTGCAAACAAAATTGAAAGATTCAAGTATCAGATATCTGCAGATTCATAGGATTATCGTCATAAATTCATCAGGAAAGTACCGTGAAAAGATGATATAATCCATAGATTACGGTGTTTATATTGAGCATGGGTTTCCAGTCTTCACGCAAGATGTTAAGGCATACATTTCCTTCCAAGTCAATATTCGGATGGTAGACCTGAGAATCGGAGCACAACATGGAATAAAATCAGTTATAACCTAAAAGCAAATCAGATCACAACATGGAATAAAATCAGTTATAACCTAAAAGCAAATCAGATCACAACATGTACAAGATGAGCTGGTCTACCTTGGTCTTGCATTTAACTTTTGGTGCCTCGTGCGGATAGGTTGGAGAAACTTGGAAGGAGAACAAAAACGTGCCACCACTAAAAAAGCAGAGGCGGATCAGTTAAAACGATTACATAGAACAGAACGTCTTCGCCCGTAAAGCTAGAGCGCAAAATGCTTGTTATAAGATAAAGAGGAATGAAAGAAGTTCCTTACACATAATATCCTTCATCAGGTCGAATTGAAACCTCAAAGTTCATCAGGTCATCCTTTCCGTTAGGAAATGATATGGAACAAGATTTCGGCAGGTTCAGCTCGGAAATGTCTGCAAGTAGAAGGCGAAATATATCATGATGCTCATATGTATTAAGTGCTAATTCAATCCTAGATCAAACATATTAGATCTTCTTCAACCTAGGAAAAATTCAGTGCCTGAGCAAACTACAATCAGATAATATCATCCAAAATCTCTCTCCTTCATAAACGTGAATAAACTAGCAACACACATACATGCATATGCATACATTGCATACATACATGCATGCATACATGTGCGTAATTGCGAATGTTGATTATTGATGTGTAAATCAAGTTGAATCCACCAAGCAGGAAATGCAAACCTTTGTGTAAACGTAACTCCCCAGCAGTTTGCTTTTTGATAGGTGATCCACCTTTTGCATTTTCTGCAAGTTCTTTCTGCTTTTCCTTTACTTTAAACAGCCGAATCATAGCTCCTGCACAAGTAATTTGAAAATCTAAAATAAACCCATTAACTACATCACCAAAGTAATACCAATTCAATATCTACAAGAAACCATCAAAAAAACAAAACAATTGTTCTTCATAAACCCTAACTGGAAATTTTATTAATACCAAGTCAAAATCTAAAATAAACCATTAACTCAAATTACTTGTTCTTAAATAACCCAGAGTCAAAACCCCCATCTTTCTCGTCTAATTTACTTTAAACAACAAAAAGATCATTCCTTGAACCGCTTCCAAAAAAGGAATCAATATCATCCAATAGAATTTTTAACTATAAATTTGAAGGAAAAGAAAAGCAGAATTTAATTAAATCATAACAGATCATATCTCAAGATAACGTAAGCTTAACAAACGGATATTCCAGTAATCAGAATCGTATAATAGAAAAGTATAAATAAAGTTTATGCTTTTATCAATTGTGACGAACCTGTTCGATGAAAAGCCTAAGAGAAATTTGATGATCAAAGAAATCAGAAGAAAAGGAAATGATGGTATAAGAGAGAAGGGTTGCTTTGGGTATATGGATGTGGCAAAGTAAATGAAAAAGTTGCTTTTTTTTTCAACGCTATTTTGGAATGAATGAACCTTTTTTCATATGTTATTTTAAGAAGAATTAAAGGGATGAATGTAACTCCAATTTTCTGTTAACCAAAAGTTATATTTATTACTTTTTCTCAATTATTTTGTATGTGAATAAGATTTTAAAAATATTTTTAAAATTAATTTTACCTATTAAAAATTAGGTACAATAATAAATTACATTGCTTTTAATAAAAGAATCTGAATTCGAATCTAAAAAAATATTATTAAAAAAATTACGAATCTCGAACATCAACTATCTAAAATATATATATAAAGTGACATGATGGACATTTACGCCCCATTTGAAGAGCGAAAACGAATTATCGTGTTCCAGTTCAATCCAAATCTCAGCAAAGATATAAAAAATAAAAGAATTCTCGGTCACCTCTGGTTTTGCAAGGGATAAACACCTCCCATCATATACGGCTGGGATTTGCAGAGGATGCCAATGTTAACACCAAGCTTTGAAACCTAATCTCAAAAGTTCCTATCTTTGTCGCATTCTCTTCTCATTTCCACATAATGCTCAATGCTCATCCATTTCCACTCACATAGAATGTGCTCATCCACTTACCATTTCCCCCATATCCTCCATTTCCCAGTTCTATCTTTTCCTTTTTTCAATTCATTTTTATACTATTTTCCGATGACCCAACACCCTTTTGCTTGATTTCATTACCAGTTTTTTGTGTTTTGAGAGTGGGAATTGTTAGAAAGATTCAATCTTTCAATCACCCAAAGTGAAGAAAAAATAATGGCTTCGGTGAATCTGGGTTCTTGGGTTCAATCTTATTCCATTTTCAACCAAGCTTCTAGATCCAAATCTCTTCTTTTACCCAGATCGCTTCCGTTCAACCCCCTTATCAATCTGTCATCTTCAACCTCTAAAGCTCATGGCTTTACATCCGTTCCTTCCGTTTCAGCCGTGTTTACCAAAGGAGACACTGTCAAGGAAGAAGAGCAGCACCCTCAGAAACCGAGCTTTGATTTCAAATCTTACATGATTCAAAAGGCTACTACGATTAATCAGGCACTGGACTCGGCTGTTCCAATCCGTGACCCGGTTAAAATCTATGAAGCAATGCGTTACTCACTTTTAGCTGGTGGCAAAAGGGTCCGTCCGGTGCTCTGCTTAGCTGCTTGTGAGCTTGTTGGTGGTCAAGAATCCAAGGCTTTGCCTGCTGCTTGTGCTGTTGAAATGATTCACACCATGTCTCTAATCCACGATGATCTCCCTTGCATGGACAACGACGATCTTCGCAGAGGAAAACCGACTAATCACAAGGTATTCGGTGAGGATATCGCTGTCTTAGCTGGTGATGCTCTTTTAGCTTTTGCTTTTGAACATGTAGCTGTTTCTACAGTTGGTGTTTCACATGGTAGGATTGTGAGAGCAATTGGAGAATTAGCTAAATCGATTGGGGCTGAAGGGTTAGTGGCTGGTCAAGTTGTGGATATATGTAGCGAGGGACTAACAGATGTGGGGTTGGATCATTTAGAATTCATTCATGTTCACAAAACTGCTGCCTTGCTTGAAGCCGCGGTGGTTTTGGGGGCGATTCTCGGAGGCGGATGTGATGAAGATGTGGAAAGGTTGAGGAAATTCGCAAGGTATATCGGACTTTTGTTTCAGGTTGTAGATGATATTCTAGATGTGACAAAGTCGTCAAAGGAATTAGGGAAGACTGCAGGCAAAGATTTGGTGGCTGATAAAGTGACTTACCCTAAGTTGATCGGAATCGAGAAGTCAAGGGAGTTCGCAGAGAAGTTGAGGAGTGATTCGTTGGAGTTGCTTCATGGATTTGATCCTGAGAAAGCTGCTCCTTTGGTTGCTTTGGCTAATTACATAGCTTACAGGCAAAACTAACTTTTGTTTTTTGTTGTTGTATAATTCTTATTCTTGTTGGTTTATATAAGGTTGAATTGGCCTTGAATTGATGCTTCTTGTTGTGTCTGATCCAAAAGATTTAGAGAAAGAAGCAGGTGAATAGTTCTTACTTCTTAATGTTAGAAATATACTTCTACAAGGATGATAGTTATTGAATTTTGTTTTTGTCTATGATGTTCTGGTATATGAAATTCCTCTTAAATTGGGATTTGATTGTTAATTCTTCCTCATTTGTTGGTCTCGTGTTCTTACACATCGATGGTTGGTTGCGAATTTTTCATTTACTGTCCATATATCATGTATTCCATGAAACTGCAGATTTTAGTTTATCAAGCGATAGGTTATGTGTATTTTGTGAAAATTGCTTGCTGTGACACTGCCTCTGCAGATCATTTTCCTTTTATTTGCATGAAACTATCTAGTTAACAAATGCATCTCGATCGATGCCTGTTAATGTTTCGATGAAAATTTTTCGAGGCATCTCGTACTGCCCTAATGTTATTCATATCCCTTTATTGAAGATATCTAAATGTTTATTTACCTGGTACTGGTATTTTCTGGCTTGTATGCATATGATGATAAAAAACACCTTTGGGAGAAATAGAAACAAGAACATGAGCCTTGTCTGTTAAAGTGGAATGTCAAGGTAATCAATGGAAACTGAAGAATCAGGCTAAAGTAAGGTTCAAACACAATGCAGATATGTTGTGATGTAATTTAATTGTACTATCATTGAATTTACTTGTTTAGGACTGAACTTTTGAAATTCGAAAAATTTATTTAATAAATTTGACTGAATTAGATTACATGAACTAAATAGATGGTTTACCAAGTTGTTGGATAAGGAAATACAGATGGATTCTGAAAACGATGTCTGCCGTCGTGCATGTAAATTGTAATCGTTGTAGGCCGGACGGTTCTTTGCTGGCCTTCAAATATAGTGTGAAAACAGGTGTAAAACTTGAGAGAACTGCAGTCTGCATATCTTGCTTCAATAGGTTGTTTAACAAGATCGAACAAGTTTACTGATATAGTGGAGATCGTTGCAGAAATGACTAGCGCCAGACATTCTCTTGGAGTTTATCTAACTTCACTACTAATTTATAGGCTTGGATATGCTAGAAGGCCAACTTGTGCTGCAAAAATCTTCGATTCAATGCCTGCTGATCAGAAATGTGTTGCTACTTACACTGGTTCAGTTGGCATCTACTTAGCCAGCGGAACTGCCGATAAAGGACTTAAAATCTACAAAACAATGCGAAGGAAAGAGATTCATCCTTCTTTAGGCACATACTGTGTTCTATTAGCTGGTCTCCAGAAACTCGGTGGAGTCTCAAATGCAGAAACCTGTAGGAAGGAAAAGAAAAACCTGCAGAAAGATGCTTATTTCCGCGAATCCGTTCCTACGGAGGAAAAGATATGTGACCTATTTGCTAGGGATGTGGTATCTTGATAAACCTTTTCAGACTTTAGTAGGGAATTTATATAGCAGTCGTAACACGATTCAGAGCTACGATTATAGGGTACGAGTACGACCCTTTTTGCCCCGATATTTATTGCAACTGATAACCTAAAATGTATCAGTAATTCAAAACCCAGATTTTAGTTGCAGATTCATATCAAAGGAAAGCTGCAGGTATGGTATGACAATGATTGGATTGACCAGGGCTTGGATGGATGATGTTTATGAAGTTGTTTCCAATGGAAGATTACCAACAATCTACATGGCAAAGAATGTCATGAAATATTACATTTTGGACAATAATATGTACTTAAAAATCGAACACAAAATCATGAATTTGTATATAAATGTTTTTTATCATTATATTAACAGAATTAAAAGAAATTGACCCTTCCCCTTTGCTTTTTCCCTACAAAGCTTTAAACTGAAATTTTCATTTTCCTTTTGTTTTTTTCCTACAAAGATGCTGCATTGAATGGATTATATCCAAATAGTTTGATTCCACTGTATCAGGAAAAAGAACCAGATCAAAGGGCTAGAAATATTGCCACGTGGACATGTTGTACAGACTACTGCATGTAAATAAAACGCTTTGGGTTCTGTATATCCGGACCCATCAACTAACCAGCCAATCAGGCGACAAAATCCAACAATGTATTCCCAAACCTTTACTTCAAAGATTCTTCTATAAGTTAAAGGGGGCAAAAAAATAGAAAAAAAATGGTTACTTTAGGTTTAGCAGATATGGAGATGAAATTGAACTCCAGTTTTTCAGATTCAGATTTAGAATCTACAAAGGCTCGGACTGCTTTTCAATGGGGTGGCACCATTTTTGCTTTGTAAGTTCACCCAGCACTTGCTTCTCCTTGGAGTGGTTCAAAGATTTTGATTTTATTTAATGACTGATATAAATAAGCTATTCTTCTTCGATTTTTGATGAAAATGCATTTCGGGTCGCTTTCTCCTTTCTGAAGTCAGAGATGAATGGTTATGTAGGCTAATCGGTGAAACTGCTGCTGCTGTGTTTTTTTTAATTATTTTCTTTTGCCGTAGTCAATAGTGACTTTGAATGAATCAATTATGTTTGCTGGATTTTTTACAGAAAGTTTCAATTTTAGTGATATTAGCAATCTGTTAATCCCTATCGGGGTGTTCTTCTTGTATATAATCTCTGCAAATCAGCTACCTTTTGATGTGTTTAAGGTTGAAATTTCTAACAAGGACAAATATAAAAAGGTTGAGTTTTGAAGGATTTTAGGATGCTGAAATGGTAGGAAATGGCTATGTTGCTTGAATTCAAGTTCTCGGACTTTAATATTTCAAGAAAAATAAAGAGTAGGGAGCAACTAAGAGAAATGGTTTAGAAGAAAGAGATTGACCAAACTCCATTAGATAGCTGAAGAACTATAACAAAAACAAGCATGAAAGTAGACTGTATTTACTGCAGAAGAACTAAATAAATATTCCCAGCAAATAGTTGTTAGATCTGTTGCCTTCATCATTTAATTATTGTCATGCTTGCCTCGAACATGATTGGATAAGAAGAAAATCTGTTTTCCCCTCTTGTTTTTGTCAAAACTCGACGAAAAGCTCTTGATTAGGGACTGGAAATCATGATACATTGGAAAGAACATATTTGAATGATATCTTCATTGAAAACATTCCGTGTCTATGATTTCTATTTTGCATAAGAAGGCTTTCAATTCCATCAGAGTGCCATTTCCGAGATTGTGTCTGAACTTTGAACTATAACTCAGCCTTGAGTTTCAATCTGTTTCCTTATTGAAGCATCTTTTTTGTATATTATTTGCTTTCTTGCAGATTTCTATTACTCATGAACCGAACAGGACAGAGATCATACATGCTGACAAACCTCCTAGTAATATTTCTCTTTGTTAGTTTCCCAACCGTACTCTTTAAACTCATAAGGTACTTGGCAATTTTCAACATTGATCTTGTCTTGGTTGATCAATATCAGTTTTAATGTTTTATCTCCCTGACATTTCACTACAAGTTCTCACATAATGATGCAGAGGGCAATTTGGTTGCTGGGTTGCATTTCTTGCTGTTGCTTCGAATCTATTTTTTCCTGAAACCTTTCAAGGTTCATAAACAAGATTTCAAGCAAACCAACTGTTTATAACTGTAAATCTTTTACATCTCTTCTCTGATAATGATTATCTGTTTGTTTTGTTATATGTAACAGTTCCACAGTTCGTCCTGTTCGTCATCACACCCGACTGGCTGGTCCATCGGTTACGAGATGACATTGTACCTGGCATCATGTGTCTCCTAATTGCTATTTTAATTACCATAACTGAATTTCGTGGAGCAGGAGGATTAGAGAATCTTCAATGTAGTTGTTATTGTTTTAGTTATTGGTTTAGTATAACTTGCTTATTTTACTTTACAATATTGTATCTTGCCACTTAGAAAGAATTGAAAAGCACAGCAGGGACAAAGAACATTGTTTTCTGTTTTTACTCTTTCTTATAGCTTCTCAATGAGTACAAACCCTTCTTTTCGTAAAGTTCGAATATTTTCATCCATCGAATATCCGAATATGTTTGGCTGAATTCTAGATGCAAAAGTGAAGTTGGAACTTTTCTCAATTATCCCCACCAGTAAAAAGAGTTGAGCTTTTATGGCGGCTTTGACAATCTCATTTGACTAAGCAAATAACCAGCTGGAAAGAATAGAGATAAAGAACTCATCTTTTAGCATTTCTGCAGATTGCCACAAAAAGGGGAAGAACGATTGAGATTTGGTCAACACTTGGAATTTTCATTTCAGTCAATTTTGGTTTTAACTGCAATTATTTGGTTATGTTACATATCATTCATCAGAAGGGAAAAGTCAACTTCGTGGTTCCAAAATCAATTTTTTATAACTTGGGATGTTACGTGTCTGAAGACTGCTTTCAAGTTTCAAGCTTTGAACATGGCCTAAACCTTAAAACAAGCACACCTTGTTTATTTCCAGGATGTTTCCTTCGCCCACCAATTTTCATTTGTCTTCCACCCTGTTTAATCCCCTTTTATAAATTCAACATGCAGGATTGTTAGAGTAGACATATTCTTTTGTTTCATCTCCTTCATCTGTGTTCACCTATGGATTCTTCCTCGCTCGTTTTGCTGTTGACCCTCTGTTTATTTTGTTGCAGTTTCTTGGTCCAAGCTCAGCAGCCTTATGTCGGACAAAGGACAACGAATTGCGGAAATTCAGACCCTTCGGATTCTATTCTTGGATACACCTGCAATGGCTTAAACAGGAGTTGCCAAAGTTACCTTGTTTTCAGACCCCAACCTTTGTTTAACAACGTTACATCAATCTCCAATCTCTTGTCCTCTGACCCGTCGCAAATTGCAGAAATAAACCAGGTTTCTGAGACAGCAACGTTCGGATCGAACCAATTGGTTATAGTTCCGGTCAACTGTTCGTGCTCTGGAGACTATTATCAAAGGAACACAAGTTACACAGTTCAGAGCGGAGACGGGTATTTTGTGATTGCAAACAATACCTTTCAAGCACTTTCAACTTGTCAAGCTATACAAAACCAGCAGCCGGGGATTCGATCTGAAAGTTTGTTGCCGGGTATGAGAATTACGGTCCCTCTTCGATGTGCCTGTCCCACAAGGAATCAAACAGATGCTGGAATCAACTATTTGTTGAGTTATCTAGTCGCTGAAGGTGATACTGTTGATGGTATTAGTGAATTGTTCGGTGTGGATCCTCAGAGAACTATTGAAGCTAATCAGCTTTCAAGTGACACCATTAATTTCTTTACTACACTTTTGGTTCCCCTCCAAAATCCACCGTCTAGAGTCACACTGCCTCCTCCACCTCCTCCACCGCCGCCCTCAGCTATACCGCCACCGAATTCTCCTCCGAGTGGAAGCTCAAGCAGAACATGGATTTACATACTTGTTGGTGTTCTTGGGGGAGTTGGCCTCATCTCGGTTCTTTGCTTGGTGATTTTCTGTATGTTCTTCCGCAAAACAAAGAAGAAATCCGATCCTATTGTTAGCTCGGAAAGCTTTGAGGCTCTTGAAAAACCATTGGAGAAAAGCTTGGAGGAGGGATCTCAGGACTTCTTGGATAGTATGTCAAGTATAGGTCAATCAATCAATCTCAAAATCTACAAATTCCAAGACTTGCAACATGCAACAGATAACTTCAGCCCCAGCAATCATATTAAAGGATCGGTTTACCGTGGTGTGATCAACGGTGATTTCGCAGCCATCAAGAAGGTTAACGGAGATGTCTCGAAGGAGATACAACTGTTAAACAAGGTTAACCATTCGAATCTTATCCGCCTTTCTGGAGTTTGTATCAACGAAGGGAACTGGTATCTGGTTTACGAGTATGTCGC
The DNA here is from genome assembly GCA_035048815.1 of Abelmoschus esculentus. Lineage (NCBI taxonomy): Eukaryota > Viridiplantae > Streptophyta > Magnoliopsida > Malvales > Malvaceae > Abelmoschus > Abelmoschus esculentus. The sequence goes on along the minus strand of JAUCBN010000016.1, from coordinate 19,889,322 downwards.
CAATGGTGCATTGAGCGACTGGATCTTTAACCTAGATGACAGCAGGAAATTCTTAAGCTGGAAACATCGAATTCGGATTGCGCTAGATGTAGCAACAGGGCTTAACTACCTGCATAGCTTCACCAACCCTCCTCATGTCCACAAGGACTTAAAAACCAGTAATGTTCTTCTTGATAGTGATCTCAGGGCTAAGATCACAAACTTTGCTCTAGCAAGGTCGACCGAAGGACAAGAGGGTGAATTTGCATTGACAAGGCACATTGTTGGAACAAAGGGTTATATGGCTCCTGAGTATTTGGAAAATGGTTTGGTCTCCACAAAGCTAGATGTTTATGCTTTTGGGGTTGTCTTGCTCGAAGTGATAACCGGAAAAGAAGCTGCTGCGCTCTACGGCGACAAATATACAAACTTATCAGACGTCTTAACCAATGTGCTTGATAATGGTAAGGAGGGGTTGAAGCACTTGATTGAACCCTCTATGCTAGAAAATTATCCTTCAGATCTTGCAATAGTGATTGTCCAATTGATAAATAGTTGCTTGAAGGAAAATCCAGCAGCTCGGCCTGCTATGGACGAAATTGCACAGTCGTTGTCGAGAATTCTGACTACGTCATCGGCATGGGATTCATCGAGTAACATGTCATGGTCTCAAGCATCTACAGCGAGCTATTGATGTGCTTTTATTTATCTAGTGATTGCATGTTTTATAGGCTTCTCTTCCCAATCCCTTGCTTCCTCTGTTTCTTAACTATCCAGTTTGAGTTGTTAATTCAAATCTTCATTGGCTGCACTTGTAGTTCTTAGCTATCCATGGATAACTAGAACACGACATACCACGAAAAATAATACGAACACGACACAACTAACACAGATCATCAAGTCTTTATGCACGATCTATATTCACATTAATAAGACATAGTCCTATGCATCTCCAAAACTGAAAACCAAGCTAAAACTGTATTATACAAAACAGAATTATACATTGGTATTACATAGATTGAACATATTGAGTTTCTGCAATACTTAACGAGCTATGATTGGAACAATGATTTGAGCGAGTTCAATTTTTGTCCCCGAAGCCCAAGAGCCTTCCGATATCTCGAAAGATGACTGAATAAGAACGGAGAGGCTAAAGACGATTTCTGCCATACTTGGCCTAGCCAGAGGATCCTCTTGAGTGCATGCCAAAGCCAATACTGCCAAGCTTAGAGAATTTTCAATGGGATAAAAGCTCTCCAAGTTTGGATCCATCCATTTTCTGAGCCTTTGTTCCCTTTTCTCTTTGATTTCCAAAACTTTCCTTATATTCTTCCACAACATGAAAATCTCACCATTTTCTTTTGTTGGCATTGCTTTCTTACCCGAAAGCAACTCTAACAGCACAACCCCAAATGCAAAAACATCCATTTTCGGCATTATAGTATTTGTAACAGTCTCGGCAACCGAGAAATTTCCGGTCTTGGCCTTAAACATGGAATCAATAAGTATATTGCTGGTTCTGATATCCCGGTGGACGATGTTGGTTGAGTGTTATCCGATTCAGCTTTTGGAAACACAACTTCTTCACCGACATGTAAATTTTTCGGCTCAAGAGAAGGATTCATCTGCTCCACTGCAGTAATATTGGTGAGAGTCTCAAAAACCATGGTCGAAACTATGTAATATGTGTCACCAAGCTTGATATCATATGTAACATTAGCAAAATAATGGTTAATGGTGCAACCTCAGGTTATAGGGACCAACAACAGTTGGCACGGGAACAACCGAGTATCTTCAGAAACCAAGTTGCTAGCTCTTGCAATCTCCTGAGGTCCGGTTCCGAACAGATTGAAAATGTTCTGAAAGTCCAAAAAGTCTGGTTTTTGAGCGAAATACGCTGCATACATCGAGCACAGGGCCGACATTCTGAGCACCAAAACTCAGCCCCATCGCCAGATGAGGGCTTGATATAGGAAGCAAAAACATAGTTGAGTATGTAAAACAGTACTTGCAAGGATTGGCATTGTTGAGAAAAGAAAGAAATTGTCATCTAGCTTATTTATTACTGTATTAGGCCATATCCGAATGTGTATCAGATACGAATGTCAAACACGAATATGTCACATTCTCGATTAAAGTTGATGCAAAAGGTAGAAATTGTAGTTATTAGCAATAACCCTAAACCCTCTCCTTAAAGAAGAAGAAAATCAAAAGATGACAAAACTGATTAATGTCGCCATTTTTCCTGGATTAGACTTCAATTTCTGTTAAGAATCTTTTTTTAGGATCAGATTAGTTTAATGTAATAATCCAAACCACGACAGCACGCAGTTGCAATCCCATATAAAGTGACAACTTTTATGTCCGTATAAACTTTCTCTTGAAATATCTATTTTAAAATATTTGTTTTTTAACTTTGAGTCCTTCAAATTTTTATAGTTTTATATCAGTCCTCTCACTAATTCCTGGTTTCTAAACAATGAACCCGGCCATGGGAAAATATACAAAACAAATGAAATTATTGCTATTTATTGGTTGGTTCGTTCATTCACACATGAATCCCAATCCAGGCTCTTGATGAAGGCTTTAACATATGAAAAACATTAAAAACAGCAGAGGTTTTTATTCATGTTTTTGCAGAGGTGGTAATGATTCAGCATCGAGTCTGTTTGGTTACCGGCTAGACGAAGTGGAGCACAAGCGACCAGATGGGGTAGACTAACAGAAGGATAATACCGATGGTGTTTGATATTCCGTGACTCTGAGTGAAGGAATTCCGGAATCCACCCGATGCTCGAATGTGTTCTTGCAGCAGGTAACATCCGATTAGGAGGCATATGAAAACACCGACCCAGTTTCCCTTCAAGGTGACTGCAAATAAATTTGGAGCCACCACCAGTAAAAGTATTAATGATCCCGGCATCTCCAGCCAATCTGTAACTCACCAAATTTTTACAGTATCAGAAAAGGTATTCGGGTTCAAGTTTGCATTCAAGGTGACTTGTAGTATCTTGTTATGTTATTCAAACTCTTCATTTCTTAACTATGTTCAAAAGGTAATGTAGATTGAGCTTAAACCTGGAAAGTGTCTAGGGAAGAACAGTCTGAGAACAACAGCGATGAATGCAATCCATTTTCCAACATCTCCCCTGAATGTATTTAAATTGTTATTCAAGGAACAATGTTTAAGCAAAACACAATATAAAGAAAAAAAGGGATAAGTTGGAGGAAAAAAATGGTAACGATTATCACCTGAGAAAGTCGAACAATCCTGAAGGAAGACTAAGAAAGATGTATGGTACCAGAAGTGAAGTCAACATGTTCGTTCTCCAGTTTGTTCGGTCCAGGATTAACAAATAACTGCACAGATCATACAGAATAGTATTTATTGCTTAACCATCCTTGTTATATTTACATATACACACATATATGATGTTTTATGAACCTCATGAAGTTCAATTCTCATAGAAAAATGGAGAATTAGGCTAGAAATGAAGCAGTCCTCTGAAAGAACTCACAGAAGAAGCTTGACAAGTATTGAAGTCCATCATTTTCTCAATAACCTTGACAAGTTATGTAATTCTGAGTTCTCGTTTTCGTTAAATCACCCTTTTCCAATTACCAAGTATCTGACCACTTATGCTAGCCGAAAGAAAGGCCTATGAAAGCTGTATTAAGTTAAGGCTCTTCAAGACCTTCTTTCCTTTACTAAAGCAGGGTTCAATCTCTCCTTCCTCCTGCTCTGGTTAGCACGGAAAAGCTGGAACTTTTAAAGATCATTCAAATACATTGCCAAACAGAGAAAATAGAATTTAACATGTGTCAAATACACACTCGTATTGACACTCACAACCGAGATTGAAGCAAAAAGCGCCGGAGCTCTTAGACTAATGAAGAAATTAAGGTAGAATGAACACGTAATCTTAATCAAGTAGCAGATAAATTAGGAGAGTCATATTCCTAAGACACAAGGCGTGGTTCATTAAGTGGATTTCACCAAACTACATCTCCCATTATTTGCATTGCAATTGCAAACAAAGATATCAAATCATTTGTAAAACCTTTCACTGCAATGGCATTAGAACAATGCATCTACTGGTTAAATCTTCAAACTAACATTTAAAACCTTTCTTGTTTGTTAGCATAGGTAGAAGCCAGTCGCCCTTGGCACTTGTTCATTCAAACTGATCAATAGTATAAAGGGAATGACCGAATAAATCCCCTGATTCGGATCGCTTTATCGAACAACTACTTATACCTGATGCTCGTCAAAATCCGGATAACATAAGCTCACTTATCTAACATTCAAAAAGTTTCATATTCAAGAAAAAAAAGAGGCTTTCTCGTTTGTCAGATATCAGACTTCTCACATAGGACTCCATTCCACCCATGGAGGATAACCACATCCACACGAGCATACAAACAAACACATCTAATGCATACCCAAATAATCCAAACCACCATAAAACCTTGAGAAATTTTACAACCCAAAAAAAGAAAAAAAACAAAACCCAGTGTTATACAAGGGTGAAAAAAAGAGAACTTACATAGCAGAAAACGAGGCGACCCATTTGAGAAAAGAAGTTCCAAAACCCAGACCTCCAAGTTTAGTTATATCATCCATCAATTTCATAGCAGCCAGCTTGAGTTCATTGATGTCAGAACTGATCAGTTCTTGAGCAACGGGATCGGTTTTCATAGCCAAATATTGCTGCATTCTCCCCATTTCTCACCCTTTCTTTCTCGCAGATCTAACTTAAACAAATAAGAATTCTTCCAAAATGAGGATATTGTAATAATAAGGGGACTGACAAGAACATTTAAGAACAGAATGAGAGACAGGCTGTTTACTACCCCTTATGGTTGTTTGTTAATTATTAGCTTTCTCTAACCTTATCTGATTCCTTCAAAAAGTTTGCAAATTTACGTTTCTGATTAGTTTAAAGTGTTAAAAAAGGGGATGTGAAAAGAGGATCCGAAGTTCCGGATCCATAACTGTAATCCGCAATTTGAGTCTTTGACTGTGTTAGAGGAAAGGGACAAGCTTGCACGTGGCCTTTGTTGATTGGATAGTGGAGGAATATTGGTAAGCCCATAGACTTTAAGGATGTATGGATAAAACTATTAAGTGTGGGTGTTTTATTCAAGACAAGTGAGTTTAAGATAATTTTAGAAAAATAGGTTAAAATTTACAGTGTTACTTGAACTTCACCACTTGCAGATGGTAAGATCTAAGCAATTGGATTGAATTGAAAATATATTGATCTCAACAATGTACATGCACCTCGCCAAAGTGTTGAGTCCAAAAACACTATAGATTTTGAACTATTTCTCCAAAATTACTCTAAACTCACTTATTTCCCTGAATATAACCCTAAATTCCCATTTATTCCTAGATAAAAGAAACTCAAGCTTATAGAATAAGGTGTTCTTCAGATACTTGTCAATCGCGACTATAGGAAACTGGAACAATAACCTTTAGCTTCTAACTAAGTTTAGCAGCTAGAGAAGAATCTGTTAACATCGAGCATTAGCAAGTTACGGCTCGAATAGCATACACCGGTGACTATTAATTTGTACTAAGAACAATGAAAGGATGCATGGATGAAATTGAGGATCACAAACATTAAGATGCGCTGCTGCCATTTCCTTTGTCAGGTGATGGATCGATTGCAGGTTTTTTTAATGAGTTTGATTCTACCGCTCCTGTACTTGTCAAAACACGCTTCAATCTTCGTCCTACAACGCCGAGATGTGTGACAGAAGGGGGGCAGTTTGTATTGGCAGTTGAAATGGTTGGAGAATCGAAATGACCATCACTGTTAGCAGTAGCCACCTGTGAAGAGCTTGGCATAGCAGGCAATGCACTCTTCTCACTGCCCCTTTCCCTGGCAGATACCATTCCCAGAATTTCTGCGATCATCGACTTTGGGCTGGAGGTCAGCTGTTGTAGATCTTCAAGCTGCCAATGCAGAAATGGAGGGAATAAATAAAGCTATACACCGAGGTTTTAGTTCAAAGAGATGATCAAAATTGCACTTGCCTTCTTTTCCAGGTCTTCAGCAAGTCGGCATCAATCTCTGTCTGTTCATCTTTGACAGATCTAACATCCTGGGAGCCACTTGAGGACTGTTGTATACCATCGTCCAATTCAGAAGCAGATGCAGATGATGCTGATCCCGAGGATTCGTTTACTTCATTTCTGAGCCGCTCCAGTCAAGTCTTGCAAACTGAGATGGCTTTCTGACAGTATGGAACTGCTTCTTGGGTTAAAGGGTTAAGTAGCATATGTTCAGTTAGAATGAAATTGAAGGATGGAACAGGGGATCCACATTTCTTTTTTCTGAATAGCATGCACTCACTTCATCATACATTCATACCACACTTTTCATTTGAACATGGGATTGGGTACTACTACATGAATAATAATCTTAATAATGTAAATACTTCAAGTTTCGACACTATCAAGGATAAAATTCAGCAATTTGACAGTTATCTGGTTCAACCAGCCGTTACAAAATGGATAGAGCTTTCTGGTAGTCACCAAGTGAAGATTCGATGTCCTCTATAGAAGCATATCATAAACAAATTTATGTTTTGGGCGAAACAAGATGCTTCAAGAAAAAGCTACTGTCAAATTGGTAGAGAGGGTTCCTCCCTTCCCCCAAATAGCCAAAACAAGCATTCACAACTAACTATAATGAATATTTGTACTTACCTCTTTCCAAGGCAACTTCAGCCAAGGTAGATAGAATACTCACTTTCTCCATGGTGTCATCCAACTGTTATTTTTCAGCAATTGCCCGGGCAACATCTAGCATTTTCCATGCCAAATCCAGGTCAGATTCATCTGCGTCCTCATCTGCTTCAGCTGCATCATCACCATCACTATCATCATCTTCTTCCTACTCAACTTTTCCACCTGAAACACAACATAATAAAGAGCAGTTGACATTTTAGCTCATGGCCAACACATGCAACAAATATCAATCATAAAACAGCTACTATATATAATTGACAAACTCTGAATGAAAAATTGATGGAGGATAACCACAACTTTTGTACCATACGTAAGCAAAAGAAAATATATAAAGAGTAAAGACATTGAAAAAGACTCAACTACACTCGAGTATCTATGCTCAATTCAACCAGAATACAAAAATCCCTTTAGCAAAACATACTGCCATCTTGTTCGGAATTGCTTGATACAGAAGCAAATGAAGTTTCACGAGTTAAAGCACTTTTAATGGACCCTTCTCCCTTCTTTCTTCGAGTCTTGCTGAGCCTCACCCTCCTTTGGTACAAAAACCAAAGGACCAGCTTCCTCTTGAGCCTTGTACAGCACTGCACGCCCATAGAGATAGTATGCCTTGAGACATTCGATTGCGAGTTCACCACGATGCATTGCACAACTCTAGTATGAAATAAACATATTTTGAGAACAAAAGAAGAAAAATACTGAAACATAACAAGTAAATTAAGCAACTAATTGAAATTCTTGTAACCTCCCTAAGGTTGCTGTCTTTTCCAATTGCATTTTACTTCCTCAAAAGATGTTAATCAAACATAATTACTGTACATTTTAAAAGATAATATCACACGTCCATTTATAAAGTTCAATACTCTGTTCTTAAACCTTGTAAAACATTCAAATATTTGTGTAAAATCAAGCCCTCTACTCACAGTAATGGGTTTAAGTTTCTCAATCTAAATTCACAGGGAAATATTTATGAAACAAAAGGAGATGGAAATGAACTGAAGTTCAAGCTTAACCTGATTTCACGGGCGCGACTAAAGCAATCAGCAGCTTCAGCGAAATCATCTTCTTTCGAAGCATCTGATCCTTTCTCTGTGAACTCATCTGCGAACTCCAGCGTCTTCTCTCTACCAACATCCGAAGGAACTACACAGCTTTCAGCATTACTGTTATTGTTCCGCCATTGTCACCGACGCTTCTGATGCCTCCGCCGTAGCTTCTTCAGACATCACTTCTTTGCTTCAATAATTTATCGAAGATGCCAGAAAACGGAAGATTGAAAAGAAGTTTCTGGGTTTCGCTTTCAGCTTCCTTTGAAAACCATTTCTAGCGGAAAATCACATGTTTGGGATTTGAAACGAAAGACCGAAACATAAACGCCGACGTTTTGGGGAAATTAATGAAAAGAGAGATTTTTTTTTTTTAATTTATTGAGGGTCACACATTTTGATTTCCAAGGATCAGACTGTGAAGTACAGCAGAAATGGCTTCCACAATTTCGTCACCTATGATCCACTCTCTCTCAGTTCATTGTGCGCACACCTCGCACCGTGGCAGATCCGTCAAGGTGCATGTTAGCAAACCTTCGTCGTCGGTTTCTCTGTCGAACCGGAGGCAGCTTCTGTCCTTTTTAGCTACGACAACGGCATTCACAGTTGCAGAGAAGTCGAATGCGGAGGATATTCCGTTGTTCGGTTTTAGGAAGAAGTTGAAGAAGGCGGAAGAGGAAGCGGTGGAGATCGTGAAAGAAGGACTCGAGACGGCGGAGAAAGGGCTGGTGACGGCAGAGAAAGAGATCTTTACGGCTGAGAAGAAGATAGAAACAGCTGAAAAGGAAATTGAAAGTGCCGTTAGTTTTGGCGCGTTGGCTCAGGCGGGTGCTGTGGCGGGAGCCGAGTTTCTCGGCGTTGTGGTGGCTACTTCTATTGTTAATGGAATTTTGGCGGCCGAGGCCCCGAAATCATGAATTTTCTTGCATTTAATTTAAATATTTCTGTGAAACAATTAGTTTTTCTTCCTCCTCTTCTTCTTACTGTACTTTTAGCAACTTATTTTCTTTCTCTAATGCTCATATGGTGATGGAATCGGAAGTGCCTTTCTTTTTCATTATAAACAACACAATTAACTGATAACCACTCAAGTAACTTACAAATCCCATGAATTTCTGGGGATTTTCTGTTCTTTCAAGGGCAGGTGAAAGCATCGCTCAGTTCCATCCACTTTTCTCGAGCTTGTCCATCGTCACCAACCAAAGCCTGAAAAGCACTCCTGACCCTGTTTTTGCACTCATGATTTCTGATTCGCCTAAGAACAGCCTCTTTCTCCAGTGCTTCAGCTGAGGATTTTATCTGAAGCTGACTGGTAACGAAGCTGTTTTTACCATGTTCTTCCTCTGGGTTACTATTCATTTTCTTCGCTCCTTTTGGGTTAGTATTCAGCTTCTCATCGGTGACTGCAGAAATCTTTCTTTTCAGGTTAGGAACTGAAGAAAGTGATGAGCTATGGAGATTTATGGAGGCAAACGGGGCGGCCATTTATGGACGGAGTTTGGTCGTTTTCTGGTTTTGTTTAATGGACATTGTTTCAATGCTCCACCCAAAGCAGCGGCGGTGGCAGCCGAGTATGATAATTTCTATATAATAAAAAAAATTTAAATGAGAAATCTGTCCCTAAATTATAATTTTTGTCTGCTTTTGATTTTCTAAATTATTTTTAGTCAAAAGATGTATTTAGATTATTATTTTAAATTTAATTATTATTTAATTTAAAAAATATTTCAGTGAATTAGACATTGACATATATAAATATTAGTTTTGGTAAAAAATAGTTTAAGAATTAAAAATAAAAAATATAATTTCTGTATTTTTCCTATATAAAATAATTTAAATATTTAAAGGGGTTAGAAATAATAACTTAAATATTTGTTTTTGACAAGATTTTTATATTTAATAAATATTTCAAACATAATCCTTAATATTTTTTATGTCCATATTAATCCATAAAATAAGATTTTGATATTTTGATAGTATAAGATTATGTACTAATGTCATGCATCACAATCACATAATGTCATATTATTAAAAAATAAAAGAAAAAATATTAAATTTAAAGATTAATGTAAATAAAAAAAACTTAAAGATAAATTGAAAAATTACCAAAAAATATTTTATAATAGTGGATTTAAGAGTCAATTACATCATTCACCTTTAATTTATTATTTAAATTTTCAATTGCCTCTCAAACTTCAAAATATTTTAATTAAATCCTTCAAATTATAAAATATTATTTCAATATCCTTTTATTGTTCTGACAATTAATTTGGATGTTAAATATAAATTCAAATATAATTAAACACTATGCACTTACTATAATGATAATTTGAATCGACGTGTTTTAAAAATAATCGTATTAAACTTTAATGATATATTTTTATATACTGGATTTAAAGTCATTTATACAATTATTACATATACATGTGAAATTTGATCAAAATATCATAAATATATTTTTATATAAGATATAAATTGAATTTAGTGCTAAAAATAATAATAATTTGAAGACTCAATTGAAATGTTTTGAAATTTAAAGACCAATTTGAAATCTTAAGATATTTTGGTGATGCATGATGCAATTAACTCTAGATTTAATGGGCCACGTTCCGTTGGGCTGTGTTAGAAATACGAAGAAAAAGGCCCAATCGAACTACAAAAACCAGGAAAATTTTCCAAAACCCCTTCACTAAACCCCATCACAAAATGTTCCGGCACCTCGCAACCACCATCCGCCACCGTTCAACCACCATACTCCGGCAGCACAACAACCATTATTACCGCTCAACCAGCTACAAACACCCCAAACCCCCAAATCCAGTCTCCCCTCCGAAGCCTCCTAAAGCCCCTCAAAAACCACAGACATTCACTTTCCACGATGTCACCTGGGAAGATCCTTACTCCTGGATGTCTTCTCTCCAAGACAAAGTCGCCATGCGACATATGGACATGTATATGGAACAAGAAGAGAAGTATACCGAGGCTGTCATGTCGGACACTGAACGACTACAAACTAAGCTCCAGTCTGAGATGGCTTCTCGCTTGAACTTTGATCTCTCCACGCCTCCAGTCCGTTGGGGTCCCTGGTACTTGCTTCAATTCTTCCATTTTTAGCACTTTTTTGTTAAAAAAATTGAATCTTTCAAACTGGGTATCTATTAAAAAATTGAATCTTTCAAACTGTTTTGTTATGTTATCTTATTTTCGTATTTTGTTTATCGTGTGATGGATAATTGCTATGTTAGTTGAAATCTAAATAAGTTTGCAGGTTGTATTATAGAAGAGTGGAAGAAGGCAAGCAATACCCAGTGCTATGTCGGAGGTTGGCGAGCTTGAACGAGGAGTTCATTTCACATAAGTCTCCAAGTTCTGGATTTGATTTTACTTCTGGGAAGAAGATTGAGCAGAAGCTGCTTGATTACAATCAAGAAGCTGAGAGATTTGGAGGTATTGCTGAAAATGGAAGATTGCCCTTTTTGTTTATTTGCTTCTGAGACTTTGTTAATATTACTTTCTCAATATGTTTAAAGGTTATGCTTATGAAGAATTATCGGAGATATCGCCGGACCATAAGTTTCTTGCGTACACCATGTATGATAAGGACAATGACTACTTCAAGTTATCCGTTAGAAATTTGAATTCTGGTGCATTATGCAGCAAGCCTCATGCAAATCGTGTTTCGAATTTGGCATGGGTCAAGGATGGGCAGGCACTGCTCTATGTCGTTACTGATGAAAATAGGAGGCCATATAGGTGGAAACTCTGCTTGTTTCGTAATCAATTAACTTTTATATCCATTAGATTTTGGTTGTCAAATGAATTTTACAAAAGCTAATTGGGAATTGACATTTTTGTTTAGGATATACTGTAGCATGATTGGATCAACAGATGAAGATGTTTTGCTGCTGGAAGAACAAGATGAAAATGTCTATGTAAACATAAGGCACACAAAAGATTTCCATTTTGTGACAGTTAATACATTTTCTCCTACATTTTCAAAGGTATCCAGAAAGCAAAATTGGCTTGTAGTCTGCTTAGATTGTTGTAAAATGATCAATTGGTCGAATGGTGTTAACAAACTTTATGATATTTTAGGTCTTTCTGATAAATGCAGCTGACCCAGTTTCTGGCATGACATTAGCTTGGGAGAGTGAAGGTATTGTTCACTGCATTCTCGAGCATCATCAAGGATACTTCTATTTATTTACAGATGCAGCCAAGAATGGACAAACAGTTGATAATCACTATCTTCTTCGAAGCCCTGTTGATTCTTCATCCAATCCTAGAATTTGGGAGGTTGGTGAATTCGATATGACTTCCTTAATTCTTTTTTTTTTACTTCCCCTGGTTCGTAATGCACATTTTTTATCCTTCTGCACCGAGGTTGGATGATATGTTCTGATACATGTAGTCTGTAGACATTTCTTGCCTAAATGCTACCTATGCTCACTGCGCTATTTGTGTAACCCCATGTCTTATGAACCTCAGAATGTATTCATTGATGATGAAAACTTGGTCATAGAGGATGTTGATTTCTGCAAGTCACACTTGATTCTTATTACAAGGGAAGGACAAAATCACAGAATCTGCTCTGTTGCTCTACCATTGCCTGACGGGAAGGTAGGAAATACATTTTCATCACTCATACTTCATCTCCCTACTTTTACCCTCTTGTTGCACTTTCTCTTTATAGGCATTCTTACAATACTCTCTTCATGTCTTCTGTTTTATGGCAGCAAGCAGTTCATCTGAGAGAGCTTCAGCCTTATTTCCTTCCTCTTCCAAAACATGTTTGTAATATTTCACCTGGGCCAAACTATGACTACTACTCCACAACCATGCGATTCACAATATCGTCACCTGTGGTATGTAGATGACTACCATCTGAGCAGTATTTAGCTCCTAATTGACCACAGATATATCCTTATCATCTCTAGTTCTTAGTAATTTTGTAGAACTTTGATGCTTGTAACCTGTTTAAGCATGGTTTGAAAACAAAGAAAGCTTATGGAGCTTAAATGTCTGCTGTCAGTGATGGAAGATATGTTGCCTCTACTGATTATAATTTGGGTTTTTAGTCTTGAATATGATAAGCTGCTTAAACCAATTTGTTTCATGAATGCAATCTAGAAATCAGAAGTTTTTGTTTGGATTGATATTTGCTTTATTTGAACGTGGCTCAGCAAGCAGTAACCGTTCATGTTTCTCCTCTAGGATGAGTAAAAATATGACATTTAGTACCTCATGTGGCAGCATTTTCGATAATGATTTTAAGTAATACTAGTCTCTACTTTTTTTCGCATCTTGTTTACCAGTGTTTATTTTTATTATTTTATTTTGGTTTTCTTGTTATAGATGTTAACATTATTCTAATTTTCATCAATACTAATATTCTAGGGTTTATATATATACTTTTTTTACAGATGCCTGATGCGGTGGTTGATTATGATTTGTCAAATGGGAAGTGGAACATTGTTCAACAGCAAAATATGCTTCATGAAAGAACACGGGTTTTGTATGGTACTGCATTGTCTTCAGCCATTGCTGAGAAGACAACAAATGTGAAATTTTCTTCTATGAATGATGTCAAATCTGAAGATGAAAACTTGTGGAACGACCTCTCTGAATTTTATGCTTGTGAACATCATAATGTTTCTTCTTATGATGGGGCCATTGTTCCTTTAACTATTGTTTACTCACATAAAAATAGGAAGGATACCCAAAGCCCTGGATTGCTTCATGGACATGGAGCTTATGGTGAAATACTTGATAAACGGTGGCGTAGTGAGTTGAAAAGCCTCCTTGATCGGGGTTGGATTATTGCATATGCTGATGTAAGGTTTGTTTTTCATTATTATTATAGAGTAATTATTCCTGGTTATCGTTGCCTTCAGCTTTCTGTAGCACTATTTGGTTTTATACTATTTTATGATTTGTTATCATTTTTAATATTTGCTTGCATACGCATAACATTTTATTTCTTGGTCTATGGATGGTATGTTCTGCAGAGGCGGTGGTGGCAGTGGTAAGAAGTGGCACCATGATGGCCGACGCGCAAAGAAACAGAACTCAATTAGAGATTACATCTCTTGTGCAAAGTACCTTGTTGAAAAAGAGATTGTGCAAGAAAACAAGCTTGCTGGTTGGGGATATAGTGTCGGAGGACTCCTGGTTGCCTCCGCCATCAATTGCTGCCCAGATTTATTCCGTGCTGCAGTCTTGAAGGTATCAAATATCTCTCGTTTGCTTTCATGTCCGCTCCATCATACTTGCTACACAAGTCTTAATTTGCTTGCACTGAAGTGATGCATTAAAACAGAGAGTATTAAATTTCCATTATTTGTTTTTTTAGGACATAGGGTATTAGTTGGTTTAGAATTTCATATGGGTGTAAGCTTTTTTTTTTTAAATATAACTCTAGTTAAACTCATTTCATCTTTTGATTTGTTTCAGGTTCCATTTTTAGATGCTACCAACACTCTGCTATACCCCATTTTACCTCTCACGGCCGCTGATTTTGAAGAGTTTGGTTACCCTGGGGATATTGATGAGTTTCATGCCATTCGAAAATTTTCTCCTTATGATAATATTCAGAAGGATGCTCTTTATCCATCGGTATTAGTCTCCTCATCTTTCAACACAAGGTAAGTAGCCTTCTCGTTAACTGTGCTTTGTCCTGTTATCCGAACTTACAGTTTTGTGACATTGATCAACAAAAAAGGTATGTCATCTAGAGAAAAAAGAGATGCATAAAGTCATAAACTTTATCAATATTTATCGAACTTGTGAGCTTAACTAGGAACAATGAAAGTTCAAAATGGGTGGAATAGGATCTAATACCAGCATCATATAGATCACTTTAGATTTTGGAAATTCATTACTTGATCAAAAGACCACTTGTGTGTGTATGGAGTAAGATGGCTACAAAGTTGTTCCCTCTGCCTTTAAAACAGAGATTAAAGGGCATTGACAATTCATACTGCATTCCGTCTTCTAGTTTTCGTTATCTTATTCCCTTGTAATGGAAGTAGGCATTGATGCATTTCAGTTTAACCTCTCTTTTTTCAGATTTGGGGTATGGGAAGCGGCAAAATGGGTGGCTCGAGTTCGGGAACAAACTATCTATGACCCTAAAAATCCCATACTACTTAATCTAATGACGGATATAGTAGAGGAAAATAGATATCTTCAATGCAAAGAGTCAGCTATGGAGACTGCATTTCTTATAAAAGCAATGGATTCATAAATTGGCTTGTAGCATTGCATCCTATGGTTCTGCTACCATCTCACTGCAATGAGTGGAAGCTATAAAGTTGAGGCACATGATGGGATTCTGTTCCATACATAATATATAGTATCTCGTCAAGATGATAGGCTTATTCGAGTTGAACACCACTTTTTTGCTTATTGATTACAAAGTTGGCTTAGCGAAAGATTCAGTTATATTTCTCAGCAACTTCTTGTAGACATTTGCAGAGCTCCTGGGGCTTGGAAAACATGGGCATATGATCGGCACCATCTATGAATTTCACATTGGCTGCCGGGCTATTCTCGATGTACCATTTCTGCAAGCTTTCCTTTATCAGCAAATCATCTCTGCAAATTATATAAACACGGTCTACTGATTCGAATTTCTCTTTTGTTAGCAGGGATTCCTTGGACAAATCTTTCATGAACCATTTCCCTTGTCTCAACAACGTTATGGCCAGTTCCATGTCCTATACATTCCAACAAAATATGATGTTTAACTGATAAACTGAAAATCGAACTGAATATATTCAAGTAATACTCGAACGAAGACTGTGGTTCTAGTTATATTTTAGTTTCTCTGTTACTATGGAAACACATGAGATGACTGACCTCTTTGGGTGAGAGTTGATAAACCATTGCTGACATGTATTTTGGTCCGAACAAGGCATGGGTTGGTGGATTTTCAGACCCGTCTTCAAACAATAGCTGGAAATCCATGATCGGTTCCTCCATAACCCTTTTGAAATACTGACTCCCACAAAACATTCAACAAATGAATTTAAATCTGAACAAAACTCGACACGAAACTTGACATACGCAAGCGTACAACACATGCATATGATGGTGTTCATCTTTTTTTACCTCGGCGACTCCGGTTGCAATAGGAGAATGATGATTCGGCATAAAAGCCGTGAGATAAACAGCGGCTAATACTTTGGTAGGGAAGCTTTCCATGGCTAAAGAAATGATAACTCCACCATAACTATGTCCCACTAATATCACCTTCTCATGTTGAGGCAAAGAGTCCATGAATCCCATCAATGGCTGCGCATAATCCGATACGGAATCCATCTCGCTGATCTGCTTCGGGTTGATTCCAGCAGCACCGAGGTCCAGTGGAGTGACACGATGACCGGCCGATTTGAGCAGCGTGACAACCTTGTACCAACACCAAGCCCCATGGCACATACCATGAATTAGAACAAAGTGTGCCATAGTTCACGTTCTTGATCTCAATATCTCCTCTAATTTTTCTCAGTTAGTTGCTTCAATTATTACAGCAGGGGATCTATATAAGAAGGATTTTTCCTTCTATAAAAATTATCGACCGATCGAATCGAGAATTAAAAGTACAACCATTTCTAGACCGATTCAAATATTTTAACATCTGTCACCGACAGGCTTGAAAAATCTTTGCACTACTTGACAATGGTGGCCTTCAAGATGATTTGTCTTGAGGGAAAAGGCATTGATCTTCATAAAGTGGCATTGTTTTTCTTTGTTGTTCTTGGTGATTATTGGATAAACAATCCTTGTCTTCTTTGGCCATCATTGTTAGGTGTGGATTTCGAGATATATCATCCACATGTAGTGCTTGACTATTAACAACAAAATCACTTCTGTATTTGGTTTGTATGACTTTTTATTATTTCATAGGTAGAATTAACCGATTAATATAATGAGGATATTAGATTCTTTAATCGAGGTCAATAATTTAAATCTTAATGTTACGAACAAAAAACAAAATAGATTAGAAAATCACCCTTATAATGAGTTTTTATAAAACCTGATTTGAATTTGTCGACCAATGAATCATAAACTAATGGTTAAAAATAAAAAATATTTTTTATTCGATGTGTTTATTATTAAAGTATAAGATAAATTATATAATTATATTAAGTAACATATGTTTTAAAATTTCATAAAACCTCACAGTTTTTTCCTAATACAATTCAAGCTCTTGGAGCTAATACAGTAATCCAATGGAATGCATAATTTTATCTATTGTTTCTAAGTCCTCTTTTCTCTTTTTCTATCATCTATATATCTCTGAAGTCAAACTCTCGTGACCGGAAAAGGTGCCGTTAATCAAACTACGGGAGACGTCCGACAGCTTTGCCGCAGAGGAGAACATTATTGGGAATATCATATTCATTAGCAAGGCTACGAACAGGATCCCAGACTCTAAGGTAAAATTGCTGTCCAAGATATTGCCTGTCCCATAATGCAGACCTCATATTCCACATACCTTGGTTGTCCAAGGAGACGAGAATTGCGGTCCAAGAATTCGGATAAACCTGCCAGAAAAAAGAATAAAAACCATCAGCAACAGAAAATAGGTAATACTATCTTTCAAGTGCTACATATTTGAAACATCGGATGCAATTAAATAGGGATCAATGAAGTTTTTGTCGAATGTGAATGAGTAAACGTGAGAACCATGGTTCCTATAGAGAACATGACAACAGAACAAAGAGTGACCAATAGTTATATCATTGATATAAAGGCGAGAGCGAGACCTCATGCCAACCGACCATCGATAAAAGGGAAGTGGTTCATATTTAGTACTTGATGTGGTTACCTGAGTAGTGTGTCTCGTGAGAGCATCGACTAGATTGTAGCTACTTCTACTGTCTGGCGTCCACTGTCCCGAGCCAAAGCTGTGTATATAGTAATATAAATGGTTGGAACCTATACAGAAAAGGCAAACAATGGAACAAAGTGAGCATTGTAACTAACCCAACAACCCAAAAATCGTAACCATCGAGATGCCAAGCTTGCATGGTGTTTTCGTTGTTCTGAAAGACAACTTCAATGAAACTGTGGAGAGAAGTTGGCATAACAGAGGTAGCTACAGTTGCAGCACGACTTGAAGGAACTGCACTGATGGAATTCGTGCTAAAAACTCCAGGGATGTTAAAATGATCAGCAAGCTTCAAAGGTGTATCGGGATTTATATAGGAAACGTCGTTCACTGCATAACGCAACTTCCCGTTTATTGAAGATGCCGAGTTGGCCAAGACAAAAGTCTTAGTTGGTGTTATCTGCCCGTAATGGAATGAACCTTGAGGATTAGGCCTTGCTGCATTTGATGTCAAATTCCACCTTCAAGAAAATGAAGAAAAACAAATCAAATATGATGTTTTTCAGTCTAAAACGATTGGAAGAAGGAATCAAGGTCTCCATTGACTAGTACCTATATGTCCTCGCCTGATCCATCGACCAATCAAATTGGTTTACAGGAGCAGCTGGAATCGACCCGGAAACTGGGGCATTTGAGTTTGTGTAGTGCAACACCGCAGTTGCAGTGAGAACAGTTTTTGTAAATCGCGTGGATGCAACGATGTAGTAGTCCTTTGGTGGCTGGTCCAAGATCACTAAGACGGCTATGGATTGGCCAACATGTACATCAAGAGAGTCATATAAGTTCTGAATTACATGAGATCCTTCGACCTCAACTAGCTTCATTTTATGACCCTGGATTCTAAAATTGAATGAGGTGGATAATCCAACATTTGAGATCCTGAACATGTAAGTTTTGCCTGAAACACCAGAAATTTGTTGCATGAATTAGCAATATTCTATGAATTAAGCGACGAAACTTGATTGACAATAAAACGATGATAGGGCAACATGACTTAAAGTTAATGATGACCTTGATCTCCACTAAAGGATGTTTGAGTTTGGCCATTTATAAGGATTCCATCAGGGAAGGGCAGAGGGTTGCCTGCATCCAATGATTCCTGCAATGTCTGCAAACCAGAAAACAATATATGATGAGTGAATACCAGTGTTCAACACCCATGTTGAACAAATAATTGCTCATGTTCATGTAGACCTTTGTTACTCCGACTCTTCATTTTTCCAAATATACCAGTGTTCGACACCCATGTTGAACAAATAATTGCACATGGAAACATGAAAACCTTGGAAAAAATTGAATACACGCATGTCAGATACATTTTCATGCAGGATGCAGACAAATGGCTACCTAGATTCTCCTATAGTATAACATACATTTGGCATTGCAAGAATGATAAGTAAGCAGTTAGTAACTTACAGGTAGAAAGGAAAAACAAAACTGTGGACAAAGATTAACCTTATGGTTGGTCTTGAACCAGTCACCAACAAGTAAAGTGAAATCTCCATCAGGGTTTGCATAAGGTATAGGGATCACACTCCTATGGATTATATTGAGTGCTCCAAATCCTCCAGCAGCTCTATGCATCAATGTTGATGGGAAATAATTGTAAGTCCCAATCTGATCCTTGGCCTGGAACTTGTAGGTATAGTTTGAGTTTGGAGGGATAGGACAATTGGTCCCCAAAACTCCATCCTGCCATGAATTCTTCCTTTGCTTAACCCCATTCCTGTTGCAAGAAAAAACGTCAAATCTTAAATACAGATCTTGATTTTCCCCATCATTTCCCAGATTCATGAATCAGCAATAAACTCAAGAATACCATGTCAACAAGAAAGGCTGGTCGAGGTTGTTAATGAGATTCAAGATGATGTTGTTATTAGTCACCACATCAAGTTTTGGTCCAGGGAACTGATCATTGATAAGGATAACCTTCACACAAGAATCACAAGAACAAAAGATCAGAACTTTAGAAAACCAAAATCAAAAGCACATTACTTTTTCTTAAATTTTACACCAACCTGCTGGGGGGCTCCAAGAATGGAACGAGTACCATAAGTGACAGTCCAAGTGAAATATAAGTAAGGGTCTTCAGCATTCACCAGGGACACACCCAAAACAGCCAGAACTCCGGAAACCAAATGGAGAATCACTGATTTCCCCATTTTCTCTTTTTATACCCTGAAATTAAACAAGTACTACTAGTTAAGCAAAACTACAAATAGGGTGGCGGAAATGGGGTTTTATCTAAAGACAGAGCCATTGTTGGCTGAAAAGAGAAAGCTACCTGGAAAGAGAGCTACTTTCAAGTCACAATCCAAACAAAAATATAGCTAAAACACCAGATCTAGGTCGAGTGGAATGGAATGGCGGTGGCCTTTTAAAGAACTGAGCTTGCAAACTAATAATTAACGGCGCAACGCGTTCCCGCTTTATGATAATTGCTTCCAGCTTATGTTTATTTTCACTTTTTTAGTTTTTTATATAAATGGTATTACTTTATTATCCAAGCTCTTAACCTTTTCAGCTACCTGACTTCAGGACAGCAACTCCAACCAGCTTCTGAAAACCAGCTGTGCTCCAGATTCCTGCAGAATCATTGTCCATAGGTTTCTTGTGAAATCACATTCCCTATAATCATAAGTTCAGAACCACACATGACACAACAAATATTATGAGTCTTAGATATTATTAGTGTCACTAATGAATCTAAAAATTTATTTAAAAAATATATATAATTTTAAAATTTAAAGTGAGAATAAATCTTAAATATTATAAAAATTTAAAAATTAATTTATAAAAATTATAAATAAATATATAAATTTTAAAAATTCAAGATAAACACAAATTCATCTTTCGTAACAAAGGTGGATCCGCCGTTACTTAGTGTATCATTTCATTTCTTGTAGACAACCTATCAAAAATTACTAATCATAAAATAAAAGAACGTCTATATATGACCAAACATCTTTGTACCACAAAATCTTAGACTGTCTATGTTTAAGGACTTTCTAAGCCAATTTCGTTTTATGTTTTTTTTATAATTAATTTTATTATTTAAGAACAGGAAACTACTACAAGAAACTAAGTATAATGATAAATATCATTCTATACATTTTTATAAACGTATATCCTAATTGTAACATAATTCAATGTTAATAAAATCATTGTTGATTATATTTTTTTCTCACAAACCTATTTTTTACGATATCTTTAATGGATTGTAAATGGATTGCCCATCAGTATATAAATAGTAGAATTATCTTCGATTCCTTTTCTTTCAAACAAAATAAATGACATGATGAACAAGATTCACTTAATAATATTTCAGAGTAAACACAAAATTATTATTTAGGACCATAAATAACGTAATAAATAAGGTTCACCTAATAATTTTTCCTATACAACATGTTTTGATACTATGTTCAAAGGTTAATTGGTAAAACTACAATATTAAATTACATAACGTAACAATTGTATCATAATAGTTTTAAAGATCAATAAGATATTATAATTCTAATTATATTTAAATATATAATTATTTTTTAAAAAATTACGAGACACGTAACACCCCTTAACTGTTACCACAATGAATATTTGGTAGTACGATTTTACGTAAATTTGTTATCATATAAGGTGGAGAGTCATACTACAATAATGAGAAATTATTACATGAACCCTTTTCACCATTTAAGATATGGTCCCAATCAATTAAAATAAGACATATAATATATTTTTTTCATATCATATTTTCACATAAGCATCATCCAAATCATTCACTTTAATATATTTAATTTAAAAATGAAAAAAAAAATATTACCAAAGATTTTTTATGTTATCTTCCTCTTTATTGTTCAATTTTTTAATTAATTTTTTCTAATCCCTAACACTAAATCCTAACCCTAAATCCGAAACACTAAACCTTAAACCCTAATTCTGAACCCTAAACCCTAAGCCTAAATCATAAACCTTAAACCCTAACCCTAAACCCTAAACTCTAACACTAACCCTAACCCTAACCCTAACCCTAACCCTTAAACCTAAACCACATAAACCCACCACTAAACCCTAACCATAAATCCTAAACCTTAAATCTATATAAAAAATTAAGGGTAAACTACACCAGTGACCACCCAACTATTTGGGGATATTTTCACATAAGCATCATCCAAATCATTCACTTTAGTATATTTAATTTAAAAATGAAAAAAAAATATTACCAAAGATTTTTTATGTTATCTTCCTCTTTATTGTTCAATTTTTTTAATTAATTTTTCCTAATCCCTAACACTAAACCCTAACCCTAAATCCGAAACACTAAACCTTAAACCCTAATTCTGAACCCTAAACCCTAAGCCTAAATCATAAACCTTAAACCCTAACCCTAAACCTTAAACTCTAACCCTAACCCTAACCCTTAAACCTAAACCACATAAACCCACCACTAAACCCTAACCATAAATCCTAAACCCCAAATCTATATAAAAAATTAAGGGTAAACTACACCAGTGACCACCCAACTATTTGGGGATACCTATTTTGACCACCCAACTAAAGAACTCGTCAATCAGGTACTCCAACTTTGAAACCCTACCTATTTTGGCCACTGCCGTTAAAAATTCTGACGGAAAAGTTAACAGTGATGACGTGACAGTTAATGAAAAGTTGTAAAATTACACATTTAATCCCTCTAATTTATTTATTAATTTATTTTTATAATTAATTAATATATTTTTCTCACCAACACCACCTGGTTGGTGAGAAAGAAAGAAAGAATGAAAATATTGTTTAAATGCCATAGAGGGGATTTGAACCCACACCCTTTTGCTTGTAAAGGGCTAAACCACTGGGCCAATGTAATATCCATGATATAAAATCCGAAAATACAGTATTAAATGGTTATATCTTAGTATTTGAATTACCCTGACAAAGACCAACTGTTTAAATCGATTAATATTTAAATAAAAATATTAAATATTTAGATTTTAATTATTCAAATATTTGAATTTTGTTGTTTAAATATTTTTATATTTTTTGTTCGAATAATTAAAATCTAAATATTTTTATTCTAATATTTTTAATTCAAATATTCGAACATTCATGATTTTTATTTGAATATTTAAAATATAAATATTTTTATTCGAATATTTATTAATTTTTAACTAATATTTTTATTTATATATTTAATATTATTCGAATATTTAATATATGTATTTTAAATATTTAATTATTTTGATTTATTTATTAAATGTTTTATTATTTTAACTCAAATATTTAATATTTTAATTTAAATATTAATCGACTTAAAATTTTATTATTGTAGGTTTTTACTAAAACTTGATCACTTAATAATACATGTGAATATAATATAACTCAAGAATTAACTTGGCCTAATGGTTCACTTGTTGATTAGGTGTTTGTTATGCTTGAGGTTGTGGGTTTAAATCTCCTTATATGTAATAAAGTTTGCATTTTATTTCTTCCACGTCACTGCTGTTAATTGCTGTTAATTTTTCCGTCAGAATTTTAACGGCAGTGGTCAAAATAGGTATCCCCAAATAGTTGGGTGGTCACTGGTGTAGTTTACCCAAAAATTAATTAGGAAAATTTTAAAGAACAAAGAGAAAGATGACACAAGAAATCTTTGATAATATTTTTTACTTTTTTAATCAAAGACATTAAATTAGATGATTTAACCAATGCTTATGTGTAAATTTGATATAAAAAAAATATATTATGTGTCCTAATTTAATTGGTTGGGACCATATCTTAGGTAATGGAAAGGGTTTATAGAATAATTTTTCCTACAATAATACTCTCTATTAAGGCATCTGTCGTAGTTTCTAGTGGTTTCTACATTAATGGTATATATGTCATAATATTATACCCCAAGACTTGTCTTGTACCCAAGATGTCGGCAGCCCAAGGACTGGCGTTTAGGAATCAAGACCAAGATTTTTGTGGTGTGTTGTTTCCTTCTCAACGACGCCACAAACATGTCGGCAGTTCATAGCTGCTTAACCCTAGTCTCAGCCCGTGGAGTTGGTCTTGTTTTAATTTTCTTTTAGTTTTTAGCTCAATCTGGAAACTACTATGACCGGTTCTTCCCATGTCTTGGGCAAATAAGCTACATTACCACGATCTTCCTCGTATTATAGAATACCAGATTAAATATTGTTGTTCTTGTAATGGGGTTCGGATGATGATGACATCCACAAGCCTGATTTCTTTACTCAATATAATAATTAGTTTTTGACATCATATAAAAAAAATGTGTAATTTTAATTTAAAATGTAAAGTTCTAAAAATTATAATTTATAATTTATTTTTAAGATTTTATTATAAACTATTTAGATTTTGATTGTTAATATAAAAATAATAATAGTAGTAATTATTATAAT
Organism: Abelmoschus esculentus; assembly: GCA_035048815.1. Classification (NCBI taxonomy): domain Eukaryota; kingdom Viridiplantae; phylum Streptophyta; class Magnoliopsida; order Malvales; family Malvaceae; genus Abelmoschus; species Abelmoschus esculentus. The sequence continues at coordinate 19,865,244 of JAUCBN010000016.1, read as the reverse complement.
TATGAGGTGCTTCTTTGGTTAGTTATTTATCTAGGGACGATAACGGGTCGGACCGACTTTTAACTATTCGACTCGATTCGAAAATTAAATAATTTGTCTCGTCTCGATTTAATCATAATATATATTTTTTGATCCGACCTAAAATAATAAAACTTATAATCCGATCCCGATATATAAATGAAAAAACAGATTAAACCCGATTTGATCTGAGAAAAAATAATAAAAATATTATATATAAAAATACAATAAAAATATATAAAATATATAGGGTTGGTTTTTTTACCTGAACTCGACCCGACTCGATCATATTTTTAAAACAACCCGATCAGATCTAAACTCGAACCCGATTTTTTAAATAAAAAAATCTTTCCCTATCGGGTTAAATCGGGTCAAAACCTGACACTGACGGGTTTACCTCTCAATAGAAATACACACAACAAATAGATTAATCATCGCAATCCACGATAAATATTTTATCTTAAATTAAAAAATTAAATCAAAATTTAAATAATTTTATTATTAAAAATATAAAAAAGTTACATAAATATAAGAATTTTGAATATATATTACTTGCTATCATTCTAGGGCTGCTTTATCGGACATTGCAACATCAAAAGAGTCAAAGTTGAGAGGAAGCAGAAAGGGCGACGCGTCCTAAATGAGCACAGCAAAAACCCATTTGAAACTTTGACCATTGACCCGAATAATTTACCCGGGGCTCTGAGTGTGACTCGGTCTTGAATCCTCCTACTCACTGTTTTCCTCCCTCGACTCGGCCTTTATTGAAAAAAAAAACAATTAAAATATTTTATTACTGATTATAGAGTGTAAGACCAAGTCGGTTCATCCATTTATTTCTCTCTTCTTCCCATATAATTACGGTAATAATCCTATTCCAAAAAATTACTGTAATAACCATAATTACAATAATTTTTATTATATAACAATTATAAATTAAAAATATTAAAATTTTTAAATAAAATTTAAATTTAAATTTTAGTATTATGAATAAATTTTGAATAGTAAAATATTTTTAATAAATAATTGATAATAAAATATTAGTAATAAAAATACAGACACAGTAATAATTAATTTTGTTCTTAAAAATAAAATAATAAAAAAAGGAGATGTGGGAAAAACAACGAAGATGCGCTTGACTTTTTTGACCTATTTAAAAGCAAAACAGAAAAAAGCTTCTGTTGTGAAGCGTGTTGTTTTTGTGATTTTCGGACAGAACAAGAAGAAAACTGATTTCATGACATCCAGAATTCAGAACCAGAACTGCGTTCAAATCAAAACTGATTTTCTTTTTTAAAAACTTTTTTTTTTTTGGATTTTCATTCGAATATTTCGTTTATGATTCTTTTTTTCTTCCGGGAAAGTTTTCTTGTTGATTTATCTTTGTTTTTAGATTGATTTCAAGCCATGCGTTGGCTTCAGAATATTTCCTTTTCTTCTTCTTCTTCGTCGGCTTCTTCTTCTTCCACCATGGCGGCTGCGCCAGTATCTTCTTCCGGGAAGCATTTTCAAGATAATAATTGCTACCATAAACGTAATCACAAGCAACGCCACAGTTCTCTTCACCAGTACTTGGGGTTTCGCATTGCGGGGCCTAAGCTGACGAAGCAACCGGATCTGACGCGACTTGGCGACCGGGAGTTGGTGGCGTCTCCGCTGTCTGCCAGCTTCGATTCTCCTTTGTCGTCTTCGGCTGCTACTTCGAGGGCACCATCGGTGCCGTTGCCGCTTCCACTTCCGGTTCCTGAAGGAGACGGCGAGCAACGGTTGCCGTCGCCGACTGAGGTTGGACATGGTAAAGCTTTAGAGGATAGAGATATAGAAAAAGTAGATGGAACTCCTTCCAATTCAAGGTGATTTTCCATCCCAATTACTACTTTTAAATAATATTTAGCTGCAAATTTTAATTAAGATTTTGCAGCTTTTTATGGAGATTGATATTCAATTGTGCTAACTTAGGAACAAATCATGATCTGGTGGATGATTTATTCACAATAGCAATACTATCCGACTGATAATCTGAATGCTCGATCTCGGAATTTAGAGCTGATTTAAACATTCTGATAACCTGTTTTTATGGATTCTGTTACAATTGAAAGTTCTTCGATTTCTCGAATTACAGTATGTTCCCGTCTCGTGGCGCGAGGAAGATGGAGGAGTATTTGGACATAAGATCAACCCCTAAGATGTTGCATCAAGAAGTGAATCGAGGGGACAGTTCTCAAGATGATTTTAGGGTGAATGTTCCTATCAGGAGTGCCCCTGCGAGTCCGTTTAATAATTCGTCTGTGTTTAGTCCACATAGATTAAGTACCGGTGACATGTTTCCGCACTACATTGCTCCTACGGGAAAACAAGTCTGGTCTGCACCGGAGATGCCAACATTAGATATGGCTGGACATCCTCCCTCATCATTCTATGATTTCACCATATTTAGTACCGATAATACTCCTCTTCACAGTCCAAATATAAGTCCTCATCGAACATATAAAAGCCAAAGTGGACCTGCCTCACCAATACATCAGGAGTTCCCACGTGACTTAGCATCAACCCGACCAGAAAGTAATGGCCCTATTGTCCATCCATTACCTCTTCCTCCCGGAGCAGCCATGGCTTCACCATCAGCTTCCATTCCCCAAGTTCCAACTAAACCAGAGCCGTTGCCAATGAAAAGTCAATGGCAAAAGGGCAAGCTTATCGGGCGTGGTACATTTGGAAGCGTTTATGTCGCCAGTAATAGGTATGCAATGCAAGTTCTATATAGATTTGCTTCCTTTGCTCTTGCAATCTAAATTGTAAAGGGGCTTCTTCTTTCTTACAGAGAAACGGGCGCATTATGTGCAATGAAGGAAGTTGAAATATTTCCCGATGACCCGAAATCTGCAGAGTCTATAAAGCAACTAGAGCAGGTTTTCCTTCACTCTAGCGAGAGAAGGGCGCAGATTAAATGATTATTGAGTATTGTTTCTTTCTTTTACAGTTGTCCTTACTGTTTTATTTAATTGCAGGAAATTAAGGTTCTTAGCCAGCTTAAGCATCAAAACATAGTTCAGTATTATGGTAGTGAAACGGTAAGTAACATGCGGATCGCCAATTGCGTATTTAGGATTTCATCGCTTCCTCTTACTCTGATTATCATATTAGGTATTTTCTATTAAAGCATTCAAATTCTGCATACGCAGGTCGAAGACAAGTTCTACATATATCTGGAGTATGTTCACCCTGGTTCGATTAATAAATATGTTCGTGACCATTGTGGTGCCATAACAGAATCAGTTGTCCGCAATTTTACTCGCCATATCCTTTCCGGGTTGGCTTACCTCCACAGCACAATGACAATCCACAGGTACAAAGCACTGTATCCTTATTTCTGGTTTGTGCAGAGAAAATGAACATATTTTAGTAGTTTTGTGTGAATTATCGGTAGCTTAATATGAGCTTTACCTGTTCCATTCAGAGATATTAAAGGGGCTAATTTGCTGGTTGATTCATCCGGTTTTGTCAAGCTTGCGGACTTTGGGATGTCCAAACATGTGAGTTTCATATCTTCCCCTTCCCGAATACATGCCGTATTCTATTATTGCTTATTGTTCCTCCAAGAAACCTAGCTTTAGGTCACTTTGCTGGTTCTCGTTTTTACGGTTCAGCTTTAATAATTTTGGATCCTCTTGTTGCACAGCTTAACGGACAAAGAGCAGATCTATCTTTGAAGGGAAGTCCATACTGGATGGCTCCAGAGGTACTATCTTGTAATATATCAATGCGTTTCCTTCTGTAGTTTATACATATTGACATCGTTCGTTTCACTGCAGCTTATGCAAGCCGTAATGCAGAAAGATAATAGTTCCGATCTCGCTCTAGCTGTTGATATTTGGAGTTTGGGTTGTACAATTATTGAAATGTTCACGGGTAAAGCACCATGGAGCGAGTATGAAGGGGTAAGCACCTAATATTATCTTCATTCACTTCATTAATCTCGCCGAGCATGAGCATTGGAGAAAAACAGAACATGCCAACTCTTCTCCTTGTTAATGTAGGCTGCAGCTATGTTTAAAGTGATGAAGGATACCCCTCCCATTCCCGAAACATTATCACCCGAGGGGAAGGATTTCCTACGCTGTTGCTTCAGAAGAAATCCGGCAGAGAGACCGACTGCAAGCATGTTACTAGAGCATAGATTTGTAAAATGTTCACCTCAGTCAGGTGCCTCATCTTCTAACGGGATAAAGTCCACGGTAAATAAGAACACTTCCCCTCTTGTTGCGGCCTAGTCCGACATAAAATCGTTTATTTACCAACTTATTTAATAATATACATGCAGGATATGCCCCTTAGTCCTAGAGAACGATCTGAATTCAAACCGGATCAATTGCCTGTGCAGCAAAGCCAACGAAGTCCAAAAACTGCAACCCATGAGAGGTAAAGAGTTCTCAATTTTGCATTGCCTTGGAATTATCTCATTTTCTTGGACTCTCGGCTCCAGCTACTCACACTATTTCGTTTTCTCCAGGGAGACTACGCAACGATCTCATTACAAGAGTCCAGAGTTGAGAGTCGCCGCACGTAATTCCCCTCGTTCTACCCTCGAGACCCTTCCCAGCTTGTCTCCTCCAGGCTCGTGTCAAAGTTCCCATCACCCCAGCCCTTTTAGTAGGTCTATCAACCAGGAGTTTAAGAAACTCCATATTTTCAGATGACAAATGCAGAAAGGAAAACAGAATGTTGTACATTATTTTCTAGGATTTCTGTGAATAAGTCAAACCTTCGAGCATTGCACCCAACACCTCGGAGGATACTGTTTTAACTTGTGGCCATGGAGAGCTGAAGTAAGAAGCTCCCAAGCTACCGGATCGACTGTCGCCGATAGCTGATTTCCATCTTGGAAGCACATCCAGAAATAGGATACAAGTAGGTTTTAGCTTTTGGTATAGAGATATATTTTTTAGAGCTTCCAGAAAATGGAGAAAGCTCTTTCTTTTTCATGTATCATGCTGAAGGTGACATTTTGTCCCTGTGGGTCCAAAATAGTTTACTTTTAGTGGTTAAGGATGTTTATTTTTTAGATCCACTTATTGGTTTAGTTATTAAGAATGTTTATCTTACACTATCTTGTATAAATTCGAATGTCGATATAAAAAAATTATAATCTTTATTTAATCAAAAAATAATCGCTTACTATAAAAATTATTTACTGATATAAATGTAATTAATGAATCATCTAATCTAACCTTAGAAAAAGAAAGTAATATTTTTAGGGCATAGTAGGGGTGTGTAATGGTGTGATCCACGTCAAGACATGAAACCGAAAATAGCCAGCTTCTTTGTTTCGTGTCATGTTTTGTACCATTGGATTAATTCAACGGCTGAGATTTATTCCTTTTTCCTCTAATTAAGAAGTCTATAAACCATAATCAAAAGAAGAATAAATTAGTGATAGAATCACCACTTTCAAACTTGATTTCTTTCCCTTTTTTCAACTTTGATCAAATTGCAATCACGTGAACAAGTAAACGCACACTTTATCTTTCTTCTTCTCGCTTTCTCTTTCAGTAAAATTCCCATTCAGACAAAACCAACATCTGCTCAAACTCCTGTTCTTAGCAGACACTCCCAAAAGGAAGAAAGATGGAACCTCCTGCCACACAATCCATAGAGGGTTCCACCAACAGTTTCCAGGTTGAAGAAGATGAACAAGACAAAGTTGTTGATGAATGGTAATTAGGAATTACAACCAACCCCTTTTTCTCTGTTTTGTTTCTTATAATTCAATTCTTCTGGTTTAATTCTCTCTGTTTTTTTGCAGTTGTTCTTGCTGCTATGACTGCACTGGGAGCATCTTTGATTACTTGTGTTGTTCCAATCTTTGTTAGAATATAAGTTTAGAAAGTACATGGGAATATGGGATGTTCTTCCTTTTACAAAGGATCTAATTTGATGTTTCAGAAAGAGTATTTTAAGAATGTCTGAAACTTTTGTTTGTTGTTGTGTTCACTGTTTTATTAAAGTAATTTAAATGGCCTTTAGAAATTTGCTTTTTGATCCTGTCTGCTTATATGTTCTTTCAAACATCATATGATTTTGATGGTAATGAAATTTCCCTCAGAGGATCTAGGAAACTGTTGATATGCCTGTCATTTTCAGGAGTTAGTTTCTGCATTCTGATTAGTTAACCACTCTTCCTTATCAGTAACATGGCCATGACCATCTGGGAATCTACCATTAGATGGCTCCTTCAAAGAGCTTACAGTTTCTCTGATCATGATTGACAGAAGAAGGTTTTCCTTCATCCTAGATTGTACTGAAAAATGGAACAGAATATGAGAATCAATACAGAAGCAGAAAGAAGAATTGTGATATAGAGTCTCCTTAGCTGCATCCAGAATGCTGATCGCTTGCAAAGATTAAGCATCTACAGAGATAGAGTTGCCTATATGTGTATGACAAAAATACCTGTAACAGAAGCCAGTTCAAGTCTTCGGTGTTCTTGGCATAAAGCTCTTTTGATAATGTCTGAGAACATGCGTAAGTAGTCTTCTCCATGTGAAAAAAATATTTGTGGAGGAGAGATGAATAGGGAAGTTGGCAAGGTAAGGATAAACTCTACACTAGAGAAATAGACGCGCCATATCCCCCTCAAAGATAACCCCTCAACACCAGAAAGGTTGTTCCTTATCAGTGTAGAACTTGTCCACTCGCATCGATTTGAAGGAAGATGCTCTACCATTAGGATGAATATAAGCCTGTCGTTGCATTCTCTCCTATGGAAAACCCATCTCTCTCTGGTGTTGCAGATGAATTGTGAGCCAAGCTATCAGAAGGGGGCATCATTAAAACATCTTAGCTCCTACATCCATCGATGATTTTCTTTTTCCCGAGTTAAGAATGAGCTGCAGTACAATTGGCTGTGTGCTAGGATTTTTCACAGTGACTTCCGACTTGAACCATTGGAAACGGAACCTTGTGATCATCAAGCACTGACATGCCACCTGTGGTACCTTGAGATTTCCAGTTTCTAAGTACCAACTCATCCACTTCTGCTGTCTGCAACTCCTAAATATAGTCACATGACCTTAGTTATATCCTGAACAGAGATCTAGTATAAGTAATTACTACTGGCTGAATTTCATAAGGGGACTCGAGTCTCAACAGCAAACCCCTTAGCCTGAACCAGGAAACTACCAGAGCTTGTTTCCAAGATAAGTTGAGCTGTTTTCAGTTAATTGGTTCCCACAAATAACACTGGATATATATACTAAAAATAGTTGATATTTTTTGAGGTAAACTTATTTACATTGACTAATCTCAAATTATGTATCCCAAAGATAAGTTAAAAGAGAAAAATCAATTTTTTATACAATGACCAGCTCCGGGATATGCCCCGGAGTTGTTGGTCGAAACTCATCGACATGTTCTGACTTACTGGTTCGCTCTTGGCTTGAACCAATGGTTTGGTTTATACTCTTTGGCATCATCAAAGCATTCCCATCATGACGATCTCCTTGCCTTGAGCTTTTCTTGCAGGGTTCACTCTTCAAATCCCTCTCTTCAGACACAAATATCTCTAGACATATGACCAAAACAAAGATGAAAAAACAAACACTTCTGGGTCTGAAACTCGACATTATAATGCAGAAGTAACCAAGGGATAGTCTTTAGATGTTTAAGGACAGTGGTGTTTAAAAACTAAATAGCCCTTAGAAGTTAGAACTGGGAGAATTTTAAGAGGCATTGGCATGTGGGAGCCTCCATACAAGTAGGAGGATTCCAGGAACCGAGGGGTAGAGGGATGGTCATCCCAAAAATTTAAAATTCGTATATAATTTAAAATTTTTTATATTTTTTATTAAAATATATTTTCGTCCTCTAAAATTTTATAAATCCGTCCCTTAACATAAAATCTTTATCCGCCTTTGGTGGATTCCATTAGCCGGAAAAAAAAAAGAAAAGAAAGAAAGATGAAATATATGCATTGGATGGCTTCTATGTCATGTTTCAGCCTAACCATTCATTCCCTATATAAAAGTTTACTCATTTCTTGGTTACGGCATGTTCTTTATATTCTTCTTGCCTCTGTAGATATTTAAAATATCTTAGCTATCCTAATACGCAACTTGATATTTTTTTTTGAATAAATACGCCCTTTGATATTTAATTGATTCGTATAATATCAATATATATTTTTCAACTTTCAACCTAAACTTAGACCATCCTGTCCCGAATTTTTTATTTATTTCAAAACATGTTACACTCTAAACCCTAATATTTTTACTAAAATACCCAATCAAGACAGATCGAATCAACTCAGATCATATTGTATATTTTTACCATCCCTATCTATTTTTTCTGTTGACATGCAATACGTATTAAAGCTTGGCAATGGCCAAGAAGATAAAATGGCGGCTTTGTCACATAGAAATCGATATTATATTTTTTCCAAATATCAAAAACTATTTTTTAAGATGATCAAATAAAAACATTACAAATAATACAGTACATGACATACTGACCAACACACACATGTTACAGACACCAAACCAGTAGGGACAATTATTTTTCTTACATCACCATCTTAAAAACCTAGGAGTAGGACTCATGCATTTTCCTACGTGAATAATCATTGGAACACTTTCTTTTTAACCAGTGATTACAGTTATCAAATTGAGGATAAAAATACCTACACATTTTTCTCAGAAACATTCGTGTTTACAAAAGCATGACCAGCCCCAGGACCGTGTCCTGGACTTGTACGTTTGAAGCCTTGTGAATGTCTGCCATTGAGGGTGCTAGAACTTCCCGGCATCCCAACATTATCTTTGCCATCGTCTTCTCCGAATGAGTGCCCGATACGGCGGCGGCTGCCCGGTGAATACGGGCGAGCTGGTATAGAGGGTGGCAATACTTGCTCAGCGTTTACTTGACGACGATCTTCGTCGTTGCCGATGACCACTGGTTTCATTTGTCTTCCATTGACGTAGAAAACCAAATTGCTGCAAACAATCACAGCAAGAACAATCTGCATGGGGTTGAATTCCATGATCAAGTAGAGAATTCAATTTAAGTAAGAACAATGAATTTCTCTTGGATTCAATGGTATTTATAGGAATTAGGGGGCAATTAGGGTTTCTAACCGCTAATTATTCTTAAACACAAAGAGTTGGTGTAGCATTAGTTGTCATACTGTTGGCATTTGAAGGTGGATCCTTGACCTTTGATAGTGCTAAAACCTTAATTAATTAACAATTTTTGTAATAATAAAGCATTAGTTAACCTTGCAGTCTTAGAAACCCTGTAGATATCAAAGTTCAATCCCCACCGCCGACAAAGTAGAAAATATGTGGATTTTTATGTACTTGTCCACTATGCAAATGCATAATTAGTAATATTATTACATACTGATGGCTGTTGTGCCCTGCTTGCAAAGTCATTATGTGGACAAATACAAGTGAATCACACATCTGTCTTATACCTGCATTGTTTAAGGTTGTAGTGCAACTTGCAGACTCCAACTCCAAGACATTCATGCATGAGATAGAAAATGGGGTTGAATTTTCTCGATTATAATTGACAAAATCTAAATACACGATCATTTGAACATAAAGACATGATGAACATATAAGTTGTTGACAAATAATACATTAGATAAAATATAAAATTGTTTTTCTTTTTATTAGCGTGTCATTTTATTAAGTCATTTTAAATTATTTAATTTTAAATTTATAATTTTTATTAAAAGATATTTCAACCCAAATTAAAATAAATTTAAAAACGAACAACCATTAAAATAATAATCTAATCAAATATTATAAAAGAGAATTTTTAACATTTGAGGGGTCATAACCGATGGTTCATACGACACACAACATTTGACCAAACTTAAAAATCAGAACTTGAGATTTGATATCAAATCTTACCTTTTAAGCTTTATATATGTATATATATAAATAAATAAAAGAATATATTAAAAAATAATTTAAATACTACTAATAAGATAGATTCTTTAAACGTGTCTTTGGTTTTTTAATTTTAAAAAAATAAATTAAGCATTATAAATATTTAGTATGAAGGTGATAATTTTAACTTAATTTGTTCTATTATATATCATTTTATTAAATTAATTAATAGTTTGGTTGTAAGTTTTTGAATTTATTTATACTCGCAATTTTGAATAATATGATATATTTTTTAAGTTAATTGTACTATATATAAGTCCGTAAATTGTAATCTTAAAATTAAATCCATCCTTAAGTTTTTTTAAATATTTTAATTTTATCTTTAATTTATGATTTTATTATAATTCGTGCATAAGTTTTTGAAAATTTTAGCTTCATCCTCAACTATCGTATATACTAATCACGTTAATTATTAGTAAAACCATTAAATATTATTAACAACCATTAAATATTGACATGTAATAATGCGATATAGCATACACGATAATTAATATTATATTTACTGATATAGCATACACGATAATTAATGTTGTATATATTGATAAGCTCGTATAAGAAACTTTTAAAATTATAAGTTTTATCATAATTTATTATTTTAGTCCACTATTACTAAACACTTAAAATAATAGATTTGACCGATAAAAAATTAATTTTAACTTAAATCATTATTTATCAAACATGACCTAAATATTTTAAATAAAATTTTTATTTTTTTTTAAATGGGTAAATTTTTTTAATCATTTTATATGAGTACTACAAGATAATATTCATACCCAATTATTTTAATTATTTTCTCATAAAAGACATCATATTCACAATTAATAATTTTATGCAACAATATCTAAACTTAATCAACCAAGTTTTGTAGTTTAATCCTCGTATTAAAACTTTAATCAACCGATGTTTCTTCGGCCCATATGTGAGACATTTGACTTTATCTTACAAGTTTTGTACTAGTTTCTTCTGTTCATAGAAGAGTTGATTCTTCGGAAACTTTTGGATTTTTAGGTCATTTAGAGGTTTTATTTGTATAAATATGATGTTTAAAATTTATCTTTGAATATAAGTCAAAAACTACAGTGTAGGTGGGAGAACGTCACCTGCAGGTGGTGACTTGGGAGGACGCCACCTGCAAGTGACGTCCTCCTTTTTTTAATATTTTTTGTGTTAATTTTGAAGGGAGAACGCCACCTGCACATGGCGTTCTCCCATTTGTACTGTTCATTTTAATTTAGATCCCAAAATATCAATTCAGAATCCTTATTTTTTAATTAAAAAAAAGATGAATCCAATTTTGCATGATTCAAAACCCAGAAAGTAAGAAAAAGTATTAGATGAAACAAGTTCATCACGTCATATGTAGTCTTAATTAATCAGATTTGTTTATCGTGTTTTTTTTAAGATGAATCATCATTTTTCTTACATGTAATTAGAGATAGATAGTTATTAGGTATTTATTTTGAGATAGACGAATTTGATTGATTAGATTACGGATAACATAATGAACAAAGTTCATCTAATAATTTTTACAAAGATATTCCCTTCGCTATGCAATAAAAAAAGTCACGTGAAAGAAAATTTAAAATATCTTTTTTTATACATCGGATAAAATCAACCGAAGCTGAGCACAATAAACCATACGAAGCAAAAGTTCGACTAAAATTTTGAAGTTCGAGTCTTGAGTTCAATCAAATTTTTTGAGGAAAAAAATGATTTTTTTAAATAAACATTGAACTATCTAAAATCGTTTTATTACATTCATTTAATATGATTATATTTTATTTTCAGACAAAATATATTTATCTCTTTTTGATGTCTTTTTTTATGTCTTAATGCTAATAAATTAAATTTTAAGCGTTAACTATAAATGCTAAATTTTAAACTATAACCCTAAAATTTTACTATTAAAATTTAATTAATTTTATTACATTCGAGTTTACGCCCTTAAGACACAAATAAATGCTAAACAAGATATACATACATGCCATTATCCATAACCTTGTAATGATTTTTCTTTCTTTTTTAATAAAAGTTTGTGCACACAAGGCATGGAAATATCATTTCGTCAAATGTATTTGTTTATTTAGGGTCAAGAGTGAAAGACAAGAAAACCCATTTTATAAACAAAAGATATACGTACATAAAACACCTTCAGATGCTGACTACTACAGCCATTTTCTCACCATCAGTATAAAATTTTCTCACCAGCCAATCACCCTTTCTTGCACACATGGAATAACATTTGTATCTTGTTTTTATATTTTAAAAACACAAAGTTTAAGTCCAGAGTCTTTGAACTCTCCTTTTATAGGTTTAAAAATAACTATTTTTTTATTAATCTAATATCGTAAATGAAATAAACTGAGCTTGGAGAGTTATCTTTGTATTAAGTTTTTATATTATTCGATCTGGAATAAATCGAATAATAAATTAGATACCGACAGTTTTAAAATAAATTTGTTCGAAGAGATAGGGACTACTAAATGAATTCAACGAAGATGTAATAAACGTGCGGGGGACTATAAATCAATATTTGTTCTAAATAACATTTAAGTAACAAGTTTAATACAAGCAAAAGAATTATCAAGAAACTCAAACTTTTTAAAATAGTATAAATTTCAGTTGATATTTTTGTTGGCGTGGCAGCCAGGTTGCTGAGGGAGAATATTGGTAAGGAGTGTTGAGAAGGTAGCTATAGCTTTGTCAACGTTTCTGGATAATGATTAATCAAATTAAGACGATTAAATCTGCAATTATTCCCTATAAATACACTCTTAGATCTGTTTAATCGTTTCAAAACTCTCTTCTTCACTAATATCCAGTCTTTGAACAGTTCCAAAACTTGTTAATGGAGTCATACAAAGATCCACCGGTTTATGGAAATCTTATCACGGTTCTCAGTATTGATGGAGGAGGAATCAGAGGAATCATCCCCGGAGTTATCCTTGCAAGACTTGAATCTGAACTTCAGGTAACGTGATTCGATTTTGTCTAAAATAGTATAGATTTATAAGTTAAGAGTAAGTTGTATAAGTAAATATTATCTTAATCGAGATTTTGTCTTTTAGTTTTGTTCATAAAAAAATAGTGTATGATAAAATTTGACGACATAATTATTTAGATGTTCGGGAAAATAGAATAAAATTTTTTGATTAAACAATACCGAACTTGTGTGATTTACCCCTTATCCTGTGAACCTATAGGAATATGATTTAAGCTTTGATTAATGTCGTATTGAAAACAGAAACTGGACGGTGACGATGCTAGGCTCGTCGACTACTTTGACGTGATGACGGGGACGAGCACCGGTGGTCTCATGACGGCCATGTTAGCCGCCCCAAATGAAAATGGCCGCCCTCTATTCGCTGCTAAAGATATAGTGCCCTTTTACCTTAAAAATGGCTCCCAAATTTTTCAACAGACAAGGTATCTCTGGTATGACATATAACATAAATATACTCCTACATTTACATATACATATACATATGTTATAATTCTTCTCTTGTATATTGCAGTGGGATCTTGTCTTGGGCTTCAAAAATATCGAAAGTTCTAACCGGACCAAGATACGACGGGAAGTATCTTTACAAGCTGGTAAGAGACTTATTAGGGAACACCATATTGCATCAAACCTTGACCAGCGTCGTCATTCCTACTTTCGACATCAAGAAACTTCAGCCAACAGTCTTCTCCAGCTATCAGGTAGTTCGAATCATATTATTTCGTATCGGACTAATCCAGTCCGATACGAATAATTCTTAAACTTGGAACTAAGAGATTTTTGGTATGCAGATTCCCATCAATCCAGACATTGACGCCCTGTTATCAGACATCTGCATATCCACATCCGCAGCACCAACTTATTTCCCATCGTATTATTTCAAGAACAACAACGAAGAATTCAACCTTATAGATGGAGGCATCGCAGCAAACAATCCCGTAAGTAAAAAAACAGAAATAAAAAGCTTAAAAACAAGTGGAAATTATAACACGACCTGACACAAGTTATTGTCGGATATCAGACATTGGTCGCCATGCGAGAAGTGACGAAACAGATAATGAAAGATAACCCAGATTTTTTCCCCATAGACCCCTTGGATTACACCCGTTTCCTCGTCATCTCGTTAGGCGCAGGGTCCAACCGGCGTGAAAAGAAATACGAAGCCAAACAGGCCGCCAAATGGGGTGTAATAAGTTGGTTGTTTGAAGATAATAGCAGTCCGATACTTGATTTTTATGGCGAAGCGAGCAAGGATATGGTTGATTACCATAACTGTGTTGTTTTCAAAGCCCTCCATTCCGAGGATAAGTATCTCAGGATCGACGTAAGCTTTGTCGTGTTTTTTTTTTCGATTTTGGCTTTTAATTTCCTCAAAACTTTACAGATGATGTTTCTATTAGGATGATACGCTAACCGGAGAAATGGCTTCCGTGGATGTATCGACAAAGGAGAATCTGGACAACCTTGTAGCGAAAGGAGAGATGTTGCTGGAGAAAACTGTTTCACGCATGAATTTAAACTCCGGCCTCTATGAACCGATCGAAAATGGAGGCTCAAACGCCGAAGCACTGCAAAGGTACATATATACGCAGGGATAGGATTTATTAACATAGCGTATAGAAATTTTAAATTTTATACGTTTTTTTATTATGCGAAAAATATTATTTTAAAAAATAATTTCATACATCTATTTTATCCGTAAAACATCAAAAAAAAATATATAATTCGTAGCTATATATACATACCATTTACAGTGGATGGGAATTGGGATGAAAATGAAAATCTGATGGCTTAATAATATTTCATGTAAATATTTGTAGGCAGCGATAAAGTTAAGATTTGAGGTTTGAGGGCAAAACATAAATAACTAAAAGTAAAAATAAATTTATAAAAAAAATATATTTTTTAAAGAAAATTATATATACGGACAATGTGAAGAAAAAGAAATTCTTTGAGACAAAAGAGTGATTGCCTCTTCCTGGGGATGGAGAGCTACAAATCATTCGAATTTTTATTGTATCTTTTCGATGTCCCACTTTAAAATAATAAGTTTAGATTTAAGGTTAGAGGTTGTAGTTAGAGTTTAGAGAATTAAAGTTATAGTGTATTTTTTAGGGTGTAGGGTTTAAAATATAGAAATTAGAGATCAGTGGTAGATCCAGAACTATATGTGAGGGTGGGCACAAATCAAAATATTTTTTAAGATAAGTACAAAACATAAAAATCTCAAAATTTCAAGGTGGGCACAATCATAAAATTTTAAAAATTTTGAGGACTAATTTATAAAAAATTCAAAAATCAAAGCCAAATACCTAAACTTTTAAAATTTTAGGGTGGACACAGGCTCACCTCAATTCCATTTGCATCCGCCACTGTTAAAGATACAATTTAAATTTTAATTTTAAATTCTTTTAAAGTGAAGCATGAAAGAAGATATGATTATAGAGTATGAGATTTTTATTCGGGATTAAACTATATATTCTTTGAAAGGAATATTTTCTTCTTATATGTTAATATTTATATTTTATCTCGAACCTTAAATCTTAATTTTATCTCCGTTTATAGATTTGCTAAACTGCTGTCGGATGAAAGGAAGCTAAGGGAATTCAACTCGCCAACCTCACAGGCCAACAAGTCATCTTAGCATATGTATTTTTTTATAATAATGGTTGATATTCAGTACTCTTTAAAATAGAAAATTTGTACATAAAAAAAATACATAAATCTATTCTTAATTAATCATTCATATTAATACATTTAATTAATTTATTCTTAATATTAAATTTACATCTTCACATATTAATACTTAAATAATACTCTGAAAATACATAATATTAAATTCTCATCTTCACGTATTAATACATAAATAATACTCTGAAAATATAATTAAAATATTTTAAAAGTTGAAACACGAAATTATAATCTAGACAATTGATCCAACAATCTAATCTTCAAAGGACACATTTGTAAATTAATTAAGTTTTCTAGGATGAAAGAGCAGGGCAAAGTTGCCTTTTAACTTTGCCTCCTCCAATAATTGACTTTTTTGCCCATATTTTAATTCTGATTGGTCAGTTTCAAACTTTTCCAATTTCCATCACCATGGCAACGTGGCCAAAATGTACAGTCTTCAGCTCCTTAGCATGTACCCCATTGTACACTATCTTCGTTTCCTCGTGGGCCCTCTTTTTTCCCGCGCGTTTCAATAAAACCCCAAACAGTTTCAAACTTCCGTTACACTCTTCGTTCAATCTTTCGTCATCGTCAAAATCATCGGTACCGTACCGGCGGCCATGACCATCGCTATCACGGGTGGAACAATAGCTTCCTTGACGCGTGATGCGGTTGATCTGATCGGGACTTACCTTCACACATTCGGTTAAAGACGCAACCAGCTCGTCGTATTGCTTCTTCGCTTGCGCCAGCTCCGACCTCAACATCTCGTTATGTTTTTTCAGTTTCTCGTTCTCGACTGATAATAAATAAGATAATTGAGTCGTTATTTTCGGCTTCGTTTCAATTGATTCCGGATTCTTCGAGTCCGGTGATGATGTGGAAGTGGACCCTAGGTCCTCTCCGGACTTAGTCGGGGTGGAGGGATGAGCACCGGATGTTCTACCGTTCGCCGGAGCGTTTGTCGGCGATGGTGTCACCGACTTCCGACGACGGATTTCGGACAATAGCTCTTTTTTCCCTCGCTTGAAATGCTCGTTCGCGAATTCCCATTTGTCTTGAACAATCTTTCGAAATCCCTGCAAGAAAACAGTCAAAGAAATTAGAACTCAAAAGCATCTATTTTATTTCGATTTTTTTTCAGTTTTAACTTTTAATGTTTATTTTAGGTTTATATACAAAATTAGTCCTCAAATTATACTACTTTTTCTAATTAACTCCTAAAGTTTTTTAATCGAATTTATACCTAAAGGATCATCCCCTTCTCATTCACCCCAAAAGTTCATAGCCTTTGTGGGATTTCTTGACAAGATTGGTTTATATTTGAACGAAAATGAAAGGAATGCAAAGGTGGGAGGTTGAGGTGAGAAACTGGAAAACTTGGGGATTGAATTTTAATTTTGGGATGAAAATAAAAGGAAAACAAACTTAAGAGGCTGGAGTGAGAAGCTGGAGAAATTGAGAGACTGATTTTTTTTATTTTTCTTTAAATTCAATTCTCTAGTTTCTCACTCTAGCCTCTCAAGTTTCCTTTCCTTTCTTTTTCATCCCAAAATAAAAATCCAGTTCCCCAACTTCTCCAATTTATCACTCAGTCGCCCACCTTTGCATTCCTTTCATTTTCGTTCTAACATCAACCAAACTCCTCAAGAAATCACGGCAACCTTTGTGTAATTTTGATAAAATTAAACCATGAAAAAATTCGAAAAGGTATACTGACCATGGATTTAAATCCAGGTCCATGACTGTTATCTAGGCCGTTATTTCAAGGTTCGACACTATCTAAAACTATTATCGTAAAAAATAACGATCCGCAATAACCTAATTCATCCATTTATCCACAAACTAAGATGAAACATGGCAATTATAATCGCGATTTAAATCCATGATGTTGACTTCTCTAATAAAGTATATCAACTTCGGTGGTTATCGTAGAATTAACAATAAATCTCTAAATAAATCATTGACTATACATTTCTCTTTTTTTTTTTTTCCAAACTCCATTATTTTCCTAATTTTACCAAAATTCCCCAATAAATATTCCGACAAAGTTAATCGAATCTAAACATGGTTGTAGAAAGAATCGAATAATTTAGTACAACTTACGTAAGTATTGAGCTGACGCACGAAGCTGGAAAAGTTGTCGTGCTTGAAATAATTTGGAAGCAAATCCTTTGCAAAATCAGCATTTTTCCAAACCACAAACGCCGTGCCGCTGTCGTTCCATGAAATCACATCGTCGGTGATCGGATCATCCACCAGCTCGTATGTTTTCGTCAAGAACGGCGCCGGAACACACCTTTGAGCCATTCCGATCTTCTTTTCTCTTCACCAACGCCAAAAAAACCCTAACCTAAAGCTTTCAATTTAGTTGTACGAAGACGAAGGAGGTTGTCACTGTCGCAGTGTTTTCTTGTATCAGTTTCCATGGATTAACAGAAAGAGCTCTCTGGGTTTATGTAATCTAAACAAAATCCCATGACTTGAAAATTTTGGAGAACAAAAGCGTGTTGCGGACTGGAAAAAAAAAGGAAAATAAAGCTTCAAAGGACTTGAAACGAAGCTTCTTGACCAGAGAAAGGTGGAAAAACAAGAAGTGAACATGTTTTTCGTCTTTCTTGAAGATAAAGATAAGAGGGAGAAAGTAGCGTTTTTAACGAGAAAAATGTGGGAACTTTTCATAGTAATTTCTTACGGAGTTAGGATTAAACTATGAGATAAATTAATTAATTTTAAAATAAATAAAATTTTAAAAATAATTAAATCATAATGTTAATCGATAATTTTAGGATGAACGTTCGATCGAGTCGAGTTAAATTAAAAAAAATTGAGTAATTCGAGTTGATGAGTCTAATTTTATTATTCAAAAGTCTTTTGAGTCAAATCGAGTTGAATAAATTTGAGTCAAGTCGAATCGAATCAAGTTTTTGAATTCTTATAAAAGATTAATTCTAATTATTTATTATGTTATAGTAGGATTTAGTTTAATTTAAGCTAGTTTCACTAATTATATAAGATATATGTATATATATTTTTATATTTTTTTTTCATATATGACAATATTTTTTATATTTTTATATATCAGTATATATATCATAAAAATTTAAGAGACTCATCTCAATCTTAGAAATAAATTCTCAAATGATTAAAAATTGAGTTATTCGAATTTTAATTATAACTCTAATTTTATTTAATTTTTTTAACCGAATTTAAAAAATTTAAATCGGATCATAATGAGTCAAATATTTTTACCTTAAATCGAATTATTTTATTTTTTCAATCGTTTACTTTAATGTTTTAAAAGTTTAACTAAATTATCATTGGTTTCTCCCTGATTTCTTCGTACTAATGCGAATAACTATCGAAACTTATATTTAATATTCTACTCTTTGTTTTAGTTTCCCAAAAATCGAAAGTTGTTTTTTTAATAATAAAATTCTTTTATTTTATTTTATTCGCTAACTTTTGATTGAATTTAATTTAATTGGTATTATATACTTTAAAAGCCAATAAATCCTTCAACTGTAAGGATGGTCACGGAATCAGAACCTTAAGAGTTTCGACCCGAACGGATCGGATTTTTTTGAAGAATATTCGGATTCGGGTTGGGTTAGATTGGTTTTTTTCAAAAGTGATTCGGGTTGAGGTTGGATTTAGGGTGGAAAAAATCCGACCCAAGACTAATAATGTAATTTTTCCATATATATTTTAGGGATATTTGTAATAATGACCCCTCTTTATATATATTTAATATAATTAGGTCACTAAAATTAATTTTTAACAATTGGATCACTAAAATTTTATTTTATCTATAATTAGATCCCTAAAATTAATTTTTTTTATAATTAAGTCCTTAAAATTTAAATTTTTAATGATTCGGATCGGATCGAATTTGGTTGAATTTTAAAGCTTAAAAATCAGTCGGATCGGGTCAAATTTTTTTACCCTAAACTTAGATCGGATCAGGTGGAGGATGAAAAGTATGTTTTTTTGGGTCGGATACGGATGGGCCGAAATCTGACCCGATCCGTGCCCATCTCTAAGAAAAACAACTATTTTCTAAGTATTTATTCCATGATAGAGAAAATGATTATCGTCCATCATATTTGAAAAAAATAAAATAAAAAAACGTGGTTAAAAGAAATGAAATAAAAAATTGTATTAAAATGACAATCAATAAAATTAAATTAAAAGAATATTTATTGTGCCATAAATTTACAATCAATATATTAAATTGATTTTTTTTCCTGGTACATTTCGGAATATTCTCTCTTGGAAAATATGAAGGGAAAAAAAATTAAAGTAATGACCAAAGTAAAATAATAACACGACATTGACTTTGGTTATTAAAATTTCCAACATCTTGCGTGAAGTGGACATATAAATCTAATAGCACAATAATGTTGGAATTTTAATCACCCTTCCTCTTGACTATTTCCTCAGCTTTTATTATGTCTTTATTATTTGTTTTTATGGTCAAATAAAGACTAATTTAAAGTTGAAACGTTTTTAGAAATTATATTATTTAAATAAAATTATTATTATACAGAGAATTAAAGGTTATTTTTAAAAATTATTAGTTTTTTATAATAGCATAAAGATAATTTTAACCTTTAATATTTATATTTTTTGTAGTTTTGACCCTTATTTTTTTTTTTAGATAAATTTAGCCCTTAACCTATATTTTTTTAACAAATAACTTATTTTTTAACTACTATGATAACTAGACTGTTAAAAATCTAACAATAATAACATGTCAGATATGATAATATATTTTAAATGATATAGAATCTATATATTAAATATAATTTTATTCTAATATAAAATATAAAATAATTAAAATTCAAATAAAATTTTAAGAATTAATTAATTCTAAAATAAAATACTATTAAACATTCTCAACCTTAACTATGATAGAATCAAAGTCTCATCTTAAAAAAAATATGAACACGATTCAAAATTAATTAATTCTTTTAGGTAGTATTTTAATTTTATCGTAGTTAGGGTTAAGAATGTTTAATAGTGTTCTATTTTAGAATTAATTATTTTTTTAATATTTTATTTGAATTTTAATTATTTTATATTTTATATTAGAATAAAATTATATTATATATATGTATTTGATAGGTTAGATGCCATGTTATTTAAAATATATTATCATATGCATATAACATGTCATCATTGTTAGATTTTTAACGATCCAGTTACCGTAGTGTTAAAAAATAAGTTATTTGTCAAAAAGATATAGATTAAGGGCTAAATTTATCCCAAAAAAAGAATAAGAGTCAAAACAATAAAAATTATAAACGTTAAAGGGTTAAAATTATCTTTATGCCTTTTATAATTAAGGTTTATTTTTAATGAAATTTATTAGATAGTTTAATTGTAGATATAATTAAGGGTTTTGCAATACGTGGTTTTAAAGTTTAATTTATAATTTAGGATTTATAGTTTATTTTTTCTGCCTCTCGTTTAATGTCTAGTATTGATTTTTTTTAATTTTTTATTTTGAACGTAATTATATTAAATATTTTAATTAATTAATTTATATATATATATATATAAATTATTTGATTGAAGTTTAAAATATATTTTTGTACATTTTTATCAAGAATATATTTAAAATAATAATGAATCGAAATTAAAAATGTTTAACAAAAAATAATTAATATTGGATATATTAAATTAAAAGAGTATTATTTAGGACTTGTGATTTATGATTTAAGATTTAAATTTTAGTGTTATGGTTTAGGGTTTAATATTTTAGTTTTAGGGTTAAGGTTTAAAGTTTAAGATTTGATAATTATTTTTAAGTATCAGTTATATCTGCAATTAATCATCTTAGTAGGTTCCATTAAACACATATAACATATTCCTCATGAAGCTCAAACTTGGAATCTCCGGCTCGGGGTTTTCCGAATGTATAACCCCCTTCTAACCCCTCCAGCAATTTCGTTTCCTCGTGCAAGGCCATGATGGCCGGCGCCCGGCAGTAGTACCGCCAACGCGCCGCCGAGGCTGTGGCCGGTCACTGTGAACTTGCTTTCTAGGTTCGAATTAAGCCTTCTTCTAAACTCCTCTCTTATGGCATAATAAGCGAAGTTCTTGTCTCGCTTATCGCGGGGGAGTTCAGGAGGCCAGCCATGTTCCATTACAAAGCCTAAAGCTTTCACAAATCCGCCATGGATCGTCCACATCTTCGGGTTCTCGAAGCCGGCGATGTTGATGTCCGTCCGTACACCAATCAAAGCCTCGGTTCCTCTGAAGGATACGACCACCATGTTGGTCCTTCTGTGATTTGTCATAAAACATGAAGACCTACGTATTGTTATTCTGTTGATAATCTGTACAAATCATGTATAATTAAACTTGTTAATACGAAATTAATACAAATTAAACAGAAATGGAAATGGAAATAGTGGGTTATAATTTAATTTTGGACAATTAATGTGCAATATATATTAAAAAGATGCCTTGAGATTCTATCTTGTTCTGGACAGCACCACCGACCTGGACCCATGTCCTCAAGACGTTGCAAAATAATCGAGTGAAATAGTGGACCAGATCAGCTTTGGCGCAGCACCAGCCTGGATCCATCTTCATCATATAATTACAAATTAATTTATCAACCATTTTAAAAACAACTTTTCAGGTCACTTAATTATGTGTTCGATTATAACAAATATTAATCAAACAAGACCGAAAGGCTTTATTATAACAAAATTAAAAGAAAATACACGGTATATAACAAGGATACTAAGTTACAAACACTAAAAATTTGTTTATTTATGCTTCAAACCATCGCCGGGAGAGCTCTAGTTATGGTGGAGATGGTGGGAAAGAACATGGTGGAGGGATCCCAAACGAGTGGAATTGACGTAATCTTGGGCACAATGTGCTGGTATACCCGGAATCAGCAAGCCAATGATTCTCATCCCAAAAAGCACCCAACCTTCCCTGTAATCCGACCCGTACTCGTTGCACATTAGGAAGCTTCGTATCACCTCATAAATGGCGTTTACTCGCATCGAAATGGAGCCACCGGTTGAGAAGTAGTTCTTGTATGGTTCTTCGTCAACAATCTGCAGTAATTTGTTCGTATATATTTCGATTATCGATTTAATATGCGAATTCGTTTGTTAATTAAAAAGGAAGAAATTGTTTCTTACAGAGGGTTGATATTTGCTGTTGTAGTAAACGCAGGTGCCAAAGTGTTTGAACACTCCATCAAAGGGAACTCGAGGAACCATGTCGTTACAGTAAACATATCTGAAGAATTGAATCCCATGCTTTGTCAAATTCTTCGCCATGTAATCTCCGAACGCATCGTCGCCTACTCTGGGTTGACCGAACGTGTAAACCCCTTCCATTCTCCCTAGTAGAAACTGCTCGTCGTGGTAAAACAAGATCGCCGGGAAAAGTGCAGCCAAAGCGCCGCCCAAACTGTGACCCGTCACTATGAATTTGGCTTCCGGGTTGTTTTCCAGAAGGAGTTTCAACGTGTCCCGTATGTCGTAGTAAGCCAACGGTGCTCCACGTTGACGGGAAGTCGAATCGGAAACCACATGTTTCGCCCAGCCAACACTGCTTTGCATCCCCAAGGCTTTGGAGAATCCACTGTGAACCTTTCCGATGTGGGGGAATTCGAACCAAGACAAATCGACGTCGGAACACCAATCCTCGGTGTTGAACGGTTGTGTCCCTCGGAAGCAGACAACGATGGTGTCGTGATCGACAGTTTTATCTCGAAACATCACAACTTGTGTCTCGGCTCTTTGCAAGAAATCTGTTCAAATAATAAACAAAACCAATCGATTAACATGTTGAAAATAATTAAACCTAAACTGAAAATTGTTCGAAATATGTAGATTGTAGGGTACCATTCCAATAATTCTTGAATCCCAAGAACTCCATCTGCAGACAATTAATATAAGTTTAATCATATTTAAGTAACTTAAATGATCTTAAACATGATATTAATCCAAGAAAATCATGCTTATATACCTTCCATTCACCTTGGATTAAAGCTTGGTTATAAGCAGCATTATTATAAACTGCTTTACAAGCCATGACCGAAACTGCCGGAAAATACATCGGATTTCCATGTTCAATTCTACTGTCTAACTTCATTCTCGTGTCTGTAAATCCGATGAAAGAGAGATATGTTGCAGATTCTCTGTCTGGAATCTTTACCTTAACTGAAAACAACACACCATCAATATCAAACTAAACATTAACAATTCGAATCGATTTTCAATCAAGCGCATACATATATGTATACATACATCGAATGATATTTTTTACGAAACCACGGAAGCCGCCGTTAAGACGCAGGAAGTTGAGAACATTCTCTATCGTTACGCCCATCAACGCCATCGGCATCGAAATCAGAAGCAGAAACTTTTGCAGCAGTGTAGAAATGACTATCAGAAGCCTATAAAAGAAACTGTCCTCTCTTTCGAAAGAGCAATCTATGAATTTTCTCTTCTTCAAATTTCCGGAAAACAAGAGTTTTACAATATCGGAGAAAGAGGCTTCCTTAGCGTTTATAATCATATAATGCGTACAGAAGCCATGGTCGCACAGTTTGGCTTCCATGATTGCTTGTTGGTAAGCTTTGGTAATCTCTGCATAGGTCCCAAATTTATAAGGGAAAGAAAATAGTGAACTCAAAGACACGAAAAATTAGGATGTAAATAGTCTACCATTTTCTCGTACTTCATTCGTGTCTCTATTTTAAAGTAGAGGATTTAGGGTTTAGGGTTAGGGGTCGTGGTTAAGATTTAAGGAAATGGGATAAGATGTATTTTTTAGGGGTAGGATTTAGGATTTAAAAAATAAATATTTGGTTTAAAATTCAAATTTTTAAAAATTTTAACAGAGACACGAATAGAGACATGGGAAAAAAGTAGACAATTTATATCAAAAATTATTAGATAATTATATTCAGCACGTTATTTATAATCTCATCTACTAAGAATTTTATCTTATTTTTTAAAATAATTTGACATCATAAATAAGATTTATCTCGTAATTTTTTTTTGTAGTTAACTGTTGTGTGGTACCTACTTCCTTTTTTATATTAATTTAATATACAAGTAATATAATTCAAGTACTCGTGGGTCAATAGGCGGGTGCTACTTTTTTGGACATTTATTTGTGATTTGGTGATTTTTTTCAACACAGCACTGAAGCAAGAAACAGTGAATAAAACACGTGAATTATTGAATGTGTCGCCTGTGCGAGCCTATCTTCAATAATAGAACCCAACAAATTGTTCATACTGTGCAGTAGGGACCACAATATAATCAAATCCGATTTATTGGAAAAAAATATTCAAATTTGATTAAAAAATTTTAATTTAAACTCATATCTGAATCAAGTCTTAGTAGGAGATAGATCAGATATGAATATTATCATGATTTAATTCAAATTTATATTCGATATGAATTTAATTTATATATAAATCTGAATAAAAATATTTAAAGTTTTTAGATTTAAAAAGTTTGAATAGTTGCTTTAATATGTTTTATATTAAATTACTATATTTGTTAAGATTTGTTTGTGCTATAAATTTTATATTAGTTGCTTTAATATGTTTTATTGGAGTGGATTTAAATTTATGTAAATGAATTTAAATTTGGACTTGATTTTTTTTTAAAGTCCGATCATTAATTAGATTAGACTTAAATTTTATAATATTCGTTTCAATCTGATCCATTATCATCCCTATTACGCATAGATCGTATCCCTTAATTAATATAATACTTAAAAATATTTTATAAAATTAATATTGGTGAAACCTCAACTTAACTTGAGCTTTAGCAAAACATACCTATCTTCATAATAAATATATTATTATATTTGGATAACGATTATGAAATTAATATATATAAAATTCGCATAAGTTAGATATACTTCAATCAATGAGAACTTAAAAAATAATTTAATATGTGAAAGTGTTCATTCCGTGTGTTTTAAAATATTAATTATCATTTTTTATTTCATCTCTTGTAATTATGACATCTTTTAATTAAACTTTGAGTCGTTTTCGTTATTAGTATAATAGTCTCGTATTTATCAATTTAATATTATTGACCCTTAATTTTATGGATAAGAAAACCCAACAAATATTCCAAGCAGAAAAAATAATATTTATCTTAAAATTTTAAATTTAAATTATTTTGTTAATAAAGTATGTCTCTTATTAAATAGTTAAAAATATATAAATAAATCAGTATTAGTTATGTATAAACTTAAAATCGAGCCTTAAATCAGTAATTTAAATTGTAATTGTAATCTTATTTTTAGTCGTGTTGTATGTATTATAATTATGGACATAACTGATATTGTTTCGGTTAACACGAGTACCGTGATTAAATTTTTTAATAACATGTGCTACTATGAATATGACAGTGACAAATATCATAATTTTACACTGATAAATTAAACTATAACATTATTATTTTACGAATACTAAACTCGAGTTAATCTATTAAACGAGATCATATTAAGTACATTGAAACATAATTTAGTAACTAAATTATAAAAAATAAAACTATTAACCAAAGATGGGAAAATTGAGGGATCAACTAAGTAATTAACCCTTAAAGGATTAATCAGCTTTATATTTGGGGTCTTAAGAAAACCTATCTTCATTCTTCATGATAAATATATTTATTATATTTGGATAAACGTTTATGAAATAATATCTATAAAAAATTCACACAAGTGGGGTGCTACAATCAATGTGAACCTAATAAGTTGGGTCCAAGACCACTAATTGCATGTGTCTTAAAATATTAATTATCAATTAATCATTTCACCTCTGTTAATTAAATTTTGAGTCGTTGTCATAATTATTTACATATTTTAATTAATTTAGTCGTTTTCGTAATTAGAAGAGTTAATAAGTTATTTTTCATTTTATAATTAAAACTAAATAAACGCCAAGTCAGGAATGAGTTTAAAGGCGTTAAAGGATAATTATATTTTAAAAGAATAAGTTTTTTTTTATAATACATTATTAGTAATTTAATTTTTTATCTTTTATTTTTTTTACATTTTTAACATAATTTTTGATAATTTAAATTTTTTACAAGAAATTTTTGATCCGTCTTTTTATAGAATGGTCTCATATTTATCAATTTCATATATATTGACCCTTAGTTTTATGGATAATAGAATCAGATAAATAATTTGAAAAGATAATATTTATCTTAAAAGATTTAAATTTAAATTATTTTATTTATAAAATATATATCTTATCAAATAATTAAAAATATATGAATAGATATTATATTATAATTATCTTAATTTTAATATAGAACAAACTCAATTATATTAAATTATCAATCTATAATTTTTTGTGTGTTTGTAAATTTATTTTATAATACTATTTTTTGCATTACAATGTTAAAATATCCTTAAGAAATATTTTGGTTTCTTCAAATAATCATAATTTCATTTTTACTATTTTTTAGTTTTAAATTAAATTACGAGTATAGATGAATAACAATGTATAGTACGTACTTTTTTATATTTAAAATATAGAATTTAATGAATATATATTACCTTATTTTCATCTCGTTTATTCTCTTGTTCTTTTATTATTATCGTATTTATTTAATTTTCTTTATTTTATAATATATTTTAAAAACTGGATTAATAACAATATATAATTAGAATTTCGGACATTTTAATCATTTGCAATGAGTCCTTTCTTAGGCATTTAACATGTGTTAAAAATATATTTAAAAATAATAAAAATTGAGTATTTATCACAAGCATTTAACATATCGTTAATAGTAGGGCGGCTATAAATGGAAAAGAATCATATCTGATCCCACCTAAACTAAGTATTTTTCTTAATTTTTCTATTTTTTTTTATAAATCCGGCTTATAAAAAAATAAAGATATTCAAAATATTCGATACAATTGATTCGATTTATTGATTTAATAATTTAGATATTAAAAATTTGTATATATTTTTGAAAATTTTATCTGATCAAAGTGGGTGTCTAATCCAGGGGTTTTTTCCGATTAGTTAGGGTAGATCTGGGTTGAATGTTTTTAGTACGAGTATCCGACCCGATCAGATACTTTTAATATATATATATATATATATATATATTTAAGTTTTATAATATATTTTTTTCGTAAAACTATTAAATCTCTGAATTATATTATATTTGTATTTTTGTATTTTTAAATTCTAAAATTTTAAAATATATTATTTATTAATTTAGTAATATAATATTTAAAATAAATATATTTTAATACTTTTTTATGATAAATTTTAATATATATATCTATATATGTATCTTTAAATCTAACTTTAAATATGTTTAGGTTATGTATTATAAATTTTTAATTTACATATGGAAAATTCTATAATTGATGTCGAACACAGCTGAATATCGCTAGTTAATAAAGACTAAAAAATTTAAGGATTCAAGATATAATTATAAATTATTTAAAATAATTTGTTTATTAAATTATTTATATATATATATTATTTTATTTTTAAATAATTAAATAAAGTATTAACTTAAATTAATTTTAAAAAATGAAAAATAACTCTAAACCCTAAAATCAAAATTCAAAACCTAAATCACTAAATATAAAACTTTAAACCCTAAAATATAAAATCTCAAAAATCTTAACCTTAAAATAACCAAAATCTCTGTATCTAAATCTTAAACTAATTTTGGGTTTTAATTTTAAGGTTTATGCTTTTTGGAGTTTCAAAATTTCAATTTTAGGGTTTAAGTTATGATTATATTTTTTATTTTATGGTTTATGTTTTTATTGTTTTAGGGTTTAGAGCTTATGATTTAGTGT
This sequence comes from Abelmoschus esculentus, assembly GCA_035048815.1. Classification (NCBI taxonomy): domain Eukaryota; kingdom Viridiplantae; phylum Streptophyta; class Magnoliopsida; order Malvales; family Malvaceae; genus Abelmoschus; species Abelmoschus esculentus. The sequence continues at coordinate 19,836,759 of JAUCBN010000016.1, read as the reverse complement.
TTTGGATTTTAGGGTTTAATATTTAGAATTTTTAGCTTGAGTTTAAGGTTTTAAATTTTAGATTTAATATTTTTTAAAATAAAAATAATTAAAAAACTATTTTAAAAAATTAAAATATAATATATATAATTTATTTAAAAATTTATTTCAAATAATTTAAAATTATATTTTTAGTCCTTAAAAATTTTAATTTTTATTAATTAATTTAATAATGTTTATCGGTGTTCATCGTTAATATATTCAACAATATTCGACGCACGTAGTAGGTTCATCTTTGCGTATTTATTATATAACTTTTTAAAATATTTAAATTTAAAAATAAATAGATAAGTTAGATATCAAGATTTAAGGGTGCCCGACAATTATGAACCAAGACAGATAAAAATATTAAATTTTTGGATACCCAATAGGAAAAATTATATCATGGGTCAGTCCCACCACGTGTCTATGGGACCAACCAATGATAATTATCCACTTTATTAGTTTTTCTATGTCATATTTTTTTCCCAAGTGAATCTTCATTTTAAAAAATAAAAAATAATGAGGTGGATAATTATCATTGGTTGGTCCCATAGATGACGTGGTGGGACTGAACCAGATATAATTTCTCAAATAGTAGAAGTCACAATTTCAGTCAACAATAACGGGAAAATATCCTTTCGCCCTCCCTTTTTTTAGTCCAATAGCAGTTTATGTCCTTAACAGTTTAAATATGAATCAAATTAGTCCTTGGCCTCACCATTTTAACGTAATTTTTAAATAATTATCACTCTTTAATGACATGTAGGGAAAAAAAATTATCTCGAAAAAGATGGGTAATAAATTCAGTTTGGCGTAGGTAAACCCCAAACGATCTTATTGAAACATAGATCTTGCAACACACTGGGTCAAAAGAAATACATATAACTAACTAGGAAGACATTGGGAATGAGATAAAAGAACTGTTAAAATGCCAAATCCCATCACAGATCTGGTACAGGCTAGCAAAGGACATGCACTTTCGAGCTGCGGTTTTAATGGAGGGAACTATGAGAAACAAGATGGTGATGAGATCCGAGTCGAGTCGAGTTAACATAATCTTGAGCACAATGAGCAGGCAAACCAGGGATCAGCAATCCAACCATTCTCGTGAAAAACAGCAGCCAACCTTCTCTGTAATCTTCTCCATACTTTCTACACATAACCAAGCTTCTGATAAGCTCAAAAATGGCGTTTATTCGCATGGAAAGACACCCCCAAATAGATAAGTAGTTCTTATATGGAACATCCTCAACTACCTGCATTCGGATTATAATTCCCAGACAAAGATTAAAGCAATATATTATTATTAAATTTGAGTTCGGGTAATAAAAGACAAAAGGATTTGGTTCTTTTTTACCGATGTTTGATATTTGCTGTCATGGTAAACGCAGGTACCGAAGTGCTTGAACATGCCGTCAGATGGAACCCTAGGAACCATATCATTACAGTAAACGTATCTGTAATAATGAATGCCGTGTGTTTTCAGATTCTTCTCCATGTACTTCCCGAACGCTTCATCACCGACTCTGGGCTGTCCGAACGTGTAAACCGCTTCCATTCTATCAAGCAACAACCGGTCGTCATGGTAGAAGCAAATCGCCGGGAAAAGAGCAGCCAACGCGCCGCCCAAACTGTGTCCCGTCACTATGAATTTGGCTTCGGGGTTTTTGGTCAAAAGGTCTCTCAACGTATCCCTTATGTCGTAGTAAGCCAACGGCGCTTTGCGTCCACCGTGGTATGATTCGGCATCCACTTCTTGTGTCCACCCAACAATATTCTGCATCCCCAAGGCTTTCAAGAAGCCGCTGTGAATCCTCCCGATCTTGTGGAACTCGTACCAAGACAAGTCTACGTCGGAACACCAGTCGTTGAAATTAAACGGTTGAGTTCCTCTGAAGCACACGACAATGGTGTCGTGGTCAACACTTTTATCTCGAAACATCACAACTTGTGTGTCGGCTCTTCCAGTAAAATCTGCCCAAACTCATTAATAGTTAGCAAAATCGAAAACCAATTCATTAAATATACTGAAAATCAAGTTGTCGGAATGGATACCATTCCAGTAATCTCTGAATCCCAAGAACTCCATCTGCAGATCGATAAACATAACAAACATACAATTAAATACAAGTTTAGTAATCTAATACTCCTGTAATAATAACCCTTTTTATACCTTCCATTGATCTTGGATTAAAGCTTTGTTATAAGCAGCATTATTGTAAACTGCTTTACAAGCCATAATCGAAAGAGCTGGAAAATACATGGGATTACCATGTTTGATCTCACTGTCTAACTCCATTCTCTCGTCTAGAAATCCGATCAAAGACAGATAAGTTGCAGCCGTCCTGTCTGGAATCACTAACTTCACTGTCGGATGTACAACGAGACATGATCAGAAAGTGAAAAAAAATGCAAGAAAAGAACGTAAAGATTCAATATACCATGCAAGATGTTTGTTATGAGACCAAAGAATCCACCATTAGCGTAAAGAAAGTTGAGTGTATACACTAAAAATCTTCCCATCATCGCCATTGGAAATGCTACTTTAAGAAGAAACTTTTGTACCAGTGCCGAAATGACTATGAGAAACCTATAAATGACACTTCTCTCTCTTTCAAAAGAGCACTGGATAAATTTTCTCTTCTGTAAGTTACTGGAAAACAAGACTTTAACGATTTCAAAGCAAGAGGCATCCTTAGGGTTTATTTGCAGAAAATGTGTACAAACCCCATTTCTGTGCAACCTGGCTTCCATGATCAGCACTGCAAATAAACGCTGCGTCTGGGGAGGGATTTGATTGGTTTTGGGGATGCTTTGCAGTTGAGGTTTAAGGCCAAATTTATAGGCATAAAAACACTGGTTTTAAGGCAAACTGTGGGTGCTGGATACTTGATAGGATCGGAATATCTTCGTATCTTATTGGAAATAAATTATTCATCATGTTGGGATGTTGCAGGTTGCCTTACGTGCTTATAAGTTATAACTTGCCTATAAAATTACGAGAACAAAGTATGATTTGAGGTTAAACATTAAAATATAAATATTTACAAGTATACATAATAAATTTAAAAATAAATTAAATTTTGAAAAAATTTATATAAAAAAATCTTGAGAATCGGACAATCGTCCCTCCCCATTTTACATATCTTCGTCAATGAATGAGGGGTTTCGATGATAGATGGTATAAGTGGTTCAGGTTCGAATAACGTAATTTTTTTGGATAAATTGTGTTATATTATTATACAAGACAAGCCTATGAGTACATTTGGGCATCCATCCCTAGTTGGGAATTCTTCAAGATGCACAAATAGCACTATTTACACCATCCACATGTATATCTTTATTTCGTGTTCGAACATAAACGTCATCTTTTATGCTACGTATAATGTCCTCTACGGCTGTAGAAGTAGCCCTAAACAATCTCTTATTCCTTTCCTCCCAAACAAAGTATATAAAGACACTCCAAGCTAGTTTAAGAACATAAACTATCAACGATTTTCCTTTCAGTCTTGTGCACAACCAGTACAACTCAACATCCCAGCATTACATGTCCATGTACAAGTCACAAAGCTCCAAAATACCAGACCAGATAACCCTGAAAAAACTGAATTAAACAAATAGAATAACTTAATTTTTATAATATATAATTTTTAAAATTATATATTTTAAAAATATCAAATTATAATATATAATAATATTAATAAAATTTCAATATATAATAAAAATTTATTAAATTAAACGATCTATTGTTGAATAAATGAAATAATAAAATTTAATTATATGAAAATTTTTGAGACAAATAATTACACTTTTCAAACGTGGAAGAGCTGTCATTCTCTGTAAATCTTTATTTTTCTTATCCTCTCTGATCTGTATTTAATGAATGGTAGGTTCCGCATATCTTCATAACTCATTGGAATTAATCCCATAGATTTTAATCTGATCTGGAATTCGGCATCTCAATATGTAATCTTTATCAAAATTAACAAAAAATATATTTTAATACGATCAGTATTGTGTATTTCAAGGATATAATAAAAAAAATTCCACTGTTTTCTATTGAAAGCAATAAATATTTTAGTAAAAAAATAGTATTTAAAAAATACAGTTTTAACTGTTTTTTTATAAAAATATATATATATATATATTATTAAAAGATAAAATTATATAAAAATAATTAATAAAATAATATATATCGATTGAAAGGTGAGAGGCAAAATCCTTCACATCAATAGCGCCAGAATTATATGGGATGGGGAGGAGATGGGGAGGAGCAATAGTCTACCACCCTAAATTTTTTTTATTTAATTTTTTTAAAAAATTATTTTTTATAAATTTATTCTTATTTATAAATATTTATATTTTATATTTTAACTTCAAATTTTAACTTTATCCCTTCACATTATTATATTATATTATATTATATTATATTATATTATATTATATTATATTATATTATATTATATTATAAACTGGTTCCTACTTCCTACGATTCATATAATCATTGGTATATCCCAAGAAAGATCATAATTATGGATTAATACATATAACTAATAATGGGAAAAGTGCCAAATTTATTGTTCGACTTTTTATGTACATTATGAAATCAACAAATTGCCCGACTTGATGGAGGGGATACGACAGCTGCATGTTCGAAAAACATTAAATAATTCAGGGTGTTGGTGTTTGATTTAAGTTCACATAAATATATATATATATTTATTTAAATTTGAAAATAAATTAAAATATTGTAAAATTGAATTAAATTATATTGGTGAAATAAGATGTATCTACTTATATTATAGTGTTCAGACACAGTAAATAAGTTTTTTTTTTTATTTTAATAAAAAAGTCACATCAGCCGGCAACAATCTACCTAACAAGTTTTAATAGGACAATTATTTTAGCATTTATTAATTTCCCGACAAAAACTACAACATAAACATTTTACGTACCAAATTGAAAAAAAAAAGAGTAAAGATATTTTTTTTTCTTTTAAATTTACTACCCTAATTCCTCTATTTTTTTTCTTTTTCATTTACCGTCAATCCTCTTTTCATTATTATTTTTAATAAGATTTTATTTTATTTATTTAATAATAAATATTCGATTGAATTAAATAAAATTATTTTAATCCTGGTTGTCAACTTTATGAGTCTAGTGGCATCGATCAATCCAACTTGTTCCGTCTAGTGGCATCAATCCATCGTGGACAGGGTCTCAACTTGGAAAAATTATACGGTGAACCTTATTCATCATGTTATCTATGATCCCAAGTAATCAGGATCGTTGATCTTAATTTTTTTTCTAAGTGAATCATCACCTCTTTCCTACATGAACTTAGTGGATGGGTAATTATTAGGTGGTTATTTAAAGATCAACGGTCCTGATTACTTGGAATATAGATAACGTGGTGAACAAGGTTCACCGTATAATCTCTCTTCAACTTGATTCATCCAGTGGCATCAGTAAATCATCATATCATTGAGAGCAAGAATAGATCTACGAGGGGTTCAACGTCATTATATTATCTAGTTGTGTTAATGACTGTATTGTTAATATGTCTTATTATAATATGTATGTTTGCGTTGTTTGTTGATGATTTTATATTTCATATTTATTTGTTGATATTTGTATATATATTTAGTATACGTAGATTTATGATATTCTAATTCTCATTTTAAAAGATATAGATTTAATTATTTTATTTGTAAAATATAAATACGTTAAAAATATGTAAAAATAAATATTAACTTATGATATTTTTAAAAAATCAATTGATCTAAATAAATAATATGTCAGTATACACATTATAATATAATGTTATACGTTATAATATTTATTTTATTATATTACTAGTCATATAGATTATCTAGTACATAACAATACAAATGGGCAAAAGTAAATAGTAACAGCACAATATATTATTAAATTTTTAATATTTTAATATTTTACTTTTATTTTTAAACTAAATTTGAATTGTTTTTTTTTTTAATTTTAACAAATTATATTGAGCTATTGGGTTTTCTTCTTCTTCTTCTTCGAGATTTGGGATATAATAATTTATTTTAGGTAACAAATGGGTATGTTATTTGGGCTTGGGCTTGTGTTAATATATGTTGGTTTGAGATTTGAAATAAAATGTTTTAGAATATGATTTTAAAAATAACTATTAGAAAAATTATTGTCTCACTCGAATTTAAGAGATTATTATATGATCCCGATTTATTACGTCATCTATAATTTTATTTAATAAAATTTATTTATTTAGTGATATATAATAAAATCATATATGACGTAATAAACCAGACTCATCTAATAATTTTTTCTCGAATCAAAGTATCCCCCTTCACCTAATTGAAAATCACATCCCATCTTCCCCATCTTCTTAAGCTAACTTATAATGCACTTGAAACATGTGCCTTTTCTTCATTACCTTCCTCATACGCTTTTAGATTTTCTCTTACAAAAAATATGAAATAATTTAATCCAAATCTGGTTTATTTTCGATTTTAATGAGAATTTTTTTATCTAATTACATAAATTAATCAAATTATAAATTTGGGTTATGTATATCTATGTCCATCATGCAGATTTAATTCCATTTTAATGTCTTATGCTCTTTAGATTGGTGACGTGTCAACTTCAATGCTAACTAATTCTTTAAGAAATCTCATATTTTAATCATCAAAGGTTTCGTGAAAACTAAACCTGGATTTGATGAAAAAACGACTTTTGGCTTGTAAAGTTGTTATCAGTTATTGAGTCATAAAGAAATGTTCCCACACCAATACCTTCTCCAACCACCTTGTTTCATCAGTCCTCAACAACAATAAATTATCGAGATTTCGGATATGACTGAAAAGATGTAAATGAGATACGTATCGTTGTAAGTTATTTAAGTTCGATTTAAAAAAATTAAAATTTATTTTAATAATTATATATTTAGTTCGAGTTTAAACAATATAAATTATTAATAACTCAAATATTCGACACCCTAATACACAAATGGCCCACGAGTTTAACATCTATTTTTTACATGATTATTACACTTCATCCTTTATAATTATTATATATCATCAAATATGGATAAGATTAAGGGTAAACTATAACGGAGGCTACTTAATTATGAGTATAACTATATTTAGGTCACTAAATTATTAAAAATTATATTTGGGTCACTAAATTATGAGTAAGGTTATATTTGGGTCACTCAATTAATAAAGATTACATTTAGATCACCTTTTATATTAAAAAAAAAAGTTTATCAACTTGTATATTAGATTAATTAATGATTTAAAATAAAGTACTCTAATATTAACGAGGGTATACAAGTCATTTAAAAAAAACTAAATTGATGTACTTTTTTAAATATAAAGGATAATTCAATCGTGATCATACTATAATTAAATGATCTAAATATATCCTTTAATAATTGACTGACCAAAATATTTACTCATAAATATACCCTAAGATTATTAAACAAGTTTAGTTGAACTTGAATAATTTGATTATATCTTAACCGAAACTTGATTTTGAAAATTTAATTTAAATTATTTAAATAAATTAATTTTTTAATCAGTTATAATAATTATAAATAATATCTAGTTTTAAAATATATTCTTAACTATTTCTCATTGTATAGGTATTTGAAAAAGAAATGGGCTTTAAAGTTAAGTTTGGTTTGTAGAATATTAAAATTAGGTTGTCTGTCTGAAATGTTAGGCATATCTTTTTGTTTAAATCAAACATTCCAAGACACTTTGTTCTTTGATTCTCTCAGGAACTGGAAGAAGAATCTTTTTATTTTCCCAGAGAAATCATTTCAGAAAAAGAAAATTTCTGTTTTTCAAGTGAGAAAAAACAATGAAGAACAATAACAGCAACACCAAGCTAATCCTCCTCCATCCTTATATCCAGAAACAAGGAAGTTCAAACAAGTTATGGCTTCTCGCTTTCATTTCATTCTTCACCATAGCTTTCCTTATCACTCTCGTTTACACTCGGGAGACGATAACCGGGAAAACCGCCGGGATCACGGCTATGGTAGGCGGTGGTGTTACTGTTACTGTTAGTGCACCTTTGCCGACCACCGTTGTCAACACCCTCCTCCATTATGCTTCCAAATCCAACGATAGTTACCACATGCCGTATTCCGAGATGAAGCCGATCTCCGACGTGCTCCGGAAATGCTCCTCGCCTTGTAATTTCCTCGTTTTCGGGCTAACCCCGGAAACCCTTTTGTGGAAATCACTGAATTACAACGGACGGACGGTGTTCATCGAGGAAAACCGGTATTACGCCGCTTATTACGAGGAGTTACATCCCGAAATCGACGTCTTCGATGTCCAGTACACGACGAAGATGAGCGAAACGAAAGAGCTTATAGCCTCGGCCAAGGAACAGATCCACAACGAATGCCGGCCGGTCCAAAACCTGCTGTTCTCAGAGTGTAAGCTCGGGATCAACGATTTGCCCAACCATGTTTACGAAGTAGATTGGGATGTGATATTAATCGACGGGCCGAGAGGTGACGGACCGGAAAGTCCCGGAAGAATGCAGCCGATCTTCACCGCCGGCGTGTTGGCGAGAAGCAAGAAAGGGAGCAATCTTAAAACACACATCTTTGTCCATGATTATTACAGAGAAATCGAACAGATTTCTGGGAATGAGTTTTTGTGTAAGGAAAACATGGTGGAACGCAATGATATGCTTGCGCATTTCATGGTCGAAAGAATGGAAGAGAACAGCTTCCAGTACTGTCGGAATAACAGCAATTCATCATCGTCAACAGCAAAAGCTACGGTTTCATAGTTATTAATTCAAGTTCATAAAAAAAGAAGATAATCGCTTGTAATATTTATCATCATTTGAAATTTGTGAAGAACAGCTCTTATTTTTCTTGGTGGAGTGTGCTTGTAAAGAATAATTTGCTGGCAATGAAAAATGCAATTTCATTAACCATAGTAATTTTTATTTGGCTTAATGTAGAAAAAATTCCCCTAAGTTTAACAGAAAAATTATTTTGGTTAATATTTTTTAAAAATATTTTTTTTAACAAATGCTACTGAATTTTATTAAATCCATAAAAATTATAATTATATCGTTCTCAAGTGAAAATTGGATTAAACAATCCAATCATTTTACAATAAAAAAACAGAGAAATTAAAATTCTTATGGACTTAAGCATACCAATAAAACTCAGAAACTTCTTGAATCTCCTTGTCTTTGTCTAAACGAGACGCATAAAGAAAGAATAACGAGTTGTAGACGATCCAAACTGTCAGGTAAAAAGCATCACTACCCAAGACTGATTTCATCGGCAAACAACCATCAATCGGAGTGAAAATATAACTTTTCGAAAGACCACTGACAGAAATATAAATCAGAAACTAGCGCCGGTTGAATCAAACCACAAGAGTAGATAAATCAAACCACCGATAAACAACAATCGATCGCTAGGGTATGCTGCAACGTGCCAGAAGAGCAGATGAATCAAACCACAAAACGAAAACATGTCACAAAGACAAAAAAAACGTGTCACAAGGGCAGAAAACGTGCTATAAAAGCAGAGATTCTTATTGAAATTAAAAATAAAGTAACAAATTTATAGATCCGGTGGTTGACAACCAATACTAGGATTGATTGCCGACCACCGATCAAAGGAAAAGATCAAAGTGAAAAACGATTAAGAACAAAAAAATTTAAAGAAAAGAGAGAGTGACTAAGATTTTCTAATTTTTAATATTTTAAATCAAAATAATTTATCTGTAAATAAAAATTACCGTTACTTAAGGATTCAAGGGTACAAGAAGAAAACCCCTTTTGCTGCTCAAACTGCAGCGAAAAATGCAATTCAAGCAGTAGTAGAGCAAGGGGTGCAACCAGCAAAAGTTATGATAAAGGGTCCAGGTCTCGGAAGAGATACAATATTACAAGTTATTCGTAGAAATGGTATATTATTAAGTTTTGTACGGGATATAACCCCTATGCCACATAACGGCTGTAGACCCTCTAAAAAAGACATGTGTAGAAATAAACACTAAAGAGATTTTAAGAGAAATAAATGATCCAATGATATGATCAATTGAAGATAAATAACTTAAAATGATTTGATAAAAAAAATTACATTTTATAAAATTCTTTAATTTATTTTTTGATTGTATATTATTTCGTAAAGTCAACATAATTGTTTATATGACATTATTATCGCATCGTACAATGTTATATAAGTTTATCACATCATTTTAATCATTTATTGTTTGTTGATATCATTTTAATTTAAATTAAAATATTAATAATTAAATTACTTCGACAAAAATAAAAATTAAAAATATTTTTGACTATATATTTATTTCATATTTACATGAATTATTATTACTTTATTAGTTGGCTCTCTCATTCATTAATTTATATGTTAATACAACCCAACCGCTTGTATAATTTAATAATTTGATTATTTAACTAAATGTGGAAGTGATTAGTCCACTGAATTATACTATATACACTTCTCATATCTCATAATCTGATTATTTATAATTAAATGTTCAAAATAATTGAGAAATTGTTTATTTTACACGTCATCATATGGATAGCTATAAGTTCCAACTTCCAAAAACAAACCGTATAATATTTTAATATTATTTTGATAGGGAATGTTTACCAACAATTCAGGGGTGTTCACTACCGGGTACCCGGTTGCTTCGGATAGTGATTTTTCGGTTCGTGTCTCAGTCCGTTTATATCGGATATATATTATCGGGTACTCATAAAACCCAGGTACCCGTTTAATCGGGTAACAGGTACCCAGTTCGTATATATTTTTAATTTTTTTATTTCAAAATTAAAAAAATCATATATTAAACACAAAATTTACAATTTTATAATATATGAACAAACATAAATATTAGTGAGTTAAAGTTAATTTTAAAATATTTTAATGTATATATATATATTTATTAGAGTTTATCGTTAAAATGATATTAAAAATATTAATATCGTTTTTTTCTTTCGATATTAACAAATTAATAAAATATATTTAAAATTTTTTAAAATTAAAAGTATATAATACAAATATAAAAATAATTTAAAGAATTAAATTTAATTTTATGTACAAATATTAAGGAATTTACTATAAAAATATAATTTAAAACTAAAAAAATATATAATTTTAAATTAGTCGGGTCGGGTACCCGGTAATTGAAAAAATCGGCCCAAGTCTGGACCAACTATTCTCGGGGCGGGTACTCGACCCGGTCGGGTAATTTTTCTGGGGAATTACCCGTCATTTTTGTTTCGGATAGTCGGGTCGAATCAATCGGGTCGGGTAATTTTGAACACCTCTAACTAACATATATAGAGTTCTAAAAATATTTATGATTAATTTCATTTTTATTAATTTAAAATTATTTATTAAATTAAATATACAAATATAAATGATATTTTTAAATTTATTTATTAAATAAATTAAACACCAATAATTATACCGATTAGAACTTTTTTATTAGCATCTTATAAATTAATATTCCAACCTTATTAATGTAATTTTTCTTCCTCAATTTTGTGACGTACCAAAGTACGATCTTAACCGAAACAACGAAAATCAAAATACAATTTGAAATTAATATAAACTTAATTAAGCTAATGCCAAGTTGTCATCTTGGGCATCTGATTAATATTAAACACAATTTCTTTTGTTAATTACTTAAAATAAATACAATAAGGGGACTAAAAGATTCTATAAATCATATATTTATTGTTCAATAGGGCTGGACGGTTCATTATTAACATATGGCATAATTTAAATGGATTTTAAACGTTTTATTTAACAACAATTATATAAATTTTGTTTTATTACTTGGACAGCCCACCACCAACCTTTATTTAGATTTAAAAGTTGGGTTGTTCATAAAGATTTGTTTTTACGTCTACTTGTATATTTGTATATATTAGGGGTGGGTAAAAAAACTGATTACTCGGTCTTTAATCTGATAAGACTTAATAAATTTTTATCTGATATTAATTTTGGTAAAATCGAGATTAAATTCAAAATTTAAGTTTCAGTCATGACCGGGATCAAGATTGTATCTTGATTTTTTGGACTCGATACCCGGTAGGTACCCAGTTAGGACCGAGACCAATACCAAATATTTAATATTATTTTTTGTAATCAAACTTTCTCTTTATGTATGCATATTATGAGTACGATTAGTTTTAAAACTTTAATTTTTAAGTCTATAATTTCTAATTTTATTATTTAATATTATTATTGGTGGTTGAATTTTTTCCTCCAATTACTCAATTTTTTTAAGAATAAACTAATTGACCAGATAGCCCATATAAGAATCGGTATCACTAATAACGAGACCGTTCTTAAAATTTAGGACCCGATGAATCGGGACCGAAACTCATTTTAATTTTCAGGAACCGGTGATTACCCGGTCTGGCCCACCCTAATGTATATAACAATATAGATACGAACATTTTGTATCAAAAATAAATTTTATTCGTGAGAATAATTATTTTTAAAAATTTATGTGATTGAATTCGGTTTAATTTATTATAAAAACTTGATTTTTTAATTAAAAAAATTGAATTTAAGATTTCAAGACTCATAAGTAAAATGTTAGTCGATAGGGGATGTCATATTGCTTGTTTAAAACACTAATAATAAGTTTAATTCACAAATTTACACTCCAAGTATTAAGTATACTCCTTTTCTTGATTTACACTTTTTTCCCGTTTTTCGTTTAAAGTACATTCGTTTTTCATTTTAAGGACTAAATTAGAAAAGAAAAAAGATATAGGTTCATAATTAGAAAATGAAAAAACTTTGAGGGCTAATTTTTAAATTAAGCCTTACTTATATTGAAAAGTTCAGTTCTCTGACTCTGAATTCAAGCATTAAGCTTTGCCGTATGTCTTTGCCTCCCCACAACCGCCATTCCTTTCCCTCCATTTCCCTTTCACTGTAATAAAAACATAATGAAACCAGACGGAAAGAAGAAAGAAATGAACTGAAGAAGAAAACATCACCGAATCAAAAAGCAGCAAACTGATAATAACCCAAAATCGATTCACCTGCAAATCCAAAGAAATCAATAACCCTTTGGTTAATCAATTCTTATATTTACAATCCTTTGTCTTCTTCTTTGTTCTTCAGGAGCTTCGTGTTATTGGCAAAAATGAAACTTAATACGTCGGAGCCGGGCTACCTTAACCGTCGAAGCAACAGTTTCCGATTATCTAGACCTTTAGATTCAAGTTCCGACAGTGAAGTTAAATCGGCGACCGGCACCTTCCGGCTTATCCTCCATTGCCTCTGTTGCTTAATCTGTTTAGTTCTTGGATTTCATTTTTCACGTTTAGTCCTCTTTTTGTTCTCTACTTCTACCAACTTCTATACGTCACCGTCCCGCTCCACTGCCGAACTCACTGAAAGTCCCGTAAACGACGTCGAATTACCACAGCTGAACAAAACGGGTACTTATTCAAGCGTGGTTGTCGGGCGGCATGGTATTCAGGTCAGGCCATGGCCGCACCCGAACCCGGTTGAGGTCATGAAGGCGCACCGGATCATAGAAATAATTCAAAAAGAGCAGAGGTTACAATTCGGTGTGAAGAACCCCAGGAAAGTTATCGTGGTCACGCCTACTTATGTACGGACTTTCCAAGCCCTGCATTTGAATGGTTTGATGCACTCGCTAATGTTGGTCCCTTACGGTCTGGTTTGGGTCGTGGTGGAAGCCGGCGGAGTCAGTAACGAAACGGCGTCGCTCATCGCGAAATCCGGTTTGCAAACCATCCACGCCGGGTTCAATCAACGGATGCCCAATTCCCGGGACGAACGAACCAAATTGGAGTCCAAAATGCGGCTTCATGCTTTAAGGTAAATCGTTTATCTAATTTTCAGGTTATGCATTTTGGAATTAAGGTTATTAGAAATTTAGAATTGATTCGATTTTTGTGTTCGTTGTTGGGGCAGAATTGTAAGAGATATGAAATTGGATGGAATTGTTATGTTTGCTGATGATAGCAATGTGCATTCTATGGAACTGTTTGATGAAATCCAAAATTTGAAATGGTTTGGGACTATTTCAGTTGGAATACTTGTAAAGACGGCTAATGCCAACAAGACGGCCGATCGGAAGAACGGTGAAGATGAGAATCATAGTTTTCCGGTTCAAGGACCGTCTTGTAATGCGACCGGCATGCTGACCGGATGGTACACTTTCGACTCATTGTCATTTGCAGGGAAAAGTGCTGTTTATATTGGTGATAGAGCTACTGTGTCATCTAGGAAGCTCGAGTGGTCCGGATTTGTTTTGAATTCTAGGTTGCTTTGGAAAGATGGTGGAGGAAAACCGGATTGGATTAAGGATTTAGATATGGTGGACGGGGATATCGACAGTCCGTTGGGTTTGGTTAAGGACCCTTTGATGGTGGAACCACTCGGAAGCTGCGGTGGTCAAGTTTTGGTCTGGTGGCTTCGAGTTGAAGCTCATGCCGATTGCAAATTTCCACCTAGGTGAGTCTCTTATCATATCATACTGTTATGCAACCTAATGGTTTTGAGCTTTGACATGTTCACACTAGTTAACATTATGCATCTCTTCTTACATAGTTAAGGCTTTGATAGTTCTGTATTGTAGAAGGGTCGGTAATATAACCGACATCCGGCTGATATCCAACGGAAACCGGTTTCTCCGGCTTTGGCTCTGTGCCGTGCCATCTGATCGATTAGTTTGTACATCATGCAGATGGATACTTGACCCACCTTTGGAGATTAGCATTCGATCGGAACGCTCTCCATCGCCCAATGCTTCCCCTAAGCTCACTGCTAAAGTAAAACCAGTAAAGAATTCCCCAGTGCACATAGCTAATCATACTACAGAGACACAAACATCCAGAAGTACAAGAAAGCAGGAAACAAGAATGGACACACAGGTTTCAAACAGTAGATTCGGAACGAACCTAAAAACCATTAGGTAGCAAATAGATGCCTTGATGTGAACAGCAAACTTCTGCACCGGGAAATCCGATGCAGATGGTCTTACCGGACGTTCTGTACATACAAATTCAATTCAACAGTTGTCTCAACAGGTCAGGTTATACAAGCATTTCTTCCCGATAGGCTGTTCGTCCATGTTTAGTTTCAGTGTGAAGGTATGTCAGCCAAGTCTTGCTTGATCTCTTGCCTAGTGAAATACTTGTATCTGAACTGTTTTCATGGTGTGCATGTTCGTATGTCTGCTACATTTTCTTTCTAAGAAAAACAATGTATGTGATAAAAAAATTACTCATTTATAACTGTCCGTTTCGGTTATCCAATAATTCAAAAAATATATAAAATTTAAAAAATTTCATATTGTGTAACTTGATCTTATCCTAAATTATAACATTACTTTTAAGCTAAAATTATTGATTTTCAGTAAAATTTAGAGTACAAATTTGATATTTATCATTAAATATTTTTATTTTTAGACAATTTGAATTAAATTAAATGATTTTTTTTTTAATTTTAACTTAAAATATCATTAAAAATTAAAACAATTTAAGCTATAATGACTTTTAACTTAAAATATTATCAATACTTACCTAAAATCATGATAATTAATATAAGTATAATACTTTAAATTGATAACCGGATAAAAAACGATCAGACTAACTAGGAGAGGTGGATAAGATTGGGTATCCGGTCAATTTAAATAAAATTGGTTTCGGTAATTACTGTTTTTCGAAAATTGAAATCAGTTTTAGTCTCGATTACATCGTGTCCTAAATTTTAAGAACTGTCTCGTTGCTGATGAGTATCGGTTCCAATACCGGGTACCTAGTCAATTAGTTTATTCTTAAAAAATGAGTAATTAGAGAAAAATTCAACCACCAATAATAATATTAAATGATAAAATTAAAATATTATAGACTTGAAAATTAAAGTTTTAAAACTAATCATACTTATAATATTCATACATAAAGAAAAAGTTAAATAAAAAAATAAACAAAAAATAATATCAAATATTTGATATTGATTTCGATTTTATTGGATATTCATCAAATACCGAATTTAAAAATTAAGATTTAATCTCGATTCTAATTATGACCGAAACTTAAATTTTAATTCAGTTCTGATCTACTGAAATCAATATAAAATAAAAATCTACCAATCACATGGGATCAGAACAAAGACGAGTAATCAGGTTTTTTCCCAGCCTTACTGCTCATAAAATACCCCACCAAGCAATGATTCCTTTAAAGTATGGACTCTTTTGAAGTTTCTACATTTAAGCTCCTCTGTCGTTTTCTTAACAATCTTTTACAAAAAGGGTAGCTCCCAAGCATTACGTATCCTTTTTGGCCTTTTATTTGGAAACGAAGGATATGGCTTCCCCCCTCTTGTTTCTGGCTGCCTTCTTGCTTCTCTCCACGGTTCACCCAAAGGTATTTTCTGAGCTTTCTTTCGTTTTCTTAATTTGGGTATATTTATGTGTGTGTAGATTTGATACTGTTTTCACTTTGAGAATTGGTAATGATATCTAAGAATCTACCAGATCGGTTTCAATCGTTTAGATTGAAGCTCTAAGCTGATAGTGGTGGAAACATATAAACTGAAAAGAAATGTTTTTTCCCCTCAACCAGAGACTTCAGATGAGCTTATTTACTACTAGAGAAGACAAAAATATGGTCTTCGACCCCCTCCCCTCCCCAAATATGGTAGAACCCCGAATTATTGCTCAAAATACTGTACTTTTTACGGTGAATTTGAATACGACACCAGCTGATTCCAATAACGCGGGTAATTCGAATAAAGAAATCAAAGATGACACTGGGTGTAAAATACTGTTCAAAGTCGGCTTCTCTGGACTCTAACTTCAATATTTTTAATCTGAAAAATGCATTTACTTTAATATTTGCTGATTTTGGCGGATCATATCAAATTGTGGGGGGAGGGGGGTGGGAGATGGGTAACACAAGATTCGAACCTAGTCTATAATGCCAATGAATAGCGAAATTGACACTCCAATTGTGGTTTTGTTAGCTGAGTAACTACTTCACTATTTGATTAGATTGGTATAGTTCAACCCTGAAGTTGCAATTTGAACTTGATTGATACTGTATTGTCAGCAGGTGATTGCTGTGGAACAACTTTCAGAAGTCAAGCTTAACTCCCGGATCCTTCAGGTATTATCTGAATTTGACGTGTTTAAGGAGGGGGAAATGGTTTCAATTCCATTGATTTCTTTACTCTGACCATGATCATGTAGGATTCAATTGTAAAACAAGTAAATGAAAACCCCAAGGCCGGATGGGAAGCTGCCCTGAATCTGAGGTTTTCTAACTACACAGTAAGTCAGCATCTTGCTGGACCTTGTCACTGCTCACTATTTCTGTATGTTTATTATTTCCAACTTTGTGTTCTGCTGCATAGGTTGGTGAGTTTAAGCATCTTCTTGGGGTCAAACCAACACCTAAGAAAGAACTTCTGGGTGTTCCTGTTGTAACTCATGATAAATCCTTGAAGTTGCCGACTACTTTTGATGCTAGAACAGCTTGGCCACAATGTAGTACAATCGGAAGAATTCTAGGTGAGTTTTCTGCTGGTTTATAAAATTGTGACTTTGAACAAATTGGACTGATGATGTTTTCTTCTTTATATGATGAACCAATTCTTGTATCGTTTTCGATATTAAAGATCAGGTACTTCCTTTTCATTTCTCTCTATTTCAATATCTTGTTCTTGTATAAATAAACACTTTGTAAGTTTAGTGGTGTTTATGCTTTAGGGTCACTGTGGTTCTTGCTGGGCTTTTGGTGCTGTTGAAGCGCTATCTGATCGGTTCTGTATCCATTTTGGCATGGTAAATGAAACTCATTTTTCTCTTTTTTTTTTTGAAAAAAGAGAGCATTTATAGTCCCGGACTAAGCATGAAATGATAAGTTTTTTTCGTTAAAAACTGGTGCTTTTCTCTGTATTAGATTAAACCTTCTGAGCATCTAGCCTCATTTAGTACTAAAGTTATATAGCTTACCTTAATTTAAGGGAACTAACATTATAGCTTACCTTAATTTTCCCCTTAATCTTGTATTCTTCATCTTGCAGTGTGATCCATACTTTGATGACGTTGGTTGTTCTCACCCTGGTTGCGAGCCTGCATTTCCTACTCCGAAATGTGTGAAAAAATGTGTCAAGGGAAACCATCACTGGAAGCAATCAAAACACTACAGTGTTGGTGCATATAGGATCAATTCAAATCCAGCTGATGTCATGGCAGAGATTTATAAAAACGGACCGGTTGAGGTCTCCTTCACTGTTTATGAGGTAAAGAAAGAACTCAATGCTTTTTCTTATCCAGTTTCGTGCTCCTATTGATGAGCAATTTCAAAATGGTTTGAAGAAAATGAATACCTGTCGCGGCCTTTTTAAAAACGCGATTTTTAGGTGAAAAAGTGTTCGACGATTGATTTTGTAAAATCTGAATTTTATCAATTTTAATCTTGAAAAATCTAAATTTTAAAAAAATCTATAATTTAATTTGAAAAATTGACTTGGAGTCGCCACCGGCCACTTTGGTAGGCCAGACACCATAAAAATAAACCAGAGATTCGTTTAAAAAACATTGGGTTTGGGAGTCGGTTACGTGTAAGGACGACCCTTACAAACACCCAAAATTTAGTACCTTGAAAAACATTACGTGGCATTGACATTTTGAAGAAAGATATTAATTTAATTTTTCATTATTTGAACATTATTTGAAGGCTAAAGTAAAATGCATGATTTATTTTTATCTTGTTCATTTTAAGTTCTAATCCTAAAAAAAGCTCCATTACTTAAGTTTATAAAACCTAAGTTACTAGTGTTACTAGTTATTTACCTATCCATTTTATTTAATTCTAAAACTTAAGTTTTTATCAAAATTCTAGGTTTTAATAACACATGAATTCGATGCCAAGGTACACTCTCTAGGTCAGCATCATGGTACGTCAAAACACCAACCTTTTTAGTGTATCCGAGGATAAAATTCACATGCTATGTTACTAGGTTTTCCCTCTAATTAGATTAATTAATTTAAGTGACTAGTCCAAAAAGGCTCTAAATAAATTAATTAACCTAAATTTATTAGGTGACCTCCCTAGAATATGCTATGCAAAATAACATAAAATAAAACAAAATAAAATAAAGGAACTCATCAATTTTATTAGAACCATGAGTACAAGATATTACATCAAAAATTTCTCATCATGAACAGTACAAAAGGGACTTGTAAGAAAAAAGAGATCAAAAAGGGACTAGGGATCAAACCTTGAAAGATTGATTAGATTTAATTGAGTGAAATTAATTTTTAAAGTTTTAGAAATTTTTAATTAAATTAATTAATTAAATTTTCCTTAACTTCAAATTTTAATCAAAACCTAATTTAAATCTAACTTGTTGAATTTTAAGTTCAAAGGTTTAATTAAGGTTGGATTAAACTTAATTAAGTTAATTTTTAAACCTTATTTTAGAGATTTTAAATTAATTAAAAGTCTTTAATTAAAATAATTTCTAACTTTTTAAGAATTTAATTTTAATTTAATTAAAGTTTAATTGGTGAAATTAGGGTTAATTAGACCTAAAGTTTTAAATCTTATCTTTTAGAAATTAATTAAAATTAATTAAAATAGTTAATTAAAATTATTTTCTAATTTTTAAGAATTAAAAAGGCATAATTAAAGTCTAAGTTGGGTGAATGTTTTAAGGTTTAAGGCTAACTAGACCTAATTAAGGAGTTTAACTTTAAAACTTTAAAAATTAACTAAAATTAATTAAAATAATTAATTAAAATTATTTTCTAATTTTTAAGAATTTAAAAACCTAATTAAAGTTTAATTTGGTGAGTGTCTTAAAGTTTAGGGCTAAACTAGACCTAACTTAGTTAATTTTAAAGCTTGTTATTTTCAAAAATTAAAATTAATTAAAATAATTAATTAAAGTTATTTTTTAAAATTCAAGAATTAAATTAAACCTAATTAGAATCTAATTTTAGGTTTTAGGAGTCAAATTAATTTATATTAGAATTAGATTAGATTAAATTGATTTTTAAAGTTTATTAAAAATTAAACTAAATTTTTATTTAGAAATTAATTTTTAAGGCCTTTAAAATTAAATTTTATCCTAATTAAGTCTAATAATTAATTAATTTGGATCCTAGAGGTTTTAATCTAAAGGCTCAGGGACCAAATTGAATACAATCTAGAGTTTTAGGGGATCTAATTGTATGAATCTAAGGGTTTAAGGGGCTAAGGTGCATGATCGTTTAAACCTAGGGGACCTAGGATGTACATTTCCCATGCCCACTTAAAACACGCGGATCCGGGTTGAACCCGGATCCGGCCCGCGTGATTTAGCTGCCCAAAACGGCAGCGTTTTGCTGCCTAACAAAAGGGGTTTAGGCCGAGTTGGCTCGGTCATTTGGACCGAGACCAACTCGGTTGTGACTTAGTTTCTCTGAGAGAAACACCTCAATTTCCAGAAACTCACTTAAAACAGATCAAAGGCATGGGTTTTGCATGATGTTCATGCGTGTTCATCCAAAAGAGGATGAACACGAAGAACATGGCCCAGCGCCGCCAAACAAGCCGCCCTTTGATCTGGTCCGCCACCGTCCGGCACCGCTCCGGCGTGTTCGCCGACCACCGCGAAACACGCCGGCCGTCGCCCAAAAACCGCCGGGCACCATTTCCGACGCCGGTGAAGTCACCGGAAGCTTTAAAACAAGCCGGAAACCTCTGAAACAACCCAAAATTAAGTTCTAACACCCTAAAACTACTCAAAACTACCCCTAAACTGATCTAAAACCTATTTCCAGCGTCTGATCCACCCTAAACATCTAAAAGCAGTCGACCAAAAACAATCTACCAAAACAAAGATTTAAATCAAGAAAACAAATCGAAAACTCACCTCAAAGTTCGATTGCCTCTGATTCGACCACCCGGCGCCGATTCTAGCCTCAAAAATTCCAATCGATCTCCTCCCCTATTCAAATTGATGAATCTCTATTTAAAGGGATTCCATTCAATCCTTCCCCAACTCAATCACCTAGCTAAATCCCTATAAAACCTCAACTTTATCCTAATCCTAACAACCCAATCTTATCAACTAATCCCAAAAACCCTATGAATTCGGCCAAAACACTCACCCGAAGACTCCTTCATGCTACTGCCTTTTCCAGATTTTTCGGTTCCATGATTTTTCAGTTTTTTTTTAATATTATATTATTAATAATATTTATTTATTTATATATTATTTATTATATATATTATTATTATTATTTATTATTATTTATTAAAATCGTGTTGACAATACCCGTATCCATGTGTTGAAAATGAGTGTCGAACACGGATACTTCAAGAAAAATGAAGAGTCCGAGCAAACATAGTTCAGTATTCTTAGCTTCTTTGTGATTTTAACAGGATTTCGCTCACTACAAGTCGGGAGTTTACAAACATGTGACAGGCGGCATTCTGGGAGGCCATGCAGTTAAGCTGATTGGATGGGGAACTTCAGATGATGGACAAGATTATTGGGTATATCTTTAGGCTAATACCTTAGAATCATATACTGATTCTGGTTAGTATTTTTATTATTTTACCTTCTCCTCCATTGCAGCTTCTTGCAAACCAGTGGAATAGAAGCTGGGGTGATGTATGTTTTCCATCAACTTCGTCTCCATATTTAAAAACGGTCTTTACGATGCTTAAATATTGACCATGTATTTCTTATTGCAGGATGGCTACTTCAAGATCATAAGGGGTGTAGACGAGTGCGGTATCGAATCTGATGTTGTTGCCGGTTTTCCATCTACCAAAAATCTTTCTCACGAGGCTACATATACGGAATTCGTCGGAGTTGCTTCATTCTAAGAGAATGCTCATCTAGACAATCCTACCTAATGTCAACTTTATCAGTGCATGAACTGTTATGTTTCTTTCCACTTCTGGGGTTTCATATGTTATGCGCACCCTGCAAGAACATCTTGCAGGGTTCTTTGTAGATATGTTCTGCTTCAGAATATTTAGATTTTAGATAACAGTGTAATGTACATACATGAATTCTGATAAATTACCACCGTACTTTGGCCTTATAATTATCATCAGAAATGGCTTGCTATTGTGCTATATGATCCTGATCCCCTTGCCAACAGATTAAATTGATTGAATCTATAATACGAAATTCATGAACATTTTGGAATTTTGTTCGTTTGAAGTAATTCAAGCTTTGTTGGCAAGGGTTCTTTTTCTTTTGAATGTATACATATAAACAAAACAAGTTCTGTTCTTTGATGCCATTTTTACTCAGTTTTAGAGTTCTGTTCTTTGTTCATATTACAGGTGTAACTTCGATTGTGTTTCAGTAGTAGACTGGACTTAGAGAATCTGCTGTTGAAACCTCTACAGAAGACGACACTGGTGTTAAATGGCCAGCTAATACTGAGATATGAAAACTCATTCATTGGTCAACAATGTGTAACCTCCGTTTAAAGATTATGATGAGATTGAACCTCCAAATCCTGGTGTTAGTGTCCTTACCATATTTACCTTTTTCCTGCCTGGCTTACC
Source organism: Abelmoschus esculentus (assembly GCA_035048815.1). Taxonomy (NCBI): domain Eukaryota; kingdom Viridiplantae; phylum Streptophyta; class Magnoliopsida; order Malvales; family Malvaceae; genus Abelmoschus; species Abelmoschus esculentus. Next base: position 19,814,142 of record JAUCBN010000016.1, on the reverse strand, counting down.
ATTTCAGCTCCTTTGGTGTTTGTTAACAATCTTTATATAAAGGAAGCTATCAAGCAACAGGAACCTTGTAATCCTCGGTATTTCCTTTGCCATTTTCTTTTGAAACCAAGGATATGGCTTCCCCCTTGTTGTTTTTGGCTACCTTTCTGTTGCTTCTCTCCATGGTTCACCCAAAGGTGCTGTATGATCTTTCTTTCGTTTTCTTAATCCGGGTCGATTTGATACTGTTTTTTGTTCATTTTCTGCAATAGTGGTGAAAATACTATTTTTTTCTCTTTGTTCACCATGTTTTTGATGCAAAGATATAAACTAGTTCAGTATAAAATGAACAAAAACTTGTTTTCTCAACGAGACACTTGAGGGGAGTTTATTTGACTGTTGGTAGATGTGATTTTATGCGTATGGCTGCCATCACTGGTTTGCTAGATTAACCGTTGATTCGATTGTTATTGTTCACCCTCAAAGTTTGCATTTTGGAACTTAATTGAGCTGTATTATCAGCAGGTGATTCCTGTGGAACAACTTTCTGAAGTCAAGCTTAAGTCTCGGATTCTTCAGGTACTTTTTTAATTGTATGCCTTTAGAGAGAAAAGGGGTGAGGCCGTGAGGGTGTTCAATTGTTAAATAGATAGCCATTGATTGTTTATTCTAACCATGATCAAGTAGGATTCAATTGTAAAACAAGTCAATGGAAACCCCAAGGCTGGATGGAAAGCTGCCCTAAATCCAAGTTTTGCTAACTACACCGTAAGTCGGCAACTTTGGACCTCATCACTGATCTTTCTCGTTTTTGTTGTGATTTTTCCATGCTTATTAATTCAAAATTGTTGTTTTGATGCATAGGTTGGTGAGTTTAAGCACCTTCTTGGAGTCAAACCAACCCCTAAGCAAAAACTTACGAGCATTCCTGTGGTAAGTCATGACAAATCCGTGAAAGTGCCAACTACATATGATGCTAGAACAGCTTGGCCTAATTGTAGCACCATCGGAAGAATTCTCGGTGAGTTATCTGCTGGTTTATTTATATACTGTGGATTGATGTTGATTTTCTTCTTCATATGTTAAACCAATTCTTGGATCGGTTTCTATATTAAAGATCAGGGTCACTGTGGTTCTTGCTGGGCTTTTGGTGCTGTTGAAGCACTAACTGATCGGTTCTGTACCCATTTTGGCTCGGTAAATGAAACTCATTTTTTTCTTTTTCCTTCAAAAAGAAACAAAGAAAAAGATATAGCATTTACAGTTTGTGGATACTAAGTTTTTACTTGCAAAATCTCTCATTACAGAACATTTCTCTGTCTGTTAATGATCTACTTGCATGCTGTGACGATTGTGGAGATGGTTGCGTAGGAGGGTTTCCAGTCTCTGCATGGGAATATCTCAAGGGCAGTGGTGTTGTCACTGAACAGGTATTCATTTTTACAAGCATAATCTTCACTGAACAGCTTGGCCTGATATAGTGCAGAAACATTGCTTAACTTAATTCTTCGCCTTAATCTTGCATTCTTCATCTTGTAGTGTGATCCATACTTCGATCCGATCGGTTGTTCTCACCCCGGTTGCACGCCTACATATCCGACTCCCAAATGTGTGCAAAAGTGTGTTAAGGGAAACCTTCCATGGACAAAATTGAAACACTACAGTGTCGATGCATATAATGTCAACTCAAATCCAGCTGATATCATGGCAGAGGTTTATAAGAACGGACCGGTTCAGGTCTCCTTCTCTGTTTATGAGGTAAAGAAAGATTGTCCAACACGAATATTTCAAGAAAAACGAAGAGTCCGACAACATAGTTTTATATGCTAAGCTTCTTTGCGGTTTTTTACAGGATTTTGCTCACTACAAGTCAGGAGTTTACAAACATGTAACAGGTGGTTTTCTGGGAGGACATTCAGTTAAGCTGATTGGATGGGGAACTTCAGATGAAGGAGAAGACTATTGGGTATGTCTGAATAGTCCTTCTCTTCAGCCAAATATCTCAGAATCATAAACTTGACTAAATAACTTAATATTTTTCATATTTTCCTCTGCAGCTTCTTGTAAATCAGTGGAATAGAAGCTGGGGTGACGTATGTTTTCTATCAATTTTTTTTATAAATCGATATTATCTTATAATCACGTTAGACAGTTAAAAAAATTATTTTTCACGATTGATTATCGTATTTCTCGGAACAGGATGGTCTCTTCAAGATCAAAAGAGGCGACAATGAGTGCGGCATTGAATCCGAAGTCCTTGCCGGTTTGCCATCCAAAAAGAATCTTGTTGATTAGGTTGCAGAACCAGGGATTGTCAAGGGTGCTTCTTAGTTAGAAAAGTTCATCTAGATGAGGCCTGCCCCTAATATCACAATTGAAAGACAAAAATACCATTGTAATAACAATAAATATATAATGGTTTTTCAGTATCTATCAGCTGCCTAATATCATTATTTAAAGACCAAAAAGAAAAAAGGTAAAACTTTGGGTACCAAATTGAATATAAAAAAAATAAACTTTAAGGTTAAATTTATGCATTTAATCATTTGTTAGATTATCCATCTAAAATATACTTGGGCTGAGGTTCGTAGAAAAGAATGGAGCTTTCGGCCGTTAAGACGATCGTTAACCCATTATTGAGCATAATTTACTCGAGGGTTATCTATAATACAAGTCATTCAATTATAATTATGATTATATTTGAGTCATTTATTTATAAGTAATGTTATACTTGAATTATTTAATTATTAAAAATTATATTTCAATCATTCAATTATTAAGTGAAGTTATGATTGGTTCATTCTTTTATCTAAAATATTACATCGATTCAATCATTTTTACTTTTAAATTACTTTTATACCCTTATTAACATTAGAGTATATTATCTAAAATCATTAATTATTTTAATTCACGAATTGATAAAGTTTTTTAAATATGAAGGGTCATCTAAATATAACCTTCTTATTTATAATTGAGTGATTCAAATAAAAAAATTTATTTATTAGGTGACACAAATATAACCTTACTCATAATTAAATGACTATACTATAATTTCTAATAATTGAATGACTTATATATGATCTTACTCATACTTGAGTGACCTCTATTGTAATTTACCCTTTACTCAATTAGCGGACAATTTCTTACCCGCGTGTCCCATTCTTTTTCTTATTTTTTTTTTTTTTCATTATTTTCCACCGCGGACATGAGCTTCAACCCAAGCAAATCAAATCAAACTCACAGTTGAAGATCTTGTTCATTTTAAACAATTGCAACGTATATTCCAGCTAAGGATCTGAATTCTGGTAAGGTTTTTCTTTCAAAATCGAAATGTTGTGATCTTAACTGCATTTGTTAATGGGAAATTCGTGAATAATTTTGGATTTTTTTTATAAAGTTATTCAATCACTGTTTCCAGATCTAGTGTTCTACAAATTGCAATTCAATTCATTGCCTAATTAGGATGTGCTGATGCTTAGGTTTATACATATAAAGAAAAACAATTGCATTTTGAATTTGAAATGTCGGTTTCCAAAGAGTAATGCAAAAGTGGCGATCCATCAGATTTATACGTATAACGAAAACAATGCATTTTGGAACAGTTGTATTTAATTGTAGTTGTCAACGATAACTGATCCATAATGCGGTATTTTGATGATTTCATTGCTCGAAATTTGTTTCGGTATGCAGACCGCATGCCTTTTTCTTAGTTTGAGAGTGAAGAATATGTTTTGTTGAGTATGCAAACCACATGCCTTTTTCTTAGTTTAGTTTTGGATTGATTGCTTGAATCGGCACTGCAATTCATTGATGATTAGATTTTGCGTTTTTAACTCATTGTTTTTAGAGTTCTGTCCTTTGTTCAGATTACTGGTGTAACTTTGATTGCATTTGAGTGGTAGAATGGACTCAGAATCTGATGATTCCTCATCTCAAGCCCAAGCTAAAGCTTCTGATGTTGAAACCTCTGCTGAGGTCGACACTGATGTTAGACGACAGGCTAATACTAACGATATGAAAAGTCATTCAATGGCCAACAATGTGGAACCTCCTGTCAAAGCTTATGATGTTGAACCTCCAAAGGTTGATGACAATGCATCTACTGTCACTGTGAAAACCATTTCGTCGCCTGACTCCCCACCTTCTCAACTACCCTCCACTGGCATGTCTTCTTGGGCAAGGAAATTTAAATTACCACAACCTATAGCACCACCTCAGGCATCTCAAGCGGGAAATGCAGGGACTTCCACTTTTGCTCGATTCACCAGTGGCCTTGCCTTGCGGTTGCAATCGATGAATCTACAACCAGATAACAACGCAGAACCAACCCCTACAGGAACACAAAATGTTCTTGAATCATTTAAAAAGGGTATAGTTGACTCATGTTTGAGTGCAGTGAAGGCTGTGCAGGTCAAAACATGCCATATGGTTTCCGGTTTCCAAAAACAAAAGAACATATCAGGTATTCCAACTGAGTTGTTTATGGTAGTTTTAATCAAAATGTCTGACATGGATCACTGTTATCTTGATTTTAGATATTAATATGAAATGATTGTTTAATCTAACTATGATCAGAAACTCCATATAATACGAAATGGCTTGCTATTGTGCTATATGATCTCCTTGCCAACCGATTAAATTGATTTAATCTATAATACGAAATTCATGAACATTCTGGAATTTTGTTCGTTTGAAGTAATTCAAGCTTTGTTTCCGGATCTAAGCTTTGTTTCAATTCATGAACAAATCTTCACACAAAGAAAACAAATGCAATTTGAATTTGGAAATGTTGGTTTCCCAACAGTAATGCAAAAGTAGCAATTCATCAAATTTATACATATAAACAAAACAGTTTCATTTGGAACAATCTTCAATTGCAGGTTCTTTTTCTTTTGAATTTATACATATAAACAAAACAAGTTCTGTTCTTTGATGCCATTTTTACTCAGTTTTAGAGTTCTGTTCTTTGTTCATATTACAGGTATAACTTTGGTTGCGTTTGAGTAGTAGACTGGACTCACAGAATCTGCTGTTGAAACCTGTACAGAAGACGACACTGGTGTTAAATTGCCAGCTAATACTGAGATATGAAAACTCATTCATTGGTCAACAATGTGTAACCTCCGTTCAAAGATTATGATGAGATTGAACCTCCAAATGCTGGTGTTACTGTCCTTACCATATTTACCTTTTTCCTGCCTGGCTTACCATTTCAGCTCCTTTGGTGTTTGTTAACAATCTTTATATAAAGGAAGCTATCCAGCAATAGGAACCTTGTAATCCTCGGTATTTCCTTTGCCATTTTCTTTTGAAACCAAGGATATGGCTTCCCCACTGTTGTTTTTGGCTACCTTTCTGTTGCTTCTCTCCATGGTTCACCCAAAGGTGCTGTCTGATCTTTCTTTCGTTTTCTTAATCCGGCTCCGATTTGATACTGTTTTTTGTTCATTTTCTGCAATAGTGGTGAAAATACTATTTTTTTTTCTCTTACTTCACCATGTGTTTGATGCAAAGATATAAACTAGTTCAGTATAAAATGAACAAAAACTTGTTTTCTCAACGAGATACTTGAGGGGAGTTTATTTGACTGTTGGTAGATGTGATTTTATGCATATGGCTGCCATCACTGGTTTGCTAGATTAACCATTGATTCGATTGTTATTGTTCACCCTCAAAGTTTGCATTTTGGAACTTAGTTGATGCTGTATTATCAGCAGGTGATTGCTGTGGAACAACTTTCTGAAGTCAAGCTTAAGTCTCGGATCCTTCAGGTATTTTCTTAATTGTATGCCTTTAGAGAGAAAAGGGGGAGGCCGTGAGGGTGTTCAATTGCTAAGTAGATAGCCATCGATTGTTTATTCTAACCATGATCAAGTAGGATTCAATTGTAAAACAAGTCAATGGAAACCCCAAGGCTGGATGGAAAGCTGCCCTGAATCCAAGTTTTGCTAACTACACCGTAAGTCGGCAACTTCGGACCTCATCACTGATCTTTCTCGTTTATGTTGTGATTTTTCCATGCTTATTAATTCAAAATTGTTGTTTCGATGCATAGGTTGGTGAGTTTAAGCACCTTCTTGGAGTCAAACCAACCCCTAAGCAAAAACTTATGAGCATTCCTGTGGTAAGTCATGACAAATCCTTGAAAGTGCCAACTACATATGATGCTAGAACAGCTTGGCCTAATTGTAGCACAATCGGAAGAATTCTCGGTGAGTTATGTACTGATTTATTTATATACTGTGGATTGATGTTGATTTTCTTCTTCATATGTTAAACCAATTCTTGGATCGATTTCTATATTAAAGATCAGGGTCACTGTGGTTCTTGCTGGGCTTTTGGTGCTGTTGAAGCACTAACTGATCGGTTCTGTACCCATTTTGGCTCGGTAAATGAAACTCATTTTTTTCTTTTTCCTTCAAAAAGAAACAAAGAAAAAGATATAGCATTTACAGTTTGTGGATACTAAGTTTTTACTTGCAAAAT